>JABMCL010000532.1:167500-215000 GCA_018857735.1 Alviniconcha marisindica
ATCATTAGAATAATGACTATTTATACAGCAGTGTAGATAGTATATGCAAGGATACAACATCCTTAGGAGTTCTGGATGGTGCAATTTTTGATGTATTGTCAGTGAGTGTTGTACATGCAGAGTTGTGTGATGTGTTGTCAGTGAATGTTGTACATGCAGAGTTGTGTGATGTGTTGTCAGTGAGTGTTGTACATGCAGTGAGTTGTAGGTGGATGCAGTTGTACATCGTTGGAGTGTTGTATGGTGCAATTGTTGATGTTTGTCAGTGAGTGTTGTACATGCAGAGTTGTGTGATGTGTTGTCAGTGAGTGTTGTACATGCAGAGTTGTGTGATGCGTTGTCAGTGAGTGTTGTACATGCAGAGTTGTGTGATGCGTTGTCAGTGAGTGTTGTACATGCAGAGTTGTGTGATGCGTTGTCAGTGAGTGTTGTACAGGGGGGATCCCAGGAGTTTGTGGGGGGGATGCGTTGTCAGTGAGTGTTGTACACGCAGAGTTGTGTGATGCGTTGTCAGTGAGTGTTGTACATGCAGAGTTGTGTGATGTGCACTGTGCAGGAGTTGAGGATGGTGCAGAGTTGTGTGATGTGTGGTGTGCAGGAGTTGAGGATGGTGCAGAGTTGTGTGATGTGTTGTGCACTGTGCAGGAGTTCTGGACGGTGCAGAGCCCCATGCAGAACACCATCATCCTGCTGGTGGAGAACATCGCCACGGCGCTGGGCACAGAGTTCCGCATGTACCTGCCGCATATCGTGCCCATGCTGCTCAGGGTCTTCATGCATGACACCTCCCATGAACGCGCCATCACCTCCAAGGTGGGTGACAGGTAGTTGTCTGGCATTTCACGCCTGGTCAGTGGGTCAGAAGACTAACAGCCACTAGTTGTTCATGCCTGACTGCCATGAACAAGCCTGGTCACAGTCTGTCAGTTTTAGGTAGTCGTCTGCACGAGCCTTCACCTTTAGGTTGGGTCACAGTCGGTCAGTTGTAGATAGTAACTTGGTTAGGACCTACTTAGTGGCCTTAGCTGCTTGCTGTGACTGAGTGCTGTGAGTGCAGCAGTGCACATCCATAAATAGCAAGGTGCTTTCATCTGTGCATATCAGAGGTAGAGGGTATTTACCCCCACAAGTGAGATTTGTGTGTGTTTCACACACTTTCTAACAATGACAAGGGGTCAAGAGGCAACCCTTAGTTTGTTGCCACTGTGACACTGGCATCTTTATGTTGTCCAGTCCTTTACCTCTTTCCCCACACCCCCTGGTGTCTGCTCTGACTGCCATGGCGCATGTGCAGGGCTTGGGGACTTTCCATTCAGACTCAGAGCATGAGTACTGACCAGTAAAATAGTATTGCTGAAGGTCTGAGAATTGTCACTGATTGGGAGGAACACTCACACAGTCTGGCAGCAAAGGCCACAGGCCTAAATCTAAGTTGTAATCTGTAACATTCTCTCATTTGTGTGGTGTGCAACCCTGGACTGGTGGTGACTGTGATTGGTAATTGAATATGTGACTGTGTCCAGTGACAGAGTTCATTGACTATGACCAGTGACAGTGTTCATTGACTGTGTTCAGTGACTATGTCCAGTGACAGTGTTCATTGACTGTCCAATGACAGTGTTCATTGACTGTATCCAGTGACTGTTCATTGACTATGTCCAGTGACAGTGTTCATTGACTATGTCCAGTGAAAGTGTTCATTGACTGTGTCTAGTGACTGTTCATTGACTGTGTCCAGTGACAGTGTTCATGGACAATGTCAAGTGACAGTGTTCATTGACTGTGTCTAGTGACAGTGTTCATTGACTGTGTCCAATGACAGTGTACATTGACTGTCCAGTGACAGTGTTCATTGACTGTGTCCAGTGACAGTGTTCATTGACCATATCCAGTGACAGTGTTCATTGACTATGTCCAGTGACAGTATTCATTGACTGTGTCCAGTGACAGTCTAACGTCTGACTTGTGTCACCAGATGCTGACGGCGCTGCAGATGTTTGGAGCCAACCTCAATGACTATCTCCACATGTTGCTGCCGCCCATTGTCAAATTGTTTGACTCCAGTGACATCCCTTTCCCCGTCAGAAAGTCAGTGAAAGTATCAGCATGTTTCATTCCTGTCAGAAAGTCAGCAGCAGTATCAGCTGTTTCATTGTCTGTTGGGTAGTCAATGAAAGTATTAGCTGTTTCATTTTAGTGAAAGTATTAGCTGTTTCATTTTATGTCAGAGTCAGTGAAAGTATCAGCTGTTTCATTCCTGTCTGAAAGTCAGCTGTTTTATTTTGTCACAGGGAGAATTTGATTGGTGTAGGGAATTGACAGAGAGTTTTCACTTCTTTATGAAAGGTGATGACATTTTGCTTCTGAGTTTTCCTCTGTGTGTGTGTGTGTGTGTTTGTATGTGTGAGGACAGCGATAGAGATGATTGACGGGCTGTGTGTATGTGTGTGTGAGGACAGCGATAGAGATGATTGACGGGCTGTGTGTGTGAGGACAGCGATAGAGATGATTGACGGGCTGTGTGTGTGAGGACAGCGATAGAGATGATTGACGGGCTGTGTGTATGTGTGTGTGTGAGGACAGCGATAGAGATGGTTGACAGGCTGTGTGTATGTGTGTGTGTGAGGACAGTGATAGAGATGATTGACAGGCTGTGTGTATGTGTGTGTGTAGGACAGGATAGAGATGATTGACAGGCTGTGTGTATGTGTGTGTGTCAGGACAGCGATAGAGATGATTGACAGGCTGTGTATTGTGTGTGTAGGACAGGATAGAGATGATTTAGGCTGTGAGTGTGTGAGGACAGCGATAGAGATGATTGACAGGCTGTGTGTATGTGTGTGTGTAGACAGTGATAGAGATGATTGACAGGCTGTGTGTATGTGTGTGTGAGGACAGCGATAGAGATGATTGACAGGCTGTGTGTATGTGTGTGTGTGAGGACAGCGATAGAGATGATTGACAGGCTGTGTGTATGTGTGTGTAGGACAGCGATAGAGATGATTGACAGGCTGTGTGTATGTGTGTGTGTGAGAACAGGATAGAGATGATTGACAGGCTGTGTGTATGTGTGTGTGTGAGGACAGCGATAGAGATGATTGACAGGCTGTGTGTATGTGTGTGTGTGAGAACAGCGATAGAGATGATTGACAGGCTGTGTGTATGTGTGTGTGTGAGAACAGCGATAGAGATGACTGACAGGCTGTGTGTATGTGTGTGTGTCAGGACAGCCATAGAGACGATTGACCGGCTGACAGAGGTGCTGGACCTGACGGATTACTCGTCCCTCATCATCCACCCCCTGGTGCGCGTGCTGGACCAGAGCCACAGCCTGCAAACCGTCTGCATGGACGCCTTGGCCGCCATGGCCGCCCAGCTCGGCATTCGCTACAACATCTTCGTCCCCATGGTGCACCGCGTCACCGTGCGTCACCGCATCCATCACCAGCGATACGAGATTCTCATGACACGTCTGCTGCAGGTATGGCCTCTGGCTTCACACTGTCTTCTTCTTTCTGCTTTTGTCATGGGCGTTGTTCTTGTCTTTCTCTTCTTTGCATTAGCTCATGGTGTTGGCTGGGGCTGGATGTTGTATTCTCTGGGTGGTCTGATGTTTGGTGAAAGGAAGGTGAAACGTGTGTGTTCAGGGTGCAGTGAGGAGGACATTCTGGTGATCCTGCGTCAGGCCAAACAGGTGTGTGAGCAGCAGTTGGAGGGTTAATATGAGGACCTGTTGGAGGGTTAATACAAGGACCTTGTGGTTTCAAGGCACAACAATAGCAGAGGAGGAGGACATTCCTGTGACCATGCATCAGGCCAAGCAGAAGGAGCATGAGCAGCAGTTGGAGGGTTAATATGAAGACCTGTTGGAGGGTTAATACAAGGACCTTGTGGTTTCAGGGCAGAATGATAGTGGAGGAAGAGGACATTCCTGTGATCCTGCGTCAGGCCAAGCAGAAGGAGTGTGAGCAGCAATTGGAGGGTTAATACGAGGACCTTGTGGTTTCAGGGCACAACGATAGCGGAGGAGGAGGACATACCTGTGATCCTGCGTCAGGCCAAGCAGAAGCGACAGGCGCAGAAGGAGCGGGAGCAGCAGTCAGAGGCAGACTCCACCACCATCACTAAGCTCAACGTCAAGATCACCAACCTGCACAAGGTGTGTGCATGCTCTCTTCTGACCTCCAGCCTAATCAGGGAATGCGCTGCTTATCTTATCCACTGGTCATTTGCCCAGACACTGCAGCGCTTATCATGATAATTTGTGCTTTTGTGTAAAGAGCAAATTCACGGCTTTGCTGTCCCAAGGTAAATATGACTCAGCAAGAAATCATGTAGTTTGACCGCCAAAGCTCCATGGTCCTGCAAAAGTGCTGTTGAGGCCTAATCCGGCCAGAAGATAATGGACTGTGTGTTTTTCAGTCGCTGAGCGCGGGACGCCGTGTGTCCAAAGAGGACTGGATTGAGTGGCTGAGGAAGCTGAGCATCGAGCTGCTGAAGGAGTCCCCCTCCCCGGCGCTGCGCTCTTGCTGGGCCCTGGCACAGAGCTACAACCAGCTGGCCAGGTGGGTACCTGGAGTTTACCTGGTGAAGACCCCCCCACCCCCCTGATCTGTGTTTTGCTAGGCCTTGGCACAAAGCTACAACCAACTGGTCAGGAGGGTACCTGGAGTTTACCTGGTGAAGGCCCCCCCCCCCCCCCCCATCCCCTACCCCGATCATTGTCTTGCTGGGCCTTGGCACAGAGGTACAACTGGCCAGGTGGATACCTGTAGTTTACCTGGTGAAAGCCCACCCTGATCTTTGTCTTGCTGGGCCTTGACACAGAGCTACAACTGGCCAGGTGGGTACCTGTAGTTTACCTGGTGAAAGCCCACCCCGATCTTTGTCATGCTGGGCCTTGACACAGAGCTACAACTGGCCAGGTGGGTACCTGTAGTTTACCCGGTGAAAGCCCACCCCGATCTTTGTCTTGCTGGGCCTTGACACGGAGCTACACTACTGCTGGCGGTCTGACATGGCACAGTAGTGATTGACCAGTTACACCTCCTGCGGCTGGTCTGACAGGGGCATGATAGTGACTGACCATTGACACCTACTGTTGGCGGTCTGACAAGGAACAGTAGTGACTGACCATTTACACATGCTGGTGGTCTGACAGGGGCATGGTAGTGATTGACCATTTACACCCACTGCGGCTGGTCTGACAGGGAACAGTAGTGACTGACCATTTACACCCACTGCTGCTGATCTGACAGGGGCACGGTAGTGACTGACCAGTTGCAGACTTGGTAAAGAGGAGCTGGTTCAGACAGTGGTGGCCTGAGTGCTGTCTGAAGGAAGACACAGCTGTGTTTTGATCTGTGTGCCCCACATTTTAAGGGTACTTGGTATTCAGTTGAAATTTACCACACAGAAAAATGGCAGACTGTTTTTTGTTTTGTTTTTGTTTTATTCAGATCTTGGCCTACCTCCCCCCCCCCCCCCCCCCCCTCAAACCTCCAGTCTTATGGTCCAAGCACACTTCAGCAAGTGAGACAGAGTTCAAGAGCAGGACACATGTAGACAATGGTGCCAGCATTACAGGTGTGGTTTTTGTGTCAGGGATCTCTTCAATGCGGCCTTCGTGTCCTGCTGGACGGAGATGCCAGAAGCGGAGCAGGACGAGCTGGCCAACATGCTGGAGCAGGCGCTGGTCTCGCAGGAGATTCCGGAGATCATTCAAACACTGCTGAAGCTGGCAGAGTTTATGGAGCACTGTGACAAGGTGAGCACACCCTACCTGTACCTGCTGCACAGGGTTCCAGCAATGGGACATAGTGAGCACACCCTACCTCTACCTGCTGTTGCGTCTACAAGCATTACATGCACGTCACACCCTTTGTTGACTTGCCTCAGTTCAAGCCACACCCTTTACCTGTCTACTCAGTTGCATCTGTGTGTGAGTCATGCCCTCTGAATGTCTGACACATCAATCACATTGCATGTTGTCAGGGGCCTCTGAATATCTGTTGCCTGTCTGTGTTGCCAGGGCCCTGTGAATGTCTGACGTGTCAGTCACACTGTGTTGCTAGGGCCTTGTGAATGTCTGACATGTCAGTCTCACTGTGTTGCTAGGGCCCTGTGAATGTTTGACGTGTCAGTCACACTGTGTTGCTAGGGCCCTGTGAACGTCTGTCGTGTCAGTCTCACTGTGTTGCCAGGGCCCTGTGAATGTCTGACGTGTCCGTCTCACTGTGTTGCAGGGCCCTCTGCCGTTGGACAGCAGTGTGTTGGGAGAGCGAGCGCTGTTCTGCAGAGCCTACGCCAAAGCCCTGCACTACAAGGAGGAGCAGTTCCACCGCTCGCCGTCTGCAGAGACGCTTGAGTCTCTCATAAGGTGACCAGCTCCCACTGTCTGGCGTTTTAGTGCAGTGGGTGCAGAGGGTTTAGCATGTGGGTGTGGTAAATTGGTGCAGTGGGTTTGGTGAGTGGGTGGGTGGTAAATTTGGTGCAGTGGGTTTTGAGAGTGGGTGTGGTAAATTGGTGCAGTGGGTTTAGTGAGTGGGTGTGGTAAATTGGTGCAGTGAGTTTAGTGAGTGGGTGCATTGGGTATGTTGGGTGGGTCTGGTTATTGGGTATGGGGGGAAGGAGGGTGGCTGTGTCAATGAACTGTTACTGACAATGGTGTGTGTGTGTGTTACTTGTGTGTTAACTGTGTGACTGACAGCTCTGTGTGTGTGTATTAGCTGTGTGACTAACAGCACTGTGTGTGTTAGCTGTGTGACTAACAGCGCTGTATGTGTTAGCTGTGTGACTGAGCACTGTGTGTGTTAGCTGTGTGACTGAGCACTGTGTATGTTAGCTGTGTGACTAAGCACTGTGTGTGTTAGCTGTGTGACTGAGCTCTGTGTGTGTTAGCTGTGTGACTAAGCACTGTGTGTGTTAGCTGTGTGACTAAGCACTGTGTGTGTTAGCTGTGTGACAGAATCTGTGTGTGTTAGCTGTGTGACTGAGCTCTGTGTGTGTTAGCTGTGTGACTGAGCACTGTGTGTGTTAGCTGTGTGACTGAGCACTGTGTGTGTTAGCTGTGTGACTGAGCACTGTGTATGTTAGCTGTGTGACTAAGCACTGTGTGTGTTAGCTGTGTGACTGAGCTCTGTGTGTGTTAGCTGTGTGACTAAGCACTGTGTGTGTTAGCTGTGTGACTGAGCTCTGTGTGTGTTAGCTGTGTGACTAAGCACTGTGTGTGTTAGCTGTGTGACTGAGCTCTGTGTGTGTTAGCTGTGTGACTAAGCACTGTGTGTGTTAGCTGTGTGACTGAGCTCTGTGTGTGTTAGCTGTGTGACTAAGCACTGTGTGTGTTAGCTGTGTGACTGAGCTCTGTGTGTGTTAGCTGTGTGACTGATGGTGCTGTGTGTGCTTTGTCCAAAGCATCAACAACAAGCTCCAGCAGTCAGAGGCAGCAGCGGGGGTCCTGGAGTACGCTCAGCGACACCACCGCACAGACTTTGTGAGTACACACCCTCTGCTTGTTGGTGGGTGGGTGGGTGGACATGCTGATTGTCTTATCTGGGGGACTGGATATTCAGTGGGGTTGCCCAGCCAGGTAGACGGACTGATCATTCAATGGGGTTGCCCTGCCAGAGGACGGCGTGCAGGGTCAAACCGGGGACCCAGGCTGAGAAACCCCCCATCCATGATTACTTCATCCTGCTGGGGTTTGGTTTTAGTTGTTTGCACAATGAAACAAACACAGTGTGCTAGCAGTACAGGTTAAAGGCAAGTTCAGGTACGGTCTGTACTTTGCATTGTGTGCATAAAATCCATGAGCGTTGTTTTGGGCGCATAAAATCCACGAGAGTTGTTTTGTGTGCAGAAAATCCAGGAGAGTTGGTACGAAAAGCTGCACGAGTGGCCCCGGGCGCTGATGGCGTACGAGCGCAAACTGGAGCAGAATCCTGAGGACACCAGTTTGACGTTGGGCAAGATGCGGTGTCTGGAGGCCATGGGGGAATGGTCAGTCTGGTGGCTTTAGGCTGCTGTCACTTTCTTGGTCATGGGGTACTTTGATGTCTTGTCCTGTCACGAATGTTTCTTCACATTTTTTTGTCTCGCATAAAAATGTGTCTGTGTAGTTAATGATAAATATATGCTGGCTGGTTTTGACTTGAGTCTTAATGTTGATTTTCCATTTTCTTTTCTTTTTTTAATTTTGATTTTTTTTTCATGGACACTGTTATTATTAATTTATTATTATTAATTTGGCTAGTGTCAGACTGTGTGTGAGGATCATACTTGTTGAGTCTCATGTGAGGTGGTGTGGTGTGTGTGTGTCATGTGTTTGCATGTGTTTCAGGCAAGCACTGCATCAGCTGGCAGTAGACAAGTGGTCCTCGGCAGACAATGATGTTCGCACCAAAATGGCTCGCATGGCGTCTGCTGCATCATGGGGACTGGGTCAGTGATCATGTAGACGGTCATGTAGATAGGGAACAGGGACTGGGTCAGCAGTTATGTAAATAGGGGGAAGGGACTGGGTCAGCGGTTATGTAAATATGGGGAAGGGACTGGGTCAGTGGTCATGTAGACAGGGGGAAGGGACTGGGTCAGCGGTTATGTAAATAGGGGAAAGGGAAGTGGTCAGTGGTTATATAAATAGGGGAAAGGGACTGGGTCAGTGGTCATGTAGACAGGGGGAAGGGACTGGGTCAGCGGTTATGTAAATAGGGGAAAGGGACGTGGTCAGCGGTTATATAAATAGGGGAAAGGGACTGGGTCAGCGGTTATGTAAACAGGGGAAAGGGACTGGGTCAGTGGTTATGTAAATAGGGGAAAGGGACTGGGTCAATGGTTATGTAAACGGGGGGAAAGGGACTGGGTCAGTGGTTATGTAAATAGGGGAAAGGGACTGGGTCAATGGTCATGTATGTTGGGGAAAGGGTGGGTGTGATTGGAAACCTGTAACCTGTTGATGGGATGTGATGAAGACACCTAGTGTGACTGGTGTTGATGGGGTGTGATAAAGACACCTAGTGTGACCGGTATTGATGGGGTGTGATGAAGACACCTAGTGTGACTGGTGTTAATGGGGTGTGATGAAGACACCCAGTGTGGCTGGTGTTGATGGGGTGTGATGAAGACACCTAGTGTGACTGGTGTTAATAGGGTGTGATGAAGACACCCAGTGTGACTGGTGTTGATGGGGTGTGATGAAGACACCTAGTGTGACTGGTATTGATGGGGTGTGATGAAGACTGGTGTTGATGTTAAAGGCACCCATTGTGGCTGGTGTTGATGTTGAAGGCACCCATTGTGGCTGGTGTTGATGTTGAAGGCACCCATTGTGGCTGGTGTTGATGTTGAAGGCACCCATTGTGGCTGGTGTTGATGTTGAAGGCACCCATTGTGGCTGGTGTTATGTTAAGGCACCCATTGTGGCTGGTGTTGATGTTGAAGGCACCCATTGTGGCTGGTGTTGATGTTGAAGGCACCCATTGTGGCTGGTGTTGATGTTGAAGGCACCCATTGTGGCGGTTTATGGTGTGAAAGGGACTGTGTTATGTAAAGGCACCCATTGTGGCTGGTGTTGATGTTGAAGGCACCCATTTTGGCTGGTGTTGATGTTAAGGCACCCATTGTGGCTGGTGTTGATGTTAGGGGAAAAGGACCCATTGTGGCTGGTGTTGATGTTGAAGGCACCCATTGTGGCTGGTTGTTGATGTTGAAGGCACCATTGTGGCTGGTGTTGATGGGGTTTAAAGGCACCCATTGTGGCTGGTGTTGATGTTGAAGGCACCCATTGTGGCTGGTGTTGATGTTGAAGACACCCATTGTGGCTGGTGTTGATGTTGAAGACACCCATTGTGGCTGGTGTTTGATGTTGAAGGCACCCATTGTGGCTGGTGTTGATGTTGAAGGCACCCATTGTGGCTGGTGTTGATGTTGAAGGCACCCATTGTGGCTGGTGTTGATGTTGAAGACACCCATTGTGGCTGGTGTTTGATGTTGAAGGCACCCATTGTGGCTGGTGTTGATGTTGAAGGCACCCATTGTGGCTGGTGTTGATGTTGAAGGCACCCATTGTGGCTGGTGTTGATGTTGAAGGCACCCATTGTGGCTGGTGTTGATGTTAAAGGCACCCATTGTGGCTGGTGTTGATGTTGAAAAGGGACCCATTGTGGCTGGTGTTGATGTTGAAGGCACCCATTGTGGCTGGTGTTGATGTTAAAGGCACCCATTGTGGCTGGTGTTGATGTTGAAGGCACCCATTGTGGCTGGTGTTGATGTTGAAGGCACCCATTGTGGCTGGTGTTGATGTTGAAGGCACCCATTGTGGCTGGTGTTGATGTTGAAGGCACCCATTGTGGCTGGTGTTGATGTTGAAGGCACCCATTGTGGCTGGTGTTGATGTTGAAAGGCACCCATTGTGGCTGGTGTTGATGTTGAAGGCACCCATTGTGGCTGGTGTTGATGTTGAAGGCACCCATTGTGGCTGGTGTTGATGTTGAAGGCACCCATTGTGGCTGGTGTTGATGTTGAAGGCACCCATTGTGGCTGGTGTTGATGTTGAAAGGCACCCATTGTGGCTGGTGTTGATGTTGAAGGCACCCATTGTGGCTGGTGTTGATGTTGAAGGCACCCATTGTGGCTGGTGTTGATGTTAAAGGCACCCATTGTGGCTGGTGTTGATGTTAAAGGCACCCATTGTGGCTGGTGTTGATGTTGAAAACACGGAGTGTGGTTTGCTGTTTTCAGGCCAGTGGGACAGCATGGAGGAGTACATGTGCTACATCCCTCGCACCACCTATGAGGGAACCTTCTACAGGGCCGTCTTCGCTCTCCACATGGAGAACTACCAGCAGGCACAGCAGGTTGGTCTCATGAGATTCATCTTACCCCCCCCCCCCCACTTCTTCCTTTCTTTCTGTCACCTTCTTTCTTCATAGGTAGAAATACCAAGCACTGGCAGCTGTATCATTATTTGGACACACAAAAACAGCCCACACTGGGTCTGCCACTGAAGGTGGACTGTGGCTGGCCAAAACACAGCCCACACTAGGTCCGCCACTGAAGGCGGACTGTGGCTGCCCAAAACACAGCCCACACTAGGTCCGCCACTGAAGGTGGACTGTGGCTGCCCAAAACACAGCCCACACTAGGTCCGCCACTGAAGGCGGACTGTGGCTGCCCAAAACAGCCTACACTAGGTCTGCCACTGAAGGTGGACTGTGGCTGTCCAAAAGACAGCCTACACTAGGTCTGCCACTGAAGGTGGACTGTGGCTGTCCAAAACACAGCCCACACTAGGTCCGCCACTGAAGGGGACTGTGGCTATCCAAAACACAGCCCACCTTAGGTCGGCCACTGAAGGCGGACTGTGGCTGTCCAAGTGGCAGGGGAAGTAAGAACGGTCACATGCGCAGTTTGTCTCCCTGAGATTGGATTGATTACTTTCATGAAAAGAGGGCAGCAGAAGAAGTAAGGAGAGCTGTTCCATGTTTCAGCACATTACAGACGTGGACTATGCAGCAAGGGGGGGCGGAGCTGTACCTGTGTGTTTGTGATGCGTGCTGCTGATTCATGGTTCTGTACTTCGGTGCATTGACTTGGCATTGACTGTGGTGCTGACAGGGGTTGCCCTATGTTTCAGTGCTTTGACAAGGTACAAGACATCATGGACATGAACCTGACAGCAGTTGCCCTATGTTTCAGCGCGTTGACAAGGCACGAAACATCATGGCCATGAACCTGACGGCAGTTGCCCTGTGTTTCAGTGCATTGACAAGGCGCGTGACATCATGGACATGAACCTGACGGCAGTTGCCCTATGTTTCAGTGCATTGACAAGGCGCGTGACATCGTGGACACGGACCTGACGGCGATGGCCGGGGAGAGCTACAACCGGGCCTACGCTGTGATGGTCAACGTGCAGATGCTGTCCGAGCTGGAGGAAATCATCCAGTACAAGCTGGTGCCAGAGCGGCGCCAGGCCATCAAGGAAATGTGGTGGGAGAGACTCAAGGTGTGTGGGTGGGTAGGGAGGGATTGGGGTGGGTGCTTATATGGGTAGGTAGATGAAGTTGTTCGGGTCGGTATGAATAGGGGTAGGTAGGTGTTGTCCACTGCACAAGGTGGGTGGATGTTGGTATGGTGGTAGCGTAACTGTTACCTACAGTTGTCTTTAGGTGTTTGCTTTGAGCGCATCCTCTTTGCTGGCCAATTCACCCTGATGTAACCGCACTGGTTGACTGGGCGTAAAACACCAATTTACTTACATACTTGCTGGCCAAGTTGTTTTGGGTAGAAGTACACGGTGCAAGTGAAGCCAGCCAGGTTTGCAAGGCACAAGCAGGTCACCAGTGATGACGTAGTTTTGGAAAATGGCTGATGCTGTCATGGACAAGACAGTCTAACAGACTGACTGATGTGTAATGGACTGACTGATGTAAGACAGTCTAACAGACTGACTGATGTATAATGGACTGACTGATGTTTAACGGACCGACTGATGTCTCATATACTGACTGATGTCTGACAGACTGACTGATGTCTGACAGACTGACTAATGTCTGATAGACTGACTGATGTCTGACAGACTGACTGATGTCTGACAAACTGACTGATGTCTGATAGACATGTCTGACAGACTGACTGATGTCTGACAGACTGACTGATGTATAATAGACACTAACAGACTCTAACAGACTGACTAATGTCTAACAGACTGACTGATGTTTAATGGACTGACTGATGCATGCTTGCAGGGCTGTCAAAGGAATGTAGAGGACTGGCAGAGAATTCTCCAGGTGCGTTCCTTGGTGATCTCCCCTGCAGAAGACGTCCATGCCTGGCTCAAGTACGCCAGTCTCTGCCGCAGAAGTGGACGTCTGGTAGGTGGCCTGACACCTCACCTCATGGTGTTGATGACGTGTCATTTCCCGGATAGGCTGTAGGCAGGTCACTGCTGTCTTGTCTGGACCTGCAAGCTATTGATGTCTGTAGTGTAGACAGGTCTTTGTGTGTGTTCATGACACCCCATCAGCAGCAGCCTTCATCAAACCCCATCAACACCAGTCTTCATCACACCCCATCAACACCAGCCTTCACACCCCATCAGCACTAGCCTTCATCACACCCCATCAACACCAGCCTTCATCACACCCTGTCAACACCAGCCTTCATCACACCCCATGAACAGCAGCCTTCATCACACCCCATGAACAGCAGCCTTCATCACACCCCATGAACAGCAGCCTTCATCACACCCCATCAACACCAGCCTTCATCACACCCCATCAACACCAGCCTTCATCACACCCCATGAACAGCAGCCTTCATCACACCCCATCAACACCAGCCACATGGTGTCTTCATCACACCACATAGTTTTGAATGTTCTGTGTCCATATTCACATTATGTTCACATGTATGATGTTAAACTGCTGTCTGTGTTTCCAGGTGTTAGTTGCTTTACCAGACAGTATTTGAAATGCCTGTCACTGTGTTTCCATGTGATAGGTTATTGTTGTCTATGTTTGCAGGCTTTGGTTTCAGCATCAAGCATCAGTGACTGTAATGTCTTTGTGTTCACCTGCATGCTGTTCACTGTTGCTTGTGTTTGCAGGCTTTGGTTGCAGCATCAAGCATCAGGGACTGTAATGTCTGTCTTTGTGTTCACCTGCATGATGTTCACTGTTGCTTGTGTTTGCAGACTTTGGTTGTAGTATCAAGTATCAGTGACCGTAATGTCTGTCTTTGTATCACCTGCGTGATGTTAACTGTTGCTTGTGTCTGCAGGCACTGTCACAGAAGACTCTGGTGACTCTGCTAGAAGTGGACCCTGCCAAGAAGCCTGGAGCCCCCCTGCCCACCTCCCAGCCCAGCATCACCTACGCCTACCTCAAGCACAAGTGGCACGTCAGTCGACAGAGGGTCAGTCAGCAGGTCTGTGCTCCTCGTTTCTGTTTTTTCTCTCGCCCCAGTTCCACATCTGTGTTACAGTCAGCCAACAGGTCTGTGTTCCTGTTTTTCTCTTCCCTGTCCCACGTCTGCGTTAACAGAGTCAGTCAGCAGGTCTGTGTTTCTGTTTTTTTCTTCCCTGTCCCACTGCTATGCTGTGTTCTGTTGTCAGCATGGCAGCGGCCAGTGATAACAGGGAAATGTTTCATCTTCTGCCATTGTTAGCATGGCAGTGGCCACTGATGACAGGGAAATGTTTCATGTTCTGTTATTGTTGGTAGACATGGCCCAATTGAGGGGGAATCTAGTGACATGACGGTGATGAAGGGAAACCCAGTGCCCCAGGAAACCAGGACATGACAGAACAAAGAATAATCCAGTGACATGGCAGCAGTGAAGGGAAGCCTGGGGCACGGCAGCTGTGAAGGAAAACCCAGGACAAGACAACAGTGAAGGGAAACCAGAAGACATGACAGCAGTGAGGGGAAGAAACTCAGTGACATGACAGTACTGGAGGTAAACCCAATGACAACAAAAATGAAGGGAAACCAGTGACATGACAGTACCACATGAAACCCACTGTCATGACAGCACTGCAGGGAAACAGTAGTGAAGGGAAACCCAGTGACATGACAGTACAGAAGGGAAACCCACTGACATGACAGTACTGATTGGAAACAGTGACATGCCAGTTTTGGAGGGAACCCAGTGACATGACAGTACTGAAGGGAAAACCCATTGACATGACAGTACTGAAGGGAAACCTAGTGACAATACTGATGACATGAGTGTCCTGAAGAGAAACCCAGTGACATGACAGTACTGGAAGGAAACCCAGTGACATGACAGCGCTGGAAGGAAACCCAGTGATGGTGCCTATCTGAAGGGCGAGTGCTGTGTGATGTGCAGTCTCTGGCGGAGGCCCACCAGACACACCAGCAGCTGCACCACTTTGTGCGACAGTCGCTGCAGACCAAGGCCCTGCAGATCATGGGGCCCGATGACAGCCAGCACAAGCTGCCTTGTGACTGTGTGTGTAGTGTGTGTGTGTGTTGTGTGTGTGTGTGTGTGTGTGTGTGTGTGGTGTGTGTGTGTGTGTGTGTGCGTGCGTGTGTGCGCGCGTACGTGTGCGCGCATGACCGTGTGTGTGCATGTATTTATATGTGTGACAGTGTGTGTGTATTTATGTGAGTGATGCAGTGCATGTGTGTGTGTGTGTGTGTGTGTGTGTGTGTGTGTGTGTGTGTGTGTGTATGGGTGTGGAGGGAGGAGTGAGGGAATGATGTGCATGTAGAAGAATAACAGATGCATGTTCAGCCTCACTATGTTTCGCACATTGTGTGTATTACCCTGATATAACTGTACTGGTTGACGTACTGGTTGACTAGGTGCAAAAAGCCAAGTAACTTACTTTGTGTCCACACACAAGCTGTGTCGTGGGTTACCTGTGTCACTTGTTACGGTCACATGTGTGAAGGGTAATATCTGTGGTGCATGGTGCGTGCGATACCTGTGTCACATGTTACCAGTGCCATGTGTTGCTGGTGTCACTTTGTACCTGTGTGACATGTTGTGTGTGTCCTTTGTTACCTGTGCAACATGTTACCCATGTAATGTTTCTTATGTCACTTCTAACCTGTGTTTGTGTTACTTGTGTCTCATGTTATACCTGTGTTCTCTGTGACTGTATCATTTGTTACCTGTGTCATGTGTTACCTGTGTCTCATGTTATACCTTTGTCATGTGTGACTTGTGTCACTTGTTACCTGTGTCAGGTGTTACCTGTGTCATGTGTGACTTGTGTCATTTATTACCTGTGTCAGGTGTTACCTGTGTCTCAAAGCTGTGTCATGTGTGACTTGTTATCTGTGTCACTTGTTACCTATGTCAGGTGTTACCTGTGTCACATACCTGTGTCATGTGTGACTTGTTACCTGTGTGACTTGTTACCTGTGTCAGGTGTTACCTGTGTCTCATACCTGTGACTTGTGTCACTTGTTACCTGTGTCACTTGTTACCTGTATCAGGTGTTACCTGAGGCTGGGCCACTGGGAGGAAGAGCTGAAGGGAATCACGGAGACCTCCATCCCCACCATCCTGGAGTACTACCACCTGGCCACACAGTACGACCGCAACCTCTATAAGGTTGGTTGCCACCCTCCCTCTCCCACCACCACCCGGCTATGGGCAGGGTTGATTTTGTCTTCAGACAGACTGGGGGGGGGGGGGGGGGGGGGGGGGGGGGGGTAGCGTAAAGTTTGATTAGAAATGAGTTTTATGATGGTTGGATATATAGCAGTGCATTTGTTAGTTGTAGAAAGCTCACAGTTTTTGTTTTTTTATGTATGAAGTGTGTGTGTGTTTGGACACACAGCAGCTGTCAGGGATAGGTTGTTGCTGCAGTGTGAAAGTGGATGAAGAGAGTGCAGTGGAGTGGCTGGGTTTTGCAGGGCTGGCATGCGTGGGCGCTGATGAACTACGAAGCCGTGCTGTTCTACAAGGAACAAGGCTCCAACCTACCCTCCTCCGCGCATCCCTCATCCGCTGACCTACATTCGTACAGCTCCGCCCCTCGGGGGGACGGCCACCCCATGTCACCTAGACCTGAGTCTGTGAGTACCCCTTCCCCCTCCCCCCCCACCCTCCCCCCATCTTAGCCAGGTCTTTAGTAAACCCCTGTGAATGTACACTCATAGAGAAATCTCTCCCCCCCCTTCCCCATCTCCCCATCTTAGTCCTGTCTTTTGTAAACTCATGTGAATGTACAATCTGAGAGAAATGGCCCCCCTCTGCCCCCCCACCCCCACCCAATACCATTGTTGGTTGATTTACAGTCTTACAGAGACTGAGTTGCTCATTGTAATAGTTCCCCCTACCCCCCTCCCCCTCCTCCCTCACCCCCAAAGTAGGTGTAGTATTTTCTCTTAATTCAGTTGTGCTGTGCTGGGCCTTATGTAGAGAGAGTTGTTAAAGTTGCGACTCATATTTAGTTGCCCTGGGGGTGGGGAATATAATTTTGGGGCACCAGAGTGGTGGCAGACTGATCAGTTGGTAGAGTGGCCATTCACTTCGTGACTGGAAGAGATCCTTCAGTCAGTTTGGATTGCTGGTGAACCCTGTGGGTTATATCAGGGAAGGTTGTAAGAGTAGCTGAAGGAAGAGAAGAATGCAGAAGCCACAAAGCAATATTGATTAAAGGGAAGCTCCAACAGCACTGACTGGACAGTGAAGTGAAGACAGTAGTGACTGGACAGTGAAGTGAAGACAGTAGTGACTGGACAGTGAAGTGAAGACAGTAGTGACTGGACACTGAAGTGAAGACAGTAGTGACTGGACAGTGAAGACAGGAGTGACTGGACAGTGAAGTGAAGACAGTAGTGACTGGACAGTGAAGTGAAGACAGTAGTGACTGGACAGTGAAGTAAAACACAGGCAGTAGTTGTGGACTTGTGTTGTTGCAGTACTCAGCCAAGCTTCAGAAGTTCTGTGTTCCCTCGGTGCACGGCTTTGTTCGCTCCATTGCTCTGTCTGCGGAGAACAGTCTGCAGGACACACTCAGGTACGTGTCCTCTCTTTCTACCTCTGTGCTGTTGCCTGTGGTCTGGCTGATGGAGTCAGTGTCAGGTGGACCCTTTTTACCTTTCTTTTTTTATAGGGTTTAATGAGCGATAATAATCTAGACTACAGTCACAAGGAGTGGCCATGTGAGTTGATGTGGTTGTCATGCTGTTCGCTGCAGATAGGAGCAGAGCTTTCACTGTCTGCCAGATCCGATAGTCTGTGTTGTCAGACAGTCTGTTGCGACAGTCTGTGTTGTCATACAGGCTGCTGCGATAGTCTGTGTTGTCAGACAGTCTGTTGCGACAGTCTGTGTTGTCATACAGGCTGCTGCGATAGTCTGTGTTGTCAGACAGTCTGTTGCGACAGTCTGTGTTGTCAGACAGTCTGTTGCGACTTTAGTCTGTGTTGTCAGACAGTCTGTTGCGAAGTCTTGTCAACAGCTGTGCGAAGTCTGTGTTGTCAGACAGTCTGTTGCGACAGTCTGTGTTGTCAGACAGTCTGTTGCGACAGTCTGTGTTGTCATACAGGCTGCTGCGATAGTCTGTGTTGTCAGACAGTCTGTTGCGATAGTCTGTGTTGTCAGACAGTCTGTTGCGACAGTCTGTGTTGTCATACAGGCTGCTGCAATAGTCTGTGTTGTCAGACAGTCTGTCTCACGTAGGGATCAGTAGTTGTGGACTGCCAGCTTCGGTAGTGTGCAGGTAAGATTGGTTTTGACCAGACTGGTTAGTGAATTATCTTGCTCATGTGAGACTGCTTAGTAAATTATCTTGCTTACCTGAGGCTGGCCATGTGAAACTGGTTAGTAAATTAGCTGGCTTATGTGAGGCTGGTTAGTAAATTATCCTGCTTATGTGAAACTGGTTAGCAAATTATCCTGCTCATGTGAGACGTGTTCTGGTCACTGAGAGACTAGTTGGTAAATTACCCTGGTCAGCATAAGACTGGTAAGTGAATTACCCTGGTCAGCATAAGACTGGTCAGTGAATTACCCTGGTCAGCATAAGACTGGTAAGTGAATTACCCTGGTCAGCATAAGACTGGTCAGTGAATTACCCTGGTCAGCATAAGATTGGTCAGTGAATTATCGTGGTCAGCATAAGACTTGTCAGTGAATTACCCTGGTCACCATGAAACTGGTCAGCAAGATTGTTGTGATGTGCAGTAAGATTGTCAGTGTGACCTGGTTCAGGTATGCTGACGCATGTGGTTGTGACTGTGGCAGTGTATGTGTGTGAGGCGCTGCAGGGGCTGAGTGTCAGTTTGACAACTGGCTGCAGGTAAGCTCAACTCATGTTGGCATGTGTACCGCGGTGGGTGGGTGTCAATGCTGGGTGTGAAGGTCAGCTCTGGGTGTGTGTCAGCTCTGTGTGTCAGCTCTGGGGGGGTGTCACCTCTTGGGTGTGTGTCAGTTTTGGGTGTGTGTTACCTCTTGGGTGTATGTCAGCTCTGGGTGTGTGTCAGTTCTGGGTGTGTGTCAGCTCTGGGTGTGTGTCAGCTCTGGGTGTGTGTCACCTCTTGGGTGTGTGTCAGCTCTGGGTGTGTGTCAGCTCTGGGTGTGTGTCAGCTCTGGGTGTGTGTCACCTCTTGGGTGTGTGTCAGCTCTTGGGGGTTGGTGTGTCACCTCTTGGGTGTGTGTCAGCTCTGGTGGTGTGTCACCTCTTGGGTGTGTGTCAGCTCTGGGTGTGTGTCACCTCTTGGGTGTGTGTCAGCTCTTGGGTGGGTGTCAGCTCTGGGTGTGTGTCAGCTCTGGGTGTGTGTCACCTCTTGGGTGGGTGTCAGCTCTGGGTGGGTGTCAGCTCTGGGTGTGTGTCACCTCTTGGGTGTGTGTCAGCTCTGAGTGGGTGTCAGCTCTGGGTGTGTTTCACCTCTTGGGTGTGTGTCAGCTCTGGGTGTGTGTCACCTCTTGGGTGGGTGTCAGCTCTGAGTGGGTGTCAGCTCTGGGTGTGTGTCACCTCTTGGGTGTGTGTCAGCTCTGGGTGTGTTTCACCTCTTGGGTGTGTGTCAGCTCTGAGTGGGTGTTTGTGTTACCTGTTATTTTGTTTGTAACTCAGCAAGTTTCTTTATCTCTCAGTTTTTGTTCCCATTGTGCTGTTTATATGGCTTCAGGCTCAGATGGCTGTTACATAATTAGCACATTTGAATTGCATAACAGGTTGTCACTGCCGTGAGGCCTGCTGTGGCTGCCAGATACTGAAGGCTTTGTTGTTGACGTGTTGCAGGTGATACCCCAGCTGATCGCTCGCATCGACACGCCCCGCAGTCTGGTGGGTCGACTGGTTCATCAGCTGCTGGTGGACATTGGCAAGGCACACCCTCAGGTCAGCACTGGCTGCATGCCACTCCCTGTTGCCCTGCTTTCTCTCTCTCTCTCTCTGCACCCTCAGGTCAGCATGGCTGCACGCCACTCCCTAATGCCCTGCTTCTCTCTATCTGTGTGCACCCTCAGGTCTGTGGCTGCACACCACTCCCTAATGCCCTGCTTATATCTATCTGTGTGCACCCTCAGGTTAGCATGGCTGCACACCACTACTACTACTTGGTTCTTAATGTCCTCGGATGTCAGATGACATATTAGGGACAAGAAAGCACACCACTCCCTAATGCCCTGCTTATATCTATCTGTGTGCACCCTCAGGTCAGCATGGCTGCACACCACTCCCTGTTGCCCTGCTTATCTCTATCTGTGTGCACCCTCAGGTTGTGGCTGCATGGCTGCACACCACTCCCTGTTGCCCTGCTTATCTCTCTCTGTGTGCACCCTCAGGTTAGCATGGCTGCACACCACTCCCTAATGCCCTGCTTATCTCTCTGTCTGCACCCTCTTGGTCTGACCTGCCCACAGTCACAGGCGGAGGGAGGGGCAGAAGGAAAGGGAGGGAGAGGGAGGGAGAGGGGGAGAGAGAGGAGGGGTGGTAAGAGGAAGGGGTTGTTGAGAGAATGTTTGATCCTCTCTGAAGGTGAACCCAGCTCTCCTATCTATTTTTAAAAAGCAAATTAACATTGTACATTTGCTTCATTTTGCTGCTGTCTGTCCTAGTTTTTAACACTTCCAACTGTCTGCATCCTGCCTCAAGTAAATTGTGTGTGTGGTGTGTGTGTGTGTGTGTGTGTGTGTGTGTGTGTGTGTGTGTGTGTGCATGTGTGTGTACATGCGTGCACACATGTACATTTGTGTGCATGTATATGTGTCTATAGTGGGGCCAATGTTTGATGACAAATGTATGTATGTCAGTATTGTGTTTTTCTAGTGTCAGTTGTTTTTAACTTGAGTATGCAGTGTACATGCTTAGGGCTCATTTGAGAAAGGGTGCTCTGAGACCCCACTATTGTCATCATCATTAATGGGGGACCTGGCTTGAATCCCCCTCACCCCCACCCCCACCCCACACCACGCCCACATCACAAATATGCTTGTTAAATGCTAGGACTGAATCACTGAACACTATGTATGTTTATATGATTTTTTTAAATAGTGAACTAGAACCCCAAGATTGATGCATATGCCCAACGCAGCAGTATTAACATTCATCCTGTGTGTTTGTCCCTCTTGCCCGTTATCTGCTATGTTGGCGTGTACTGATCATGTTGTTGTGTGCTGTGACAGGCGCTGATCTACCCTCTGACGGTGGCCTCAAAGTCCAATGTGTCAGCGCGACAGGCGGCGGCCAACAAGATCCTGAAGAGCATGTGTGAACGCAACTCCAACCTGGTGCAGCAAGCCATGCTGGTGAGCCCATCAGTCAGCTGCAAGTTGCTGCACCTTGTCACACCTGATCATGCCCTTTCCAACAGCTCTTCACAAGTTGCTGTACCTTGACACACCTGATTATGCCCTGTCCAACAGCTCTTCACAAGTCACTGCACCTCAACACGCCTGTCACGCCCTTTCCAACAGCTCTTCACAAGTCACTGCACCTCAACACGCCTGATCATGCCCTTTCCAACAGCTCTTCACAAGTCACTGCACCTGGTCACACCTGATCATGCCCTTTCCAACAGCTCTTCACAAGTCACTGCACCTTGTCACACCTGATCGTGCCTTTCCAACAGCTCTTCACAAGTCCAGCCTTGCACACCTGTCTGCCCTTCCAACAGCTCTTACATTTGCAAAGTTTGCAACAGCTCTTCACAAGTCACTGCACCTGTCAAAACCCCGATCATGCCCTTTCCAACAGCTCTTCACAAGTCACTGCACCTTGTCACACCTGATCGTGCCCTTTCCAACAGCTCTTCACAAGTCACTGCACCTTGTCACACCTGATCATGCTCTTTCCAACAGCTCATCACAAGTCACTGCACCTTGTCACACCTGATCATGCTCTTTCCAACAGCTCATTCACAAGTCACTGCACCTTGTCACACCGCTCTTTCCAACAGCTCATCACAAGTCACTGCACCTTGTCACACCTGATTATGCTCTTTCCAACAGCTCATCACAAGTCACTGCACCTTGTCACACCTGATTATGCTCTTTCCAACAGCTCATCACAAGTCACTGCACCTTGTCACACCTGATTATGCTCTTTCCAACAGCTCATCACAAGTCACTGCACCTTGTCACACCTGATCATGCCCTGTCCAACAGCTCATCACAAGTCACTGCACCTTGTCACACACTTTCTGCTCATGTCACTGCACCTCATCACACCTGATCATGCCCTTTCCAACAGCTCGGCATATGGTCACACTCTTTCCAGCAGCTCTTCACATGTCATTGCACCTGGTCACACCCTTTTGAACAGCTCTTGACATGTCAGTGCACCTGGTCACACCCTTTTGAACAGCTCTTGACATGTCAGTGCACCTGGTCACACCCTTTTGAACAGCTCTTGACATGTCAGTGCACCTGGTCACACCCTTTTGAACAGCTCTTGACATGTCAGTGCACCTGGTCACACCCTTTTGAACAGCTCTTGACATGTCAGTGCACCTGATCACACCCTTTTGAACAGCTCTTGACATGTCAGTGCACCTGGTCACACCCTTTTGAACAGCTCTTGACATGTCAGTGCACCCAATCACACCCTTTTGAACAGCTCTTGACATGTCAGTGCACCGTCACACCCTTTTAACAGTGCCCCCCCCCCCTCAATTACATGCTGATTTTTAACTTTGGGTGAATGGGGAGGGGGGTTTATAATTTCTTGTCTTGAAGTGGGATTTTGACCATGGAAAATGAGGACGACTTTTGGTGAGGTAAAGTAGCATCTGTGACCCCTGACCTCTGCACTGCCCACATTGTTGCTGTGGTTGTTTTTCTTTGTGGCTTTTCCAAATACTGTATCACTGATTGTGACAGAGTCTGTGGTTGTTACTTAAAAGGTGTAGTTGGAACTTGGATGTAGTGTTGAAGCGGGCAGGTGAAAACTGAGTTGCGATGTGTTGCCAGGTGTCTGAAGAGCTGATCCGCGTGGCCATCCTGTGGCACGAGCTGTGGCATGAGGGGCTGGAGGAGGCCTCACGACTCTACTTTGGGGAGCGCAATGTCAAGGGCATGTTCATGACCCTTGAACCCCTCCATGCCATGATTGAGAGAGGCCCGCAAACACTGAAGGAGACGGCTTTCAATCAGGTATTGAGACAGCCTTCAGTCAGGTATTGAAACAGCCTTCAGTCAGGTATTGAGGCAGCCTTCAGCCAGGTATTGAGACATCCTTCAATCAGGTATTGAGACAGCCTTCAGTCAGGTATTGAGACAGCCTTTAGTCAGGTATTGAGACAGCCTTTAGTCAGGTATTGAGACAGCCTTTAGCCAGGCATTTCAGATTCTGTTGAAAGAAACATCAGCTCTGACTTTGACATGTTTCTCACATCTTTCTTCTTGCCTCCTCTTGCTTTGTTCAACCTCAGTGCCATCATTCACCTGTTACAACTGTACTGATTGACTGGGCGTAAATCACCAAGTTACTTACTGCCATTATGTTGGCTATGCTGAACATGATCACTGGGTCTTCAGTCCCATTTTAGGTGGTATTTACTAGGACTGGATTTCAGTACAGTGTTTGTAAGCTGCCATTTGTCAGTCTTTGGACTGATATCTTCCATGTGGCACTGGCTGCTCACCTGGCCCATTGGTGTTTCAGGCGTATGGCCGTGACCTGATGGAGGCCCAGGAGTGGTGTCGCAAGTACCAGCGCTCCTCCAACGTCAAGGACCTGACGCAGGCCTGGGACCTCTACTACCACGTCTTCCGGCGCATCTCCAAACAGCTGCCGCAGGTGAGGGCAGCGTCTCGTCCCTTTACCTTCACTACTTGCAGGCGTGTCGCAGTGATAATTATGATGAAGATTCAGAGCACCTCATAACCAGCATGTTGAAAATTTGCCCTTGGTCTGTGAACGTCAGTGTAAAGCTGCAGTTGAGAGCTGATATTACAGTATTGTGGTCACTCCTCTGACAGCCCACACTTCTGTGACAGTCCACACTTCTGTGGGCAGCATGCTTTGATGGGTGAACAGTTGCTGAAATACCATCTGCGTTTGTGGAAGATGCCTATGTACTGCCCTATGTGTTGATTGGGGGTGGGTTGGGGGGATATTTTGGATATCTCATGGGTGACTTTGCCAAAGCCAGCCAGCTGCAACAGGGTGGTGTCAGCCGTTCCTATAACTGTTGGTGTGTGTTGTGTGTGTGTGGCGTGGTGTGTGTGTGTGTGTGTGTGTGTGCAGCTGACGTCGCTGGAACTGCAGTACGTGTCCCCCAAACTGATGGCCTGCAAGGACCTGGAGCTGGCGGTGCCGGGGACCTACGAACCCAACCAGCCCGTCATCTGCATCCAGCGCGTGCAGGCCTCCCTGCAGGTCATCACATCCAAGCAGAGGCCCCGCAAGTTCAGCACCTACGGTCAGTTGTCAGCAAGCTCTGGGCACAGTGGCAGAGATGGGGGGGGGGGGGGGGGGGGGGGCAGCACAGGAAAGGGGAAAGTGGCAGATAGGATGGAGAGAGTTTTGGGGGGCGTTGGAGCATGTGGAGTGGGAGAGTGAGGTGGGCCACAAGCGCTGCTTCCTGAATGTTTGTGTTGCAGCTACAGGATCAGTGAACTGCAGCCTAGTACTTGTAGCAAGTGTTGGGTTTGATAATGGTCTGAGAGAAAACATGGACATATTTCATACTTGCACTGCACATGGGCATCATGGGGAAAGAGGAAGTCCAGAGTGATGTTAGAAGAACAGAAGACCCTTTTTCACTCATCCTCACACTGAGACAGACAGTAAAACAATCTGTCATTGTGTGTTTGTTTTCGCACCTCTTCTCGTGCTGTGCAGGGAGTGACGGGAAGGAGTACCAGTTCCTGCTGAAGGGTCACGAAGATCTGCGCCAGGATGAGCGAGTCATGCAGCTGTTTGGTCTCGTCAACTCCCTGCTGCGCAGCAACGCTGACACGTTCCGGAGAAACCTCACGTATGTACCCTGTCCTCTGGCCAGCGGCAGCTCTCTGCTCACGGTCTCTCCTCCATTTCTGTGCCCAGCTTTCTCCGCAGTGCAGCTTCTCAGGTTTTCTGGCAGCTTTCTCCGCAGAGGGGCTGGTGACAGCTGTAGGCTCAGTGTTTTCTTGGCCAGCTTTCTCCGCAGAGGGGCTGGTGACAGCTGTAGGCTCAGTGTTTTCTTGGCCAGCTTTCTCCGCAGAGGGGCTGGTGACAGCTGTAGGCTCAGTGTTTTCTTGGCCAGCTTTCTCCGCAGAGGGGCTGGTGACAGCTGTAGGCTCAGTGTTTTCTTGGCCAGCTTTCTCCGCAGAGGGGCTGGTGACAGCTGTAGGCTCAGTGTTTTCTTGGCCAGTTACAGGGCAAGGGGGTGGTGACACTGTGTTGTGTCAGTTTTTTTCTTGAACCACCTTTTGTACACAAGGAGGTGGTACAACTGAGGCTCAGTGTTTTCTTGGCCAGCTGTTGAGATGGTGACAGCTGTAGGCTCAGTGTTTTCTTGGCCAGCTTTCTCCGCAGAGGGGCTGGTGACAACTGTAGGCTCAGTGTTTTCTTGGCTGTAACAGGGCTAAGGGTGGTTGTGTTGCGATCACTGTGTTTGTGTGACCAGATTTTGTCAAGACAATATCTATGAACCACTCAACCTTTTGTAACACAACTTGGTATGGTGGTACATCATCATCGGCCAGTGTCTTGCCCCCCTCCAATGATTAGTGTGCTGATTTTAGGTCACAGTCATGGTGAAATAGGTCACAAGGTGATGGGTTCATGTAATGAAAATAATAATAACAGTCATTTCTATTGTGCCATTATCTTACCGGTAAGGGTGATCACACTGTGCTTTACAAGATCAACAAATGTATACATAAAACATCAACATTTATATATACTGCATTCCTTGCACACCACATGCACACACATACAGAATGTTGGGTGGGGGGGGGGGGGGGTGTTATGTTTAAGATGTTTTGACTTGAGTGACTTTGAGAGCCTGGTGGGTGTTATGTTTAGGGTGTTTTGACTTGAGTGACTTGAGAGCCTGGTGGGTGTTGTGTTTAGGGTGTTTTGACTTGAGTGACTTGAGAGCCTGATGGGTGTTATGTTTAGGGTGTTTTGACTTGAGTGACTTGAGAGCCTGGTGGGTGTTGTGTTTAGGGTGTTTTGACTTGAGTGACTTGAGAGCCTGGTGGGTGTTGTGTTTCAGGATCACCCGCTTTGCTGCTATCCCCTTGTCCACTAACTCGGGTCTGATTGGCTGGGTTCCTCACTGTGACACCCTCCACTCCCTCATCCGTGACTACCGTGAGCGGAAGAAGATTCTCCTCAACATTGAACATCGCCTCATGTTGCGGGTGAGTTCTGGCTGTGTCTTCATTGCAGCACTGAACATCATGTGGCAAAATGTCAGCACTGAACATCATGTGGCAAGATGTCAGCACTGAACATCATGTGGCAAGATGTCAGCACTGAACGTATGGCAAGACGTCAGCACTGATCATCATGTGGCAAGATGTTAGCACTGAACACCATATGGCAAGACGTCAGCACTGAACATCATATGGCAAGACGTCATCCCTGAACATCATATGGCAAGATGTCAGCACTGAACATCATGAGGCAAGATGTCAGCACTGAACATCATATGGCATGATGTTAGCATTGAAAATCATATAATGGGACAGTACAGTGTGTAATGGGGTGGTGCAGTGTAATGGGGGTGGTACAGTGTGTAATGGGGTGGTACAGTGTGTAAGGGGTGGTGCAGTGTGTAAGGGGGTAATGCAGTGTGTAAGGGGGTGGTACAGTGTGCAATGGGGTGGTGCAGTGTGTAATGGGGTGGTACAGTGATTAATGGGGTTGTGCAGTGTGTAATGGGGTGGTACAGTGTATAATGGGGTGGTGCATTGTGTAATGGGGTGGTGCAGTGTGTGCTGTTGGTGCAGATGGCCCCTGACTACGACCACCTGTGCCTGATGCAGAAGGTGGAGGTGTTTGAACATGCACTGGAGCACACGCAGGGCGATGACCTGGCCAAGATCCTGTGGTACAAGAGCCCCGGGTCAGAGGTGAGTTGGCTTTCTGCTGCGGTCTTATCAGTGGTCCTTCTGCTGCAGTCTCATCAGTGGTCCTTCTGCTGCAGTCTTATCAGTGGTCCTTCTGCTGCTGCAGTCTTATCAGTGGTCCTTCTGCTGCTGCAGTCTTATCAGTGGTCCTTCTGCTGCTGCAGTCTTATCAGTGGTCCTTCTGCTGCTGCAGTCTTATCAGTGGTCCTATGTTGAAGAGTGAAGAAGATCATACATGCATTTTGTGTCTTTGTTTTGTGGTGGTCTGTAGTGTTTGTGTCTGTTTTTTTAAATGTCTGTGATGTTTGTGTCTGTGGGTTTTACATCTGTGATGTTTGTCTGTGGGTTTTATGTCTGTGGTATTTGTGTCTGTCAGTTTTGTGTCTGTGTGGTGTTTGTGTCTGTCAGTTTTGTGTCTATGTGGTGTTTATATCTGTGGGTTTTGTGTCTGTGTGGTGTTTGTGTCTGTTGGTTTTGTGCCTGTGGTGTTTGTGTGTGTCTGTGGTGTTTGTGTGTGTGGTGTTATGTGAGGGTTTTGATGCATTGTCTATGCTTCCTTTTCCTTGTACTGAATCCCCTCATGGTGGTTTGTGTGACAGGAGTGGTTTGACCGCCGGACCAACTACACCCGCTCCCTGGCCGTCATGTCCATGGTGGGCTATGTCCTGGGCCTGGGGGACAGGTGAGCGACCTTCACACCCTGATCCAGCTTTGCTCACCTGTGTGTGTGTGTGTGTGTGTGTGTGTGTGTGTGTGTGTGGTGAATGTGCGAGCATGTGTGTGTATGTGTTTGCACATGTTTGTGTGTGAGAATGTTTTTGTGTGTGAGCATGCATGTGTGTGTGTGTGTGTATTTTCCCAGACAGCATGTTGGTCAGTGCAAACTTTTAACTGAAAGAAGTTTACTCTCTTTAGGTTTATGAAACAGTTGTACTGCATAATGTTATTTTTTGCTCGGCCTTCTTTTCTTTTTCTCTTACTGGCAGCACTGTTGTGTTAGCATGTCCTTGCAGAAATGTATTGAATGTTTGCATGCAGTTTAGTTTTGCCCTTTAGTTTTTGGACTGAAATGGACAAAGTGTGAGCATGTAATAATCAGTGTTGACTAGCTGGCCATCGGCAGTAAAAACCTGAATCTAAACAAAAACAAACCACACACACAAAAACAGAACCAGAATTTGTGTGCAATTCAGTCTGAATCAAGATCTTTATACTTCTCGTCATGGTAACCTGTCTTGGTCTGCTGGTTCATGCTGGACATGTTGACCTTGAACTATTTCAAGGTCACAGCAGTATGAAACAGGAAGTATGGCTATGTATGCATGCAGGCTGTTGTTGTGATGTGTGAAAGGTGATGAAGGGGGGCACTGTTGCTTGCTCCTTGTGGTTTCTCTGGACGTTAAGCACCATGTTTTCGTACTTACTTGCTCCAGGCATCCCTCCAACCTGATGCTGGACCGAGTGAGCGGAAAGATCATCCACATTGACTTTGGCGACTGCTTTGAGGTGGCCATGACGCGGGAGAAGTTTCCCGAGAAGATACCCTTTCGTCTCACCCGCATGCTGATCAACGCCATGGAGGTCTGAGTCTGCGCCGCTTGCTTCGTTTTCATTGTTGCTTATAGAAATGAGCAGTTCTTAATGGATAACGATGCTCATAGAAACAAGTAATTCTTAAAATGATTTAGTATGGGAATTTGGATGAATATTCAGGAAGTGAGTTGCTCTTTTGATGGGATGATGATTTTTGATAATGTTAATTTGGAGGGAAATACTTATCATTGGTGGCACTGTTGGAAATAAGCAGTTTCGACTAGGTATGGAAGATTTTGTTGTGAGAATGTTGAAGTTTTTTTGTTGTTGAGATGAAGAGAAATGCATTTTGTCGTTGTTGTTGTTTTGATGGACTTGGGGTTAGGGGTGAGTATGCGTTGTAGAAAGGAGCAGTGGCTTACCGAGCTGGCTACACTTGGGCGGCTGTAAGGAGTGGCCACAGCTCACAAAGCCTGTCTTGTCTCTCGCAGGCTGGAAGCGTTGTCTCCAAAGAGGTGCGTCTCCGAGACCCCCCCGACTCCCAAGTAGGCTGCACTTGAAACGCTGACCAAAGCTGGAGTGCCTCAGTGAGAGGTCATGACTGCACCGATGGGGAGCTGCTCCAGTTGGCAGTCACTTTTCCCTTCCTGCCTTTCCTGGTGTTGGCTTTGTCTCTTGGGTGTGATCACTGTCGTCTTTTTTTCAGGCGACAGGCATTGACGGCAACTACCGCATGACGTGCGAGAAGGTGATGGAGGTGCTTCGTCAGAACAAGGAGTCACTGATGGCGGTGCTGGAGGCCTTTGTCTATGACCCCCTCCTCAACTGGAGGCTGGTGGAAGGTGGGGGTGGCTGCACTCTTCTCCCTCTCTCAGCGTCACAGTGGCTGTGCTCACTTTCCTCTTCTCCCGCTCTCAGCATCACAGTGGCTGTGCTCACTTTCCTCTTCTCCCTCTCTCGGCATCACAGTGGCTGTGCTCACTTTCCTCTTCTCCCTCTCTCTACATCACAGTGGCTGTGCTCACTTTCCTCTTCTCCCGCTCTCGGCATCACAGTGGCTGTGCTCACTTTCCTCTTCTCCCTCTCTCGGCATCACAGTGGCTGTGCTCACTTTCCTCTTCTCCCGCTCTCTCCATCACAGTGGCTGTGCTCACTTTCCTCTTCTCCCGCTCTCTATGCTACACATCACAGCCTCAGTTTGCAGGCCGGCATAGCCACGTTGTCCGCAGTGGGGTGTCAGATGTAAAGACGATTTTTATATACAACTTGATGTGACTGATTTGTGGTGACTATCATTGGGTGTGTCTGGTTTGTCCTAGTGTGTGTTTTGTGCAGAGGGTTTGTGGTGACTCATTGTGCGTCCTTTGTGTGTTGTGCAGAGGGTTTGTGGGGACTCATTGTGTGTCCTTTGTGTGTTGTGCAGAGGGTTTGTGAGGACTCATTGTGTTCACTTTGTGTGTTGTGCAGAGGGTTTGTGGGGACTCATTGTGTGTCCTTTGTGTGTTGTGCAGAGGGTTTGTGGGGACTCATTGTGTCCTTTGTGTGTTGTGTAGAGGGTTTGTGGTGACTCACTGTGTGCCCTTTGTGTGTTGTGCAGAGGGTTTGTGGTGACTCATTGTGTGTCCTTTGTGTGTTGTGCAGAGGGTTTGTGGTGACTCATTGTGTGTCCTTTGTGTGATGTGCAGAGGGTTTGATGATGACTCTGTGTGTGCACTTTGTGTGCTGCGCCGCAGGTTGACGATGACTCATTGTGTGCACTTTGTGTGCTGTGCAGCGGGCAAGACGAAGGAGAAGGGCAAGCGGTCGGGGTCGTACGGGGAGAGTCAGGAAGGAGGTGAGAGACTGAGGCCATGTACATAAAGGAGTTGAAAAGCTCATGTTTGACACTTGGTAAAACATAGACAGAGCATGTTGTGCTGTCATAAATAGGGGATTACAAGTGAATTGCTGTGGCAGATACTGGTTTGTTTATCACAGTTTATCAGCTTTGATGCAGACCCTCTGAACAAAGAGAAAAAATATTGTTTATGCATCAGCCAGTACAAGAAGGAAGTGTTTTTTCAGCTTCCTGCCTTTGTTCGCCTCCCTCACAACCAGTCACACAGCTCACCACGTCTCATCCCTCAACCAGTCACATGGCTCACCGTATTTCATCCCACAACCAGTCCCACATCTCATCCCATCAGTCCCACAGCTCACCACATCTCATCCCACCAGTCACACAGCTCACCACATCTCATCCCACAACCAGTCACACAGCTCACCACATCTCATCCCACCAGTCACACAGCTCACCACATCTCATCCACAACCAGTCACACAGCTCACCACATCTGATCCACAACCAGTCACACAGCTCAAAATCTCATCCCACAACCAGTCACACAGCTCCACATCTCATCCACACCAGTCACACAGCTCACCACATCTCATCCCACAGTCACACAGCTCACCACATCTCATCACCATCACCAGCTCACCACATCTCATCCCACCAGTCACACAGCTCACCACATCTCATCCCACCAGTCACACAGCTCATCCCACCCGTCCACACAGCTCACACATCTCATCCCAAACCAGTCACACAGCTCACCACATCTCATCCCACCAGTCACACAGCTCACATCTCATCCCACAACCAGTCACACAGCTCACCACATCTCATCCCACCAGTCACACAGCTCACCACATCTCATCCACCAGCACACAGTCACACAGCCATCCACAGTCACATCTCATCCCACCAGTCACACAGCTCACCACATCTCATCCCACCAGTCACACAGCTCACCACATCTCATCCAACCCATTCCACCAGTCACACAGCTCACCACATCTCATCCACCAGTCACACAGTCCATCTCATCCCACCAGTCACACAGCTCACCACATCTCATCCCACCACCATCACACAGCTCACCACATCTCATCCCACCAGTCACACAGCTCACCACATCTCATCCCACCAGTCACACAGCTCACCACATCTCATCCCACCAGTCACACAGCTCACCACATCTCATCCCACCAGTCACACAGCTCACCACATCTCATCCCACCAGTCACACAGCTCACCACATCTCATCCCACCAGTCACACAGCTCACCACATCTCATCCCACACCAGTCACACAGCTCACCACATCTCATCCCACCAGTCACACAGCTCACCACATCTCATCCCACCAGTCACACAGCTCACCACATCTCATCCCACCAGTCACACAGCTCACCACATCTCATCCCACACCAGTCACACAGCTCACCACATCTCATCCCACCACCAGTCACACAGCTCACCACATCTCATTCCACCAGTCACACAGCTCACCACATCTCATCCCACAACCAGTCACACAGCTCACCACATCATGACAGAATACACACTTCATCTTGTCCCACAGCTCACAGCATCATGATGGAGTAAGTAACTTGGTGTTTTACGCCCAGTCAACCGGTATGGTTATATGAGGGGAAGCATCATGATGGAGTAAGTAACTTGGTGTTTTACGCCCAGTCAACCGGTATGGTTATATGAGGGGAAGCATCATGATGGAGTAAGTAACTTGGTGTTTTACGCCCAGTCAACCGGTATGGTTATATGAGGGGAAGCATCATGATGGAACACACACTTCATCTCATCACTGTGAAGAGTACTGTTTAGCTTTCAGTGATGCACAACCTTGCTTTACAAGATACAGCTGTAAAATTATCTCTTGCAACAAACTCTTGCAACCTGCACACGACAAAGATGCAGTCCAGCCAGAAGCACTGAAACCGCAGAGAACAAGCTGGGCTGCAGCAGGTTACGGAGACAGTACTGGGGCAGGAAGGAAGAGCCAGGTGCGACACTGGTCACAAGCGTGTGATGCAGCCCAGAGTGGTGGTGTTAACAGGATGTGCCTGTGGTGTTAACAGGATGTGCCGGTGGTGTTAACAGGATGTGCCTGTGGTTGCAGGGGGGGACTTGCTGGAGAGTGTGGAGGCCCAGGCAGCCAGCAAGAAACCACCAGAGGGACACGAGATGCCTCTAGGTACATGTGTGTGTGTGGCTGTGTGTGTGTGTTATGTGTTTGTGTGTGTGTGGCCGTGTATGTGTATCATGTGTGTGTGTATCATGTATGTGTGTGTGACATGTGTTCGTGGTTTTGTATGTGCGTCGCGTTTGTTTGTGTGTGTGTGTGAGGGAGAGTGCAGTCTGAGAGAGTGCATCATTCATGTTTGTGTATTTGAGAGTCACATGCGGGTGTGTGCGAGTTGTGGGTGTGAGTGTCATGTGTGTGTTTGAGAGCCATGTATGTGTGTGCAAGTCGTGTGTATGCGAGTCATGTGTGTGTGTGTGTGTGTGTGTGTGAGTGAATGTGATGTATGTGAGAGAGGCATGTGTATGTGCAAGACTGCCTCATGTGTATGTGAGAGAGAGGGAGGGCGTGTTGAGTGTGTGTGCATTGTGCGTGTTGGAGGCTGTGCTGTTGAGAAAGGACTTTCCAGACTGTCAGGCAGTGCTGTCAGTAAATGTGAGATGGAGATGACAAGCAGTGTACTGCACATGGATGGAAGTGGCATGTGATGCATAGGAGGGAGAGCAGCAATGGGGGGTGGGGGGCACATGTGGATTTAGCTTGGGGAAGACCCAGAGATGTGGTTTAGCTGGGGGAAGACCCAGAGATGTTTAGCTGGGGGAAGACACAGAGATGTGGTTTAGCTTTGGGAAGACCTAGAGATATGGTTTAGCTGGGGGAAGACCCAGAGATGTTTTTTTAACTGGGGACGACCCAGAGATGTGGTTTAGCTGGGGGGAGACCCAGAGATGTGGTTTAGCTGGGGAAGACCCAGAGATGTGGTCTAGCTGGGGAAGACCCAGAGATGTGGTTTAGCTGGGGGAAGACCCAGAGATGTGGGTTTAGCTGGGGAAGACCCAGAGATGTGGGTTTAGCTGGGGGAAGACCCAGAAATGTGGGTTTAGCTGGGGAAGACACAGAGATGTGGGTTTATCTGGATGAACAAGACCCTCATGTGGACGTTACAGGCAGCATCAACATCCCATCGGAGGTGATGAACAAGAAGGCCGTGAACATCATCAACCGTGTGCGTGACAAGCTGACGGGGCGCGACTTTGCCACAGAGGACCCCGTTGACGTGCAGCGTCAGGTGGAGCTGCTCATCCAGCAAGCCACGTCCCACGAAAACCTTTGTCAGTGCTACATTGGCTGGTCAGTACCCCTTGTCTGATGCATGTGTGTGTGTCTCACAAAAATGCTGTGAGAGCAGAGGGGCTGGTTCCATAGAGAGAAGTTACTGTGAGCTAAGGAAGAGACAGGGCCTGAAAAACAACAAAACTACGCAGGCTAGCTCCGTGTTTGGCACAGGCTGTACAGATGGAGTTGTACATGTTAGCAGAGCATTAGATGTCAGGTCTGGTTTGTCCATGTGTCTGTTCAGGTTGTCCTTGTGTCTGTTCAGTTTGTCCTTGTGTCTGTTCAGGGTCTTCTTGTGTGTGTTCAGGTTGTCCTTGTGTGTGTTCAGGTTCTTGTGTCTGTTCAGTTTGTGTGTTCAGGTTGTCCTTGTGTGTGTTCAGGTTGTCCTTGTGTCTCTTCAGGTTCTTGTGTGTGTTCAGGTTGTCCTTGTGTGTGTTCAGGTTGTCCTTGTGTCTCTTCGGGTTGTCCTTGTGTGTGTTCAGGTTGTCCTTGTGTGTGTTTAGGTGCCCGTTCTGGTGAAGGGGATCAGCGGAAGAGCGACACAGCAGCTGCAGTGACTGATGGAAGCCAGGCAGCAGCAGATGGGAAGAAAGCCAGGCAACAGGTGGGAAGGAAGCCTGGCAACAGCAACAGCAGGTGGGAAGGAAGCCTGGAAACGGCAACAGCAGGTGGGAAGGAAGCCAGGCAACAGCAGGTGGGAAAGAAGCCTGGCAACAGCAGGTGGGAAGGAAGCCTGGCAACAGCAGGTGGGAAGGAAGCCTGGCAACAGCAGGTGGGAAGGAAGCCTGGCAACAGCAGGTGGTGGAGAGTGGAAGTGAAGTGAACACGCACACAGGACTTGTCCCCAGCACGCAGCCTTGTTGAGGCAGTCGTCACAAAGTAACACGGTGCCTGACCTTCCCACACCTTCTGCAGCTATCGTTTGCACTGATGTTCTTTCCTTCACAGTGACTTGGGCATGGAACAAGTTTTACGCAGATGTCTTTGTCTTGTTACATGTACCATTGGAACATAATATAAACTGTTGAGTGACTGTTCACAAGAAGTATATATTGTTAAACATTGATGTCAGGTTTGTGCTTGAACACTGTATGACACCAGGGCATGAACTACTTCAGGTCAGTTCACACCATGCTGACCAGTGCTGGTGTTCGGCGCAGGGTACTGTTGTACCAAGGTACAGTGGCCCCTCCAGTGAAAGTGCACAGTATTACCTTGTGAAACACTTCTATGGACTTTCATAACAGTAACTGACATTGTTAACAGTAACGAGAAGTTTACTCGTGTATGATTTTGACAAGCTTTTGTTTTCCTCTTGTCAAACAGAAATGACACGACTCAGAGGTTGGTTTGATGGGAAGTGTAGTGTAGTGGAGACTGGAATGAGCATCTAGTGCCTCTGGCAGTTGAAAATTGAGTAGTGAAAGTGAACCTGCTGCCCAGACAAAAGTGGACGTCAGCTGCCCCACTGCCTCTTGGTCAGCTGACGTTCTGTGTAATGTGGGCACCTTTGTGCGTGCAGTTCTCTTTTTGTTTAAAATGAACTGGTTTGCAACATTGTGCCATTAGGATTTATTCATGATCACAACACTGCACGGCGGCTTCCAAGACCAAGATGGAGAATGTTCCCCTGGGACTGAAATTTGTCTGTTTTTGTCTTTCTTTTAGTTTGTACTGTGTTGGTACCAGTGAGTTTGTACTGTGCTGGTACCAGTGAGTTTGTACTGTGCTGGTACCAGTGAGTTTGTACTGTGTTGGTACCAATGAGTTTGTACTGTGCTGGTACCAGTGAGTTTGTACTGTGTTGGTACCATTGAGTTTGTACTGTGTTGATACCAATGAGTTTGTACTGTGTTGGTACCAGTGAGTTTGTACTGTGCTGGTACCAATTCACCACAAAGGCATAATGCAGCCAACGTGTTCCTGTAGGAGTGTTGGGACAGAAAGCCATGCAGTAACCTCAGTGAGCAGGTGTCTGGTGAGCTGTGCACCCATCACACACGTCATGGTCTAGTTCTAGTCACTGGAGCTCAGTTTGGGTCTTCTTTCTTCATGCCACTCACTGTTGTGTGTGACTGATCTGTTGATGTCTGATATGAGTGAAAGGTTGTCAAGGTATTCCTTTGTTTGACCACAGTCATGTTTGTCATGCTCAGGGCACGTGAAGTTAGGAATGAAGTGAGTGAAGCTGGTGGTGATCTTCAGCACTGTTAACTGGGAGACATCAACGCAGTGCCCAAGTGTTTTATTAAGGTACACAAATGTGTGTGTGGATTTCATGTGGAACAGTTGTGAAATATTTAGGTTTGGCTGCGTTGACTTAAGCTGCGTTCCTTGCGACTGTCATTCCATTATCTCCCTTTTCCCGTGCCTACATGTGTGACATTCCCCCTTTTCAACAGATTCCCTTGAGGGTTCTGCGCTGAGCTCCAAGTCCCACCTTTCCTCACAAGCTTTTGATGTGGCCACCATGTTGTAGTGTGATGGCTAGTGGAATGCACAATGATTAGTCAGTGTTGAGGTGATTGTACTTCTATTCCTTATCTCTTGTCATCAGTGAGCAGCATGCACCATTACTGATGTTGAAGGTTTTGTTTGGAATCAAGCCGTCTTTCACTCTGTTGCTCTCCTGTAACTTGTGAAGAAAACAGGGGGTTGTTCACACAGCCTGTTCACTTTAAATATCCAGTTGGCTGAAGTGCTCCCATGACTGGCAGCCGAGAAACTTCTGTTTGGCAGTGGTCCTTTGTATCGTTGATGTTCACACCAGAACAGAAAGTGTGTGTGTGTGTTTTAAAATTATTATTTTTTATCATTGGATGTCTATACCAGAACAGGAAGTGTATGTAAGTGTGCATGTGGTTTTTGTATCATTGCATGTCTGTATCAGGACAGGAAGTGTATGTAAATGTGTATGGGGTTTTTTGTATCATTTTATGTCTATACAAGAACAGGAAATGTATGTAGGTGTGTTGGGGGTGTATATAATGTTCATATTTAATCTGGATTCAGTGGATTCTTGCAATAACTTGATGAAGCGCTGAGGGAGTTTTGATCCACAACAATGCTGTTGTTGTACAAGGCTGTGGAGAACTTGACTCCTGCAATGAAGAGGGGCTGTCACAAAACTTTTTTTATTTTTTATTGGACTGAGTTGATGGTGGTGTGGTTACTATTACAGTAGTGATCTACTAATGATTGTTATTGTTTAGGAAGCTTCTCGAAAGTTTAAGGGGCCCCTGGACTGGTGTTGTGTAGAAAATGACAACTGATTTTACTCATGACCCTCTAATGGAGGCCACCTCCTTGCCAGGAACACTGTTGTGTGTAAAGACTTAAACAGTTGTGAGAGGGGTCACAGCGACACCCAGTGTCCACAATGGGCGACTTAGCTGCGGATCGCCCCGCTCGGTGGCGCTGGGCATATTTGGGGCTTTGACAAAGCTGAAGTCAGCTGCAAATGATCTCCCCTACACTAGCCAGGTGGCGCTGGGCCTATTTGGGCAGTGCAATGCTCAAGCCAGCAAAGTCGCTCATTCGCTCTACAGCACTATGGTCAAGTCAGTGTCCACAAAAGGGACTACATGAGTAACTGTACTTAACAGCTGTTCACTTGTGCTTTCACAAATGTCATCATTGTCAATTGTTCATGTCCTTGCTTTTGTAGTGGTATAAATTCATTGTTCCTGTGGAAGGCATTGATTACGTATGACAGTATGTTTGGTTTTATGATAAAAATGATTGTGCATCAGGATTGTGTTTTTCAGATTGTTGGATGATCGGTGTGTGACTGTGTGAGCATTGTGTCTATTGTGTATGTGTTGTGTCTACTGTGTACATGTTGTGTATGTTGTGTGCATCTTTGGTGGCAGAACAGGGTAGTACATGTGCGACTCACTTGCACGTGTATGTAATGTTCACATGTTTTGTCTTTTTTCCTTAAAACATTTTTTAAGCAATTCTTTGCACATGCAAATGCTTTTCTGCCAAAAAGGGTGTGATGTCCCTGGTACCGTGTATGTGTGTGTGTACTGTATGTAATGTGTATGCATTGCATATATATATATACATGTGTATATACTGTGTGGGTATTGTAAAATATGTGTATATGTGTGTGAGCATCAGTCTGTTTCTGAAGGGGAGGGACAAGGGGTGAAAGTATAAAAGACAGTTTGCAAGCAATAATAATGTCAACCATTGCACAATGACCAAACTTCTACATTACGTGGGAGTGCAGAGCATGTTACAGTAACACAAGGAATATATTTTATACAGAGAAACGCTCAAGCACACACAACACAAAAAATACTTCTGAACAATGTGAGATAAAAGATGATTACAAAAAGACTGAAGGTGAGATTAAAATGTGCAAAAGGTTCAGAAGAATGCTGTCAGACAATACAAAACACAAGCAAATTAATTTTTCAGTAGAAAGGCCTTTTTCAAGCAACAAACAGCTAATACACCAAGAAATGTGGACACAAATTAGCTAGCAGTTGGTGCTGGAGAACGCTGCAGAACAAAGATGTAATGTGAAAGAAGTAACTCAACTGTTTGCATGGCTGAAAGTGTCCTGGTTCAGCTGGCCTGCCCAAGGTGTATAGTGAACAAAACAGATGGGATTCACAAAGCGTGACTAGATACAGGTGTGAGAAGGGACACAGCAACACGCGCCTGAAGAGCCCTCACCTGTCACTGCCGCAGCCCCTGTCTGGGTGGGTTGGGCTAGGGCAGGGTACATATGTACCACAGATTGCTAACAGACCATCTGGTAGAATGGGCCAGTAGGCTACAGGGTATCTGTACCAAAGATTGCCGACAGATTATCTGTACAGGTTGGTGGCTGCCCAAGTCAGTGAGAAGAAGACAGCAACGGGTTTAATGTAAATCAAATAGTGAAGTTTAGAATCTACCTCTGGAATGGATCATTAGTTGTGGCGTTTTGCTCAGGAATCCAGTCGTGCCGTTACGGTATTGGTAGGTCACGCCGCGCAGTGCAGGTCGGCTGCAGGTTTTCCGCGCAAAGTTAACATCGTGGCGGCCAGAGCGACTCGGATAGATCTGTGATCCAGTCTCAGCGACAATGGCTGTTCTACTTCCCTCCTGTTGATCACACCATTTAAAAAACAATCTCACCGCCGTTGTTTCAAAATTGAACAGTCACTTTGCGCCGTTCAATGCGATCGGTTGGTGGGGTTTTGCATGAGTAATTCCGTCGCCGATTTGTCGTCTGCGAGGGGGGGGGGGGGGGGGGGGGTCCTTGCCGTAGAGGCGATCCACGGTCTAAGGGGAGAAACTCTTATAAATGTTTATAAATTTCGAAGGTTGCACGAGTCACTTCCCTTAAACATTCGTTATCGTATGAGCCATCGGAAGAGATCGGGACGCTCCGGTGTAATGTAAGGGGAAGCAAACATGCCTGTCTTACAGGATAATTGAGTTTCTAGAGTTGTTTACCTTAGACTGCTTCTGCGGTCCTAACAAAAGTTTCGCGTTTGTTTCTGCGATCCGTTTGTTGGCTAACTCATAACGAGTAAAGCGATTGACAAAACTGAAAACATCCTGAATAAAATGGTGAACAAAAGGTTTTACCGATTAAGTACGCAAGTTTTTGCCGCTTGGCTTTTTGCTCTTATTTTTTCCAAGCGAGCTGTTTGCGAACAGACTGGGCTTTGAGTGACGTACTTTATTTGTTCCAAGTGATACTTTATACTGTGTAAGTAAATTATGCACAAGGCAAACTGGATGGTTTTGTCCATCCATGCACACCGTCAGACTTTGCCGCCTTACACTCCTAAAATTCAGCACGCCAAACTTGGACCAGACCGAAAAGCCGCCGGTAGCAGTGTAACTGAAGTATCTAAATCTGCTCTTCTGTCAAACCATGTCTTACCACTTTCATAAAGTCAATAATGGACAGCTCTTATAGGGCCCAAATCTGTTTGCAAACCAAAAACTCAATGCGCTAGCACACACCATGCACGCACATAATCATGTACACGTGGACACCTACTAGTCAGTCTATGGTCACAGGGGTGACGGTCTTAAGGCCTGTACGACACTGTCTTGAAGCGGAAAGCCTTGGCGTGTGTGGGTCACTGAGTTTTGCCGAACTCAGACGGAGTGGGGAGATGACTGGCAGTCAGCGAATTCCACTTCCAGACGGATGGAGTGATGTCGTTAAACGCCGAAAGAGCGCTAGAGAGAGAGAGAGAGAGAGAGAGAGAGAGAGAGAGAGAGAGAGAGAGAGAGAGAGAGAGAGAGAGAGAGATTTCAAATTACGCGGCATAGGACTGAATTTCAGCAAGCTTCTCGTCTGAGGTTGGAAGGGTGCGTGACGTTTGATGATTCTGTGCAGAGCGAAGCTGAAAGGCAAGACGGAAGGGTGCAGTCGACGTGACAGCACGCAAATCTTGTACTCGCAGCGGAATTAATTTCACAGGCAACCGGTGCAGTTCATTTAACAGTGGTGTCACTCGTGGTCTCGCTTACGCTTCTTCAGAACAAACGCTACTGCACTGTTCTGAACCCTCTGCAATCGACCGTCTGCTCCATGGGCGGTAGACTTGATTGCTCATCGCGCTCGCTCGCGCGCAGTCACACACACACACACACACACACACACACACACACACACACACACACACACACACACATATGCGCGCGCGAGCGCGTCTGAAGGTCCTATAGTAAAACTGGCAGTTTGCGCAGAAGTTTGAATGCCGACCATCTTGTTTAATACTGGTTTATCTTTCTTACTGATGCTTTCTTACGTGAAACTTTTTCCAACTACAGAACTTAACAATTGGCATACCAACTCTGCATAGTCATTCACACAATAGGTAAAGACCAAAAGCGAAGTCCCCCAGCACTGGAAAACTAGACAGACTTTATTGACTATGAGCACAATGATCAGACAGTTGACACACATAACAGCAGCATCACAAAAATCGATACAAGTCGGTGCCTCTGGCGGCAGTCTGGAAACGGCCAGTACCAGTCTGGTCCTTGTCGTGTTGCTACATAGCCTTCCTGTCACTGCTGGCTTTCTTTCCAACCGTATGTTATACGTGCACATTTTAACAAACGGATTTATATATTAACTTTTTTCTCTGCCAAGTAAGGTCAACAGAATAAAATAATCTTTTCTTGAAGTATGCATGTTTTGTTGAAATATGCTTAAACAGCTAAGAGACGAGCAAAGATCCACTCTACAAACTGTTTAAAATCAAGATGGGTAGGCAAAAGCTCACCTTTACAAAATGTCGGAAACGTTTATAACTAGCACCGTATTTAAAACCACATGCAGACTCGCATACTGCAACCAGTCGTGAGTTCATGATGTCAACGTGGACATGGCTGTCACTTTTGCTGGTATGCAGAGAGAACTGGAAAGACATGTTCCTCATCTCCAAGAGCCGATGAATCGCATGTTTGGTTCCTAATCTAACTCTGTGTTGAGGCACCTCCACACCTCCACACCGATAGATCAGCACAAGGAGTCCCCAACGAGTTCTCTCCCTTTCGTCAGTTTTAAGTACAGACGACGACTTTACTGTTGACCAAATGGATTCCCGGACACGGTAAAATGGAGAAAGAACTGCACTGCTGATGGACAGAGGCCAGCGTTCCAGATGTTTGTTTGTTGTTGATAACAGAACAAACGGACGATGACAAAGCAGGAGAGTGACAGAACGGGGGGTGGGGGGGGGGGTGGGGGGGGGGGGGGGGAAGGGGAGGGGAGCGGAGGGGAGGAGAGGAAGGTAAGAACAGCAGGAGGACCATGACAGAGCAGGGGGGTAATGACAGAGCAGGGGATGATGATGACAGAGAAAGGGATGATGACAGAGCAGGGGGATGATGATGACAGAGCAGGGGGATGATGATGACAGAGCAAGAGGTAATGACAGAGCAGGGGGACCATGACAGAGCAGGGGGTAATGACAAAACAGGGGGATGATGATGACAGAGCAGGGGGACGATGACAGAGCAGGGGGACGATGACAGAGCAGGGGGACTATGACAGAGCAGGGGGACGATGACAGAGCAGGGGGGCATGACAGAGCAGGGGGACGATGACAGAGCAAGGGGACGATGACAGAGCAAGGGGTGATGACAAAACAGGGGGATATGATGACAGAGCAGGGGGACCATGACAGAGCAGGGGGACTATGACAGAACAGGGGAACAATGACAGAGCAGGGGGACGATGACAGAGCAAAGGGTGATGACAAAACAGGGGGATGATGATGACAGAGCAGGGGGATAATGATGACAGAGTAGGGGGATGAAGATGACAGAGCAGGGGGATGATGACAGAGCAGGGGGATGATGATGATGACAGAACAGGGGTGGGGGGGTGGGGGGGGGATGACAGGGTGAGGATGACAGAGCAGAGGGACGATGACGTAGCAGAGGACGATGACAGAGAGCTGGGGAGGGGCAGGGATAGAGGAATACACAAGAAATACGACAGGTGTTATAAATCAATGGAACTTGAAAAACACATGCTCAAAATAATGTTTACCAAGACCAAATAAAAAATCGCTACGAAGAATTTTACCACCCAAGCAATGACATTAAAATATCACCTAAATCAGTAAAACAAGGTATGAGTAGTAAGTTTACATATAAATCTTGGACACGAGCTAACACGAGATGACGACATACAGCTATTTACACACATCCTCTGTGCACAAACCTCGAACAACGTGAACCACACAGAGTAGCTTGTTTAAAGAAGTCTCCAAGCAAAGCCCCCCCTCCCCACGGAATACTGGCGTCCAGCGACCAGCCGTAGAGCAGTCAGGAAAACCTTGAGACAGTGTAGGTAGTGAGCACAGCTCACTGGAGCATAGCCTACTTTGGCTTGTCCACGGCAATGGGCAATGGGAGGACTTTACAGCTAGACGCCGCAATACCCCCGAAAAGGGGCCCGCTATTTCGAGCAAAGGCAAAGTCCGCTTAAAACTTCCGGCGATTTCTCTTCAGCAGTGGGATTGTCTTGGGAGGTGGTGTGGCGTGTGCCGACGAGGAACGACCAACCCGTTTGGGCAACCAGTCATGAAATCGTCTGAAAATGTTTCTTCACTTGTTTTTGTTTCTATCTGACTGGGTCATATCGACATTTAGATAAACAGTCTTTGGGCAGCTTGAATGGTGACGGAGCTTGAGTCTAAAGATGTCCCTCATTAAATTATTTACCTGATCGTCACGTCATCCACGCAGTCCGCTTAGGACGACCCTTCACCGAGCTTCTGTGCCACGCAAAACTGAAGGACAGAAAATAAGGGAAAGGCCCAATAAAGGAGCAGTGTCCGTTTTCTGGCAGGTACCTCCACGTTCAGCAAGAGCCGTTGTGCTCGTTGAGAGGCTGCGTACCGCCGATAGGAACGGCTGCAGTGGACAGTGTGGACAGTTCCCCGACACGTTCCGCCGATAGGAACGGCTGCAGTGGACAGTGTGGACAGTTCCCCGACACGTTCCGCACAGACTGCCGTCACTTGTCCGCTCGGCCGTCCGCTGTAACCGTTAACCAGGGGGCAGCCCCACACTTCCCCCGTGGGACGCTGCATGGACGGTAAATCCCCGCACTTCCCCCATAGGACCCGGTGCCCTGGCAAATGGGCAGCCCCCCTTGCCCAACCCCTCAGACCCCTAGGCCTGCTGCAACCGTTCCCGGGCACCTTGTGCCGAACAAATGCCCCCAATCCGTCAGACACCCTAGTGAACACGCTGCAACCGTCAGACACCCCAGTGAACACTGCTGCAACCGTCAGACACCCTAGTGAACACTGCCGCAACCGTCAGACACCCTAGTGAACATTTCTGCAACCGTCAGACACCCCAGTGAACACTGTTGCAACCGTCAGACACCCTTGTGAACACTGCTGCAACCGTCAGACACCCTAGTGAACATTTCTGCAACCGTCAGACACCCCAGTGAACACTGTTGCAACCGTCAGACACCCTTGTGAACACTGCTGCAACCGTCAGACATCCTCGTGAACACTACTGCAACCTTCAGACACCCTAATGAACAGGGCTGTACAACCTTCAGACACCCTAGTGAACAGTTCTGTACAACCTCCAGACACCATAGTGAACAGTGCTGTACAACCTTCAGACACCCTAATGAACAGGGCTGTACAACATTCAGACACCACAGTGAACAGCACTGCAACCTTCAGACACCCTAGTGAACAGTGCTGTACAACTTTCAGACACCCAGGTGAACAACACTGCCATTGTTCAGACACCCCATTGAACAGCACTGTAACCTTCAGACACCCCAGTGAACAGTTCTGTACAACCTTCAGACACGCTGGTGAGCAGTTGTGTAAAACCTTCAGATACCCTAGTGAACAGTTCTGTACAACCTTTAAACACCCTAGTGAACAGTTCTGTACCACCTTCAGACACCCTGGTGAACAGTTCTGTACAACCTTCAGACACCCTAGTGAACAGTTCTGTACAACTTTCAGACACCCTAGTGAACAGTTCTGTACAACCCTCAGACACCCTGGTGGACAGGGCTATAACCTTCAGACACACTAGTGAACAGTTCTGTACAACCTTCATACACCCTAGTGAACAGTTCTGTACAACCTTCAGACACCCTCGTGAACAGTTCTGTACAACCTTCAAACACCCTAGTGTTGTACAGTGCTGTTCAACCCTCAGACACCATAGTGAACAGTTCTGCACAACCTTCAGACACCCTAGTGAACAGTTCTGTACACCCTTCAGACACCCTAGTGAACAGTTCTGTACAACCTTCAGACACCCTAGTGAACAGTTCTGTACAACCTTCAGACACCCTAGTGAACAGTTCTGTACAACCCTCAGACACCCTAGCGAACAGTTCTGTACAACCTTCAGACACCTCAGTGAACAGTTCTGTACAACCTTCAGACACCCTAGTGAACAGTTCTGTACAACCTTCAGACACCTCAGTGAACAGTTCTGTACAACCTTCAGACACCTCAGTGAACAGTTCTGTACAACTTTCAGACACCTCAGTGAACAGTTCTGTACAACCTTCAGACACCTCAGTAAACAGTTCTGTACAACCTTCAGACACCTCAGTGAACAGTTCTGTACTACCTTCAGACACCCTAGTGAACAGTTCTGTAAAACCTTCAGACACCTCAGTGAACAGTTCTGCACAACCTGCAGACACCTTGGTGAACAGTTCTGTACAACCTTCAGACAAGCTGGTGGACAAGGCTGTAACCATCAGACACCCTAGTGGACAGTACGCATGGCACTGCTATTCTCAGGCTGGACAATGTTACAAGAGTCAACCGCGTCTCTCCGAATGACCCTACATGACGTCACTTCATGCAGAAAGGGGAGGTAACTGGCAGCGGACAAAGATGACTGCACAGTGTGGATGACAAGAATTCTGTTCAACACCTTGAAAATACACATGATGTCGGCACAAAGTGTGAATGACGAGTTCTGTACAACAACTTAAAAACACACAAAGATACAGCACAAAGTGTGGATAACGAGTTCTGTACAACTCAAAAACTGATCTTAGTTCTGCCACACCAACACTCCTTGACACCGGTTTTACATTAACCTACCGCAAAGCCGGCAACAGTTCCTCTCAAACCGCCAGTGTTGCCATTTCTAACCCCCACCCCAAAAAAAGGAAAAGAAAGGAAAAAAGGACACCACCGAACCCCACAACAGCACCAGAACGCCATCCAACCAGCCAACACACATTTATATTTATAAGCAAAACAAGGAGTTTTTACATCCGGATAAACATGTTGGTGATACAAGGTAAAAGGTTGTTAGAGTAGTACACAAAAATTGACCATTCGACGTTTGTGGCAGGTATCAGATTTTGTTTAAAAAAAGTTGTTATGGCCGATTTTAACGTCGAATGGCCGATTTTTGTGTACTACTCAGTACACAAAAATCGGCCATTCGACGTTTGTGGCAGGTATGATTTAAAAAAAAAAGTTGTTATAGTAGTATACAAAAAATCGACCATTCAACACTTGCGGCAAGTGTCACAGATTTTTTAAACCAATAAATTCCCAGGACGAATGATGTGTGGTACATATACAATCACACAAAGAGGTTTAGTCTGATAGCCGTGTATAAACACTTCATGTATTTCGGTCTCCCTTTGTGAACATGTTTATTTTGTTATACATAGGTACATATGTTAACTATAAACATGCTTCTTATGGAATACACATACATGTATCTGGTACAAATATAAACACATTTATACTGGTACATATATTCATGATTATTTGTTTGTTTGTTCGGAAATACACACATAAACATGTCCGTTCTAATATGCACAGTCACATAAACATATTTAACTAGTAACAATCTAGAACTGAACACCGATATATGAACATATAAAATTGTAAAAATATGCGTTTTTCCTTCGTCTATTTTTCAACTTCATCATCCGTCTCAGAAACTGATGCGCCATGGAAGGTCAGTCAGACACATTTCATCACCAGCAGCCTGCAGTTATCTAACTTGTGCGTAAATAGAACAAGACTTCCAAATCAATACGCAGCAAATCTAAAACCTCGTATCCTACTTAACATAAGTACAAAGGACTAACGCTTGTACCGATAAAGCAATGAACGTTACAGGCAGAGACGATGTCGAACGGCCATAAAACAGCTTTCATGGTAAACCGCTGAGCCACAACAGACATTATAATCACAGATCTAAAAATACAGGGTCATCATGAGCGCTGATCTGAGTAAAACAAACCATATTAACGCTGTCCGCTGCTCTCCACTGATCGATACAAATTGCCTTCTCAGTTGTTACATTGTCTCGTGTAAGTGCAAACCGAACCGAGGACGTAAGTTTGTCTCAGATGGCAGAAAATGTGGAAATATATTTCTCTGTATGCTTCATGTGATTGTTCTATCACTGTTTGTACAAAATAGTCCCTTTTTGTTGTTGCTGTGAAATCGAGCTGCTCATCGGTCAGCCACGCTGGCTCGCTCTTTACCAAAGAAGAGCAGAAAAAGGCTGACTGACGACATTTTGCTACTTTCTGCCCCACGACACACACCGGTCTTGTTTATGACGTCACTGACACTGACCGCCGGGAGCAAATCAAAATGGCAGCACTCACAGTCGCAGTCTTCGAGAGAGAGAGAGAGAGAGAGAGAGAGAGAGAGAGAGAGAGAGAGAGAGAGAGAGAGAGAGAACTCGAACTCGAAAACTTAATTTTACAAGGATTGTAGTTTAGGTTCAGTCAAAAACCTGTCTAACAACTAGTCCTTGCTAAGCTACTGATGAATAGATATCAAATTACAGGCATTATTTATATACATATAGGCATGAATGAGTGAGTGAAACGTTATGCATGAGAATTTCCACACAAAACATAGCGGGCTCACAGCGCCAGATGAACACATGCCATACATCATTCAGTTACATATTATGAACATACGGTGAGCATATTATGAGCAAATGAAGCAGCAGAACATCTGATCAGTTCATATGACTAGTATCGGAAAAGAAAACAGAAGCAGTCAATGCTTATCTTATAAAGAATAGTAAGGGAGAAGGAGAGGGGGGGGGGGGGGGGAACGGGGGCAGGGGGGGGGGGGGGTCGGAAAGCAGTCGGAAGGACTGGGCGGAGCTGTATGGGTGTATAAAATAGGTCTCAAATGACCAGTCATTGCAATGGAGAGAGAGAGAGAGAGAGAGAGAGAGAGAGAGAGAGAGAGAGAGAGAGAGAGAGAGAGAGAGAGAGAGAGAGAGAGAGAGTCTCGCCC
>JABMCL010000532.1:220000-245000 GCA_018857735.1 Alviniconcha marisindica
ACCAGAAACCAACCAAACAAAACAGTTCATGACCAGAAACCAACCAAACAAAACAGTTCATGACCAGAAACCAACCAAACAAAACAGTTTATGACCAGAAACCAGCCAAACAAACAGCAGTTAAAGAGGACGGCGAGAGCAGCAGCAGCCCTGTCTGTAGCAAAGGATGAACAAGTCACTTGGTGTTTTACGCCCAGTCAACCATTACAGTTATATCAGGGCGTATGAATGAACATATTCACTCATATTAGTATTTCGGTAGATTTAAGGCAAGCTTTTTTTTCTCGACGCTTTTTTTCTAATTTATTCAGTTTATATTGTACAGAAAAATAGGATCAACATTCATTGCTATATTCTCACCATATGATTCTATGAAGAGGGCGTCACCAAGAAAGAATGAAAGAAAGAAAAAAGAAGAAGGAGAAAAAAGAAAAGAAAAAAACAAACAAACGGGGGTGGGGGGAAGGGGTGGGGGGGGGGGGGGGGAAGAGGGGCAGTTATATTTTAATGGAGTATGAAAATGTAGAGAGAAAGACAATGCTTAGAGAACAATTTACAAAAAGGTTTCTGGAAAAATAAAAGACAAGTAGATACCGCAAAGTGCACGTAAAAACTAAACAAAAAACATGACTGGCGTTTACGAGAAAGAGAGAGAGAGAGAGAGAGAGAGAGAGAGAGAGAGAGAGAGAGAAGAGAGAGAGAGAGAGAGAGAGAGAGAAACTCACTCGGTAAGCTTGTTTTAATCCGCCATTGTCGGCAATATTTTCTCCTTGTGTGTGCTTTCCGTTAATCTTCAAACAGAAAACATTAAACAGAAACAACCATTTCACTTTACGAAATCTCCCATTTCAGTATTATTCTGTAAACATTTACTGCTCAACATGTCCAAGCAATTTATTGTTAACCATGTTGTAAGCATTTACTGCTCACCACGTTCCAATCATTTATTGCTAACCATGTTGTAAGCATTTACTGCTCACCACGTTCCAATCATTTATTGTTAACCATGTTGTAAGCATTTACTGCTCACCACGTTCCAAGCATTTATTGTTAACCATATTGTAAGCATTTACTGATCACCACGTTCCAAGCATTTATTGTTAACCATGTTGTAAGCATTTACTGCTCACCACGTTCCAATCATTTATTGTTAACCATGTTGTAAGCATTTACTGCTCACCACGTTCCAATCATTTATTGTTAACCATGTTGTAAGCATTTACTGCTCACCACGTTCCAAGCATTTATTGTTAACCATATTGTAAGCATTTACTGATCACCACGTTCCAAGCATTTATTGTTAACCATGTTGTAAGCATTTACTGCTCACCACGTTCAAAGCATTTACTGTTAACCATGTTGTAAGCATTTACTGCTCAGCATGTCGTAAGCATTTACTGCTCACCACGTTCAAAGCATTTACTGTTAACCATGTTGTAAGCATTTACTGCTCAGCATGTCGTAAGCATTTACTGCTCACCACGTTCAAAGCATTTACTGTTAACCATGTTGTAAGTCTTTACAGCTCACCACGCTCCAAGCATTTAGTGCTCTCCCCGAAGCCTCGTCAACCACTGTGTGTCAAGGTCATCGTCGTCATCGCTATCGTCATCGCCGACATCACCATCGGCGTCATCATTAAAACGATCACAGACATGTCAAAGTCATCATCGTCATCAGAATGGCCACACGATCGTTGCTACTGTCATCATCAGAGCCATCGCCATCATCAGAATGGCCACGGACATGAACGTCATTACTGTCATCATTAGTGTCATCATCACCATCAGAATGGCCACGGCCACTATCGTGGCTACTGTCATCATCAGAGCCATCGGAATGGCCAAGGACACGATGGTCGCTACTATCATCATCAGAGTTGTCAGAATGGCCAAGGGCACGATGGTCGCTATTGACATCATCAATGTCGCCCTGGCCGTTGTCCCCTCTCCCCTGACTCACGTAGTGTCCAGTCTGCTCCTGCTTGAAGCCCGAGTACTGGTCAATCATGCACTGGGCCCGCTGTCTAAAGGCCGCGATGGTGGCGTTGTCCCACCACTGAACCAGGTTGCCCTGGATGTTGTACTGCCGGCCTGTCACACAGACACACACACACACACACACACACACACACACACACCACACACACACACACACACACACACACACACACACACACACTAATTGTTTGGACAGCTCCGTTAAAGACATACCTTGGCCATACTTGTAGACACGCGTTAAGATCTTGCTCAGAGACAGTTTCAGTGAGTACATAATTTGCTATGTGACTGCTTCATTGTGTAGATAGTTTGCTATGTGACAGTTTCAGTGTGTGCACAGTTTGCTATGTGACTGTTTCAGTGTGTATATGGTTTAATTGTTATGTGACAGTTTTAATGTGTACATAGTTTGCCAAGTCAGAACAGAAGGCTTTGGCTTGTGTTGCACGAAACCCTACACAAAGCAACGAACAAAGCGATTGACTTGGAGTTTACGTCTGCCTGTCATATATATTGTCCTTGGGGTTTACAACGTCTGCATGCGTGTGTGTGTGCGTGGATGTGTGTGTGTGTGTGTGTGTGTGTGTGTGTGTGTGTGTGTGTGTGTGTGTGTGTGTGTGTGTGTGTGTGTGTGTGTGTGTGTGTGAGTGAGAGAGAGAGAGAGAGAGAGAGAGGGGGGGGTTACTGTGGATGCAGGTACACCACTGACCTTTGTCATCAAAACCGTGTGTGATCTCGTGACCAATCACCACGCCGATCCCCCCGTAGTTTAGCGATCTGCGCACACACATACATTATGGTAATCATAGAACAGTTCATGCACACAGACACCCTACAGAATCATCTTGATATCGCTCAAACACAAACACTGTATAACCATAGACATGGATAATAGAAAAGCACTTAAATACGAACAAACCGACCAGAAATACAGCATAGACATCCAGAGGTCAGACAAAATAGACCAGACGTCTGAAAAACGTGTTTCAACCAGAATGCATCACAAACACAAAGCAACACACAGAGAAATACACTGCTATTAACAATCCCTGTATACGTCTGCTGGTTAATAGTAACAAAATTAATGGTTCCAGAGAAAATACACCAAAAATAGCACGTGTTCAAACTCAGTTTGGACCCAAACAGGAAGAGGTAAAACAGAAATGGGACTAACACACGAAACAGCGTAAACAGACCACACAACAGACACAAACAGACCCCTACAGCATTGCCTCCATCAAAACAAGACGATCTCAAACAAGGAAAATAACGGCTTTGTAAAACTCGAAACAGCCGAGAAGAACTTATTACAACACGCATCCCGTACATGCCAGGCTTGCTCTCTCGAGCTCCGTCGAACCAGTTCTGTTCCTCACTATCTCACCCACGTTGCTCTCAAAACTCATCTGCGCTTTCGTTCTATCTCGTATTGATTACTGTAATTCTCACTTCTCGCTGGGTGTCCCCAAAATCCGATCTGTAAACTTTAAAAAGTTCAAAATAATGCTGCCCGCCTCATTTGTCGTTCTGCCAGGTCTGACCACACATCTCCGATCCTTCGTGCTCTACACTGGCTTCCTGTCGAATCCCGCATTCAGTACAATTTTTTTTATTCTTACCTTTAAATCGCTGAACAACCAAGCCCCTTTCTACCTTTCTGATCTCATCCAGCTGTATGTTCCATCTCACCAACTCCGTTCGTCTGCCGATACTCGACTCCGTCTTCCGTCTGCTCACCTCAAGTCTTCTGGTCGACGCGCCTTCTTCTATCAAGCACCATTTTAATCGGGAACAATCTAACCTACTCTTTCCCACACTCTAACTCTTCCATAGCATTATTTAAATCTGCCCTCAGGACCCATCTTTTTTTTCTCTGGGCTCTGAATGCCTTGCCTGTGTGCGTGTGTACGTGCAGTTGTGTGCCATTGGTTTTGTGTGTGTGTGTGTATGGTGTGTGCGTGCGTGCGTGCGTGTGTGTGTGTGTGTGTTGGATGCGATAAAGATGTTGAACGAAGTATTGTAGTGTGTTTATGTAATTAGTAGCGTTCATCGTGCTCTAGGCTGTATGCCTGTTTTGTTGATCTTATTGCTTTTGTATTGTGCGCTTCGGGGTCACGTTAGGTATAAGCACCTTACAAATACTCATTTACATTACATTAAAGAGCTACCGCCTGCCATTTACCTCAGTTTAAATCGACTCATTAATTTGATCCGCTTCTTTCACATTCCAAACCCATGAATTCGTGGAAAATGTAATTGTCTCAAAAGAGCAAATAGTTCCATTTTGATGCCCCAATAATCTTCTGGAAGAAGAAGAAGTTAGAGCTATGCAATTCTAATTGCTTTTCTGTGGTCAGAACATGTTTAGCGTAACAAAACAGAAAGAAACTAGCATTATGATACTGATTTTAAAAAGTATGCAAAGACAAGCCGTTCCGTCGAGAAGATACTTGTGATAATCCGAGAAAAGATTTGAATGTATATCAGCCGTCATAGATGTCATCTAAAATTATATGACGTCAATTTTATGACCTGAATGCACACACACACACACACACACACACACACACACACACACACACACACACACACACACACACACACACACACACACACACACACACATCACACCACATCACACCACCACCACCACCAACAACAACAACAACAATAATAATAATAACAACAAAGAAACAAAAAACTAATAAAAATATGGGAAAGAAAGAATGAAAGAAAGAAACAAAATGAAAAAGAAAACAACAACAAAAACAACGAAAGACCTGGCCTGATTGTGTATACAATATATGATGTGACTCCATATCAAACATGAAGGAAACATTGTGCTTACTTTGGGAAATGTTCGCTGTAAAAAAGCGGTTGCAGGATACCGGCGGGAAAGACTGAAAACAGAAACAACATACGCTACACACGTTTCTTGTTGTAACTCATGTTCCTTGCTTGGTAACGTCAAACAACATGTAGCCTACAGAACACTTGAGCACACGTTTTGATTGTAACTCATGTTCCTCGTTTGGTAACGTCAAACAACATGCAGCCTACAGATACACGTTTTGTTCCTTGTTTGGTAACATTTCCGCTGTTTGGGCTTGGACATGCGCACTCGTGGTAAACCACTACGTCCGGATTTGGGCATGCGCAATCATGGGTTTTGGTATCTTTTTGTAGATCATATTCTTGATCTATTGTATACTGGGGTGTGCCTTTATATGCCTACGTGTATATATGCGTGCGTGGGTGCGTGCGTGTGTGTGTATGTGTGCGTGTGTGTGCGCGCGCGCGCGCCTGTATGTAATAGTGACAGAACAGTTACTTACCTATATCGTTGAAGTTGGGGTTGTAAAAAGCGTTGATTTCTGCCGGTGCCTGATCCCACCTGAACCACAGAAGTCAGAAAGTTTGTTTCAGTGTTTCACGGAAAGTGTGGACGAGGTACGTTGGGGGAACAGACCCACTTTTGCTAAGCCACTCTATAAAAGTAACGCCCTGAGCGTACACAAACTATAATCACTGAATGAGAAATTCACACGTACAGCTGTTTACGGGTTTGCTTCGCAGACATTAAGACCGAGTGATAAGACAAACAGAGCGAAATACAAGTTCTGCCTCCGCTCCCGTTTACTTCTCTCTGTCGCTGTCTGTCTGTCTGTCTCTCCTGTATGTCTGCCTGCCTCTGTGTCTGTCTGTCTCTCTCTTCTGTCTGTCTCTATCTGCCTGTTTGTCCCTCTCTGTCTGTCTCCACTTTCTGTGTCTGTCTCCCCAGACTTATCTGTCTTCCTCCACTTTATGTCTGTCTGTCGCCCCAGTCTCTCTCTCTGTCTGTCTTTCTTTGTCTGTCTCTACTTTCTGTCTGTCTCCCCAGTCTCTCTTTGAGTCTGTCTCTCTCTGTCTCCATTTTCTGTCTGTCTCCCCAGTCTCTCTCTGTGCCTGTCTTTCTCTGTCTCCACATTACATTCTGTTTGTCTCCCCAGTTTCTCTTTGTGTCTGTCTTTATCTGTCTCCACATTCTGTTTGTCTCCCCAGTCTCTGTGTCTGTCTTTCTCTGTCTCCACATTCTGTCTCCCCAGTCTCTCTGTGTGTCTGTCTTTCTCTGTCTCCACATTACATTCTGTCTGTCTCCCCAGTCTCTCTTTGTGTCTGTCTTTTCCTGTTTCCACATTCTGCCTGTCTCCCTAATCTCTGTGTCTGTCTTCACATTCTGTTTGTCTCCCCAGTCTCTGTGTGTGTGTCTTTCTCTGTCTCCACATTACATTCTGTCTGTCTCCCCAGTCTCTCTTTGTGTCTGTCTTTTCCTGTCTCCACATTCTGTCTCCCCAGTCTCTCTGTGTGTCTGTCTTTCTCTGTCTGCCTGTCTCCCCTTTCTGTCTCTGTCTCCCTTCTTCTAACCCACCTCTCTCGCAAACCGTTGGGCGGTTCGTAAGCATTTCATTTCATTATTCCCAAAACATGACAACTATTATCAACTTTAAATCCCCCCGCCCCTCCCCTTCCCCCACCCCCCAACGGATGACGTCAACCCATAGCGTGACAATGCAGTCTGCTGCAGTATCAAAGTCACGACAAGACGCAGACCAAGACGAGAACGGCCGAGCAGGAGAGAACCCAAGAAGCTGCGTGACAACTTTCTAAGCAGACAAGAATGCAGAGGAGCAGCAAGAGGTTCCGTCACTTACACGTCCTTCTTCACGGGATGTCCGTGCTTCGACATCTTCTTCCTGGCCTCGAACCGCCGTGCGGCCAAGATGTTGTTAAAGTAGTGGCCGTCGTCTAACTGCAGCTGCAACATCACCAGCCAGTCTCACCACGGGAACGGTTGCAACAAAACCGTACACAGCTAGCGTTATGGGATGGAGGGGCTGGTGCGCGTGGCCGTTGAGGCGGGAGAAGAGGGGTGGGGGGTGGGGGTGGGGGGTGAAACATACAGACTGTGAGACAGAAGAGCGGAATCAGACATCAGAGAGAGAAACACAGCAGCGGGATGGAGAAAAAAGGAGGGGGGGGGGAAGAGAGAGAGAGAGAGAGAGAGAGAGAGAGAGAGAGAGAGAGAGAGAGAGAGAGAGAGAGAGAGAGAGAGAGACACACAGACAGACAGACAGACAGACAGACAAAACAGAGAGAGAGAGAGAGAGAGAGAGAGAGAGAGAGAGAGAGAGAGAGAGAGAGAGAGAGAGAGAGAGAGAGAGAAGGGGGACAGAGAGAAAGACACACACACAAACACACACAGAGAGCCTGTGGGACAGGGGATGGGGTGGTGGGGGCAGAGAAGAGTCAGAGAACACAGGCAGACGGTGTGACCTTTCACTGACCTCGCGGTAACTGCGGTCCAGCTCCTCCGGCACTGTGATGAAGTCAGGATAACCGATCCGCGCGTTCATGGCGTCCGCCTGCCACACACAGTCACACACACACACCAAGTCACGCCACAGTCACACACACACCAAGTCACGCCACAGTCTCACACACACCAAGTCACGCCACAGTCACACACACACACACCAAGTCACGCAAAGTCACACATCCACCAATACGCCACATAAACACACACCCCACACACACACACACCACACACACCACACACACACACACACACACACACACACACACACACACACCAAGTCACGCCACAGTCACACACACACCACCCACACCCAAGTCACGCCACACACACACCACACACACACCAACACACACACACCACACACCATCACCACAGTCACACACACAAACACACCCCAATCATGCATAGTCACACACACACACCCAAGTCACCCACACACACATACAACACATCAATCACCACAAACACACACACACACACACACAAAACACACACACCACCCCACACACACACACACACACACACACCAAAACACACCACACAACCAAGTCACGCCACAATCACACACACAAACCAAGACACGCCACAGACACACAAACCAAATCACGCCACAGTCACACACACAAACCAAGTCGCGCCTCAGCCACACATACAAACCAAGTCACGCCACAATCACACACACAAACCAAGTAATGTCACAGTCAGGCATACAGTCACGCCACAGTCACACACACAAACCAAGTCACGCAACACAAACCAAGTTAAGCCACAGTCAAACCACACAAAGTCACGCCAGTCAAACCAGGTAACAAACGTCAAAATTATGCAACTGCAGGTGGTGGCGATGACATCAGACAGACAGACGCATAGGCAGACACAGACAGACAGACAGACATAGAATAGCACCAAATTTCGTATTTGAATCTTTCTTCCAATGACTGCTCATTACTATACAAGCCAATCACAGCCTTTATTGCACTAATTACTGTCCAGACGAGTTGTGCTTCCTGCTGTAATACCTGAATGGATCAGGGTGTTAGTTCGTTCTGGTAAGTGAACAGAAAGTAACTTAATACGTCTCCCCCAGCGAAAAATATGCGTGTATTTGTGTGTGTGTGTGGGGGGGGGGGGGGGGGGGGGGGGGGGGGGGGGGGGAGAGAGGGCGATGTGGATAAGACGGTCACTGCAGCGTTAGCTACCGTGCTGGAACCGTCTTTCATTGCATCAGGCTGGGTCCATCACGGCCAGCTGGAGGCTCCAGCTGATGTTGTAACACTAACTGCAGAGTCCTGGGTAGATTCTGGCTACACGTTACTGCACTAGCTACAGTGTCAGCGAGGTCCCGGGTAGGTGCTGGCTACACCTAGCTACACAGTCAGCGAGGTGCCGGGTAGATGCTGGCTACACCTAGCTACAGAGTCAGCGAGGTCCCGGGTTGATGCTGGCTACACCTAGCTACGGAGTCAGCGAGGTCCCGGGTAGATGCTGGCTACAAGTTACTGCACTAGCTACAGCGAGGTCCCGGGTAGATGCTGGCTACACCTAGCTACAGAATCAGCGAGGTCCCGGGTAGATGCTGGCTACACCTAGCTACAGAATCAGCGAGGTCCGGGTAGATGCTGGCTACACCTAGCTACAAAATCAGCGAGGTCCCGGGTAGATGCTGGCTACATACTACAGTCAGCGAGGTCCCGGGTAGATGGGGCTACACTTGTTTGGGAACCCCAGCTCCACGCTGGCCTGTTGTGGGCCTACCTTCTGTTTGGCCACCGCCTTCGTCTTCTCGTCCATCCAGTCGTTCTCGCTCAGCAGTTCGTTGAAGGCGTTACGGATGTCCCGAATCATCTCCAACGCCTGTAACAGCAAAGCAATCCTATTGGATAAGGGTCCAAGTGGGCGGGGCGCCACAGTTTCCCACGTCACAGGACAGATTTGACTGACAGGTGTGTGTGCAGATGCACGTGTGCTTAGAGCCTTAATAATTGTGTGCGGGGTGGATATGTGAATATGTGTGTAAGGAGGCAAAAGGTTATTTTGAGTGCAGCTTTTTTTAGAGCCGATGTGTCGAAGAATGTTTTATATTTTTTATGCACTGTATAATTGTGAACACTAAAAAATTATTGGATATAGTTCAGCTTGGACCTCATAAGATTATTGAACATCTTTTTATCCTACTTTGTTAGGTTATTATAGCATGAATAAATCAGGCCTGGAAAGGGTTTGCTCTTGGACTCTTTAAAATTTAAAAATCAGAAAGGCACGGCAAAAAATACACCCCAAAAAAAACAAACAAAAAAACAAAAGAGAGGGGGAGAGAGAGAGAAGAGAGAGAGAGAGAGAGAGAGGAGAGAGAGAGAGAGAGAGAGAGAGAGACTTCAGAGGGTTTTTGTATTTTGGCCAAACCCATATACAAACCGCAAATAAAAAACTAAATTATACACACAGACAGACAATAAGAAAACAAACAAAAACCACAGCAAACAAGAACAACCAAAAAACAAAAAAACAAAAAACAAAAAAAAAAATAAACAAAAAAAAAAGGGCCAAAATAGGGAAAAAGAAATTATGGTGGTAGATGCCGACAAAGTACTGTGTGTCGGTCAATAAGGTGGAGTCATTTCTAGTCAATATCATCCCAGGTGTTTACACATCTACATATAGTTTTTTCTGTTAAAGCATGGAAAATGAACTTTGAAAGCAGTCGAAAACCCTTTTAGTGTTTTTCCTTCTAAAAGTTCTGTAACGACTGAATCCTTTTTGTTAAAGGAATCTTTTTCTTAGTCCGTTACAGAGGAAAAACCAAAAGGAAGTATCTTCTTTTTAAACCTGGTTTTGGCAAAATAAAAGTTTTTGTTTGTAGGACAGTCACTGTATCTGTACATATTGCTTTTTTGGAAGTACACCAAGTGGAATTGCGTCAGTGTACTCTGAAACAAATATATCTATAACTAAAAATTTTGGCTAAAATAACTTTGAAAAAACGATACATTTCATATCTTTCTTTGTCTCTGATTCAGCAGTCCACTCCTGGGTGAACATGTCTAACAATTTTTGGAAGAATACAAAAATGATTTGACGTCTCCAACGCCTTGCTGTAACCATACAAAGTAAAAGCCAGTTTTACACAGGAGGAGGCCCAACATTTTTTCCCGTTTTCATCAAGATTAACAAGCATCCTGTAGGCCTGATTAGGTAATCTGCTCTGTTCCATATACATAAGCGCAACCAGTACTTAAACAACGAACATATGAGGCAATAAAGAGAGGATATCTACCTAACTCTCCATATCCATCTTTTTTGGGGGTAGGGCTTGGCACCCCCAAAATCTTTTACATGCCATGAGATTACTCTTTCGATGCTGTCTAGTATGTGTACCCCCATATTTCTTGAATACAACAAAACTACTGAATCTTTGAATAAAATATTTTAAAAAAAGTCCTTTTGTCATTTCTCTGCTTTTTGGAAAGACGTACATAGATTGAAGACGGTTTTTTTTTACCTTTTGCAACCAAATGATCTGTCCTTGTTTTACACTTAAAGTTGTCGTGAATGCGAAACCAAGATAATGATATTTGTTTACGACTTCCATTTCAACGCCATCAAAAACCATTTTTCATGTTTTGACAGGTAGCCGCCTTTTCGGAACCCATAACTTTTGTTTTATCTCTGTTTACTTCCATGTGCAGTCTTTTACAGCATCTTTCAGAGAATTCATTGGTTTTGAAAACCATAAGGAGTGGTTCCCAAACAAGCTACATCATCTGAAAAAAGGAGTTGAACAATTAAACGAGTCCCGACAAGAGTTGTATACCATTCTACCTGTCTCAGTAATAAATTGGCAAGCTGATTAATGAACAGGGAAAAATTGTGGGTTTAAATACCACCCTTGGCGGACAAAACGGGGCAATAAAAAAAATCAAGTTTTCACTGTTTGCCCTGACCAAGACAACAAAAAAAAATACTAAATTTTTTAAGGCAAAAAATTTCCCTTGGATTCCCTCTTTTTGCAAGCTTGTAACGTTTATCGTGGTGCACAGAACGAAAGCCTTTTTTAAGTCCACAAAAACAAAATATAACTTCTGACCTTTTTGCAAAAACCTTTTTAGCAATTGCATATAATTAAAAATCTGATCTGTAGTCGATATTCCTGCGGAACCCAGCTTGCATTTCTACAATTTTGTCATTTTCTTCCAACCAATTATACAGTCTAGTATTCAGAATTGCTGTATAACACTTACTAACGATGCTAAGGAGTGAAACTCCTCTATAATTGTCTGCTAAGTGTATATCTCCCTTTTTGTGTATAGGAACGATGATAGCTTTGGCCCAGTCACTTGGATAAATGCCTTTGTCAAAAATTGTATTAAATAGTTTGGTCATGAACAATATCACGTCTTTTCCACCCGTTTTTAACACTCTGCGTGTATGTGATCAAGACCACAAGCTTTTCCGGACTTTAGGTTTGTAACAGCTTTTTGAAACCCCATCTACACTTATTTCTTGGTTCAGAGAGTGGTTTGTCTCTTCTGATCATTGTTCTTGTACTTCGCTCGCCACTGTTTCGTTAGCTGTGTGACCCAGTATACTTTTAAAATGATCATACCAAACATTTATATCAATTCTATCACTTGCATTACTTTTTTTCTCTCCCCCAAGACTCTTCATTCTTTCCAAAATACTGATGCATTTTTCAGGTTAGTGGCTAGAAGTGCTGCTTTATTTCTTTTAACTCTTTTTTCTTTATTCTAGTCAGGCGCCTGTAGCTTTTGTTCGAATCTGCATAATCTTTCCGGTCTTCTGGTTTTCTTGTTTTCCGAAATTTTCGCAGTTTTTCCTTACTTTCTTTTTCGCTTCTCTGCATTCAGTGTCAAACCATGCAGCACCTTTGGTATGTTTGTTCATGTGGCATTTCCTAACCATACACTGACTAGCTGAAATTAAACACTCAACAAAATCACTGAGAGCACCATCTACATCATGCTCTAATTTTGCTTTGGCTGCTTCGAGTGTTTTTTGTACTTTGTCACTGTTCAGCTGTTTTTTAATATTGGTTCTTTGTCTTCCTGCCAAATATTTTCTCATGAGTCCAGTCTGCCTATTCTCTTGAAAGGTGTTCTCTGATCAACCGAACTGCAGCGTTCTGGACACTTAATGGCTAAGACAAAGGGGGGGTGATCAGATTCGTCATGTTTTCAACTTTTAAGGAAGTAATGCAACAGAGGATAAAATTCCGAAAAAGGAAATTTAAAAATTCCCTTTAAAAAAAATGTATAAAACGCCCGAAAACCGTTCAAAGAAACTCCCCAACACAACCAAACCCCAAAAAGTTCTTATTTCCTGGGGTTTCCCGGGGAAGAGTGCACACTTTAGCAATACGTCTTCCAATCATCTTGAAATTGTTATAGTTCTCTGATGCAGTCCGAGCATTTAGGTCACCACACAGGAGCAAGAGAAATTGTCGGTTACATCATGCAGGTCCATAACACACTTTTCAATGAGCTCCACGCCATAACCGTGCTGCGTTACTTTCCAGTAGTTCGAGTCATACGGTGGCAGATATGCAGCGATAAAAATTCATCCTTTTCTGTTCCAATAAACCTTTTTCATTCGTAAAACTACCACATTGTCCACATCCACGTGCATTCGCTCCACGAACGGTAAAAAATGTTTCCTTACAAGTACCAACACGCCCCCTGACAGCCTTCCGTGGCTTGAAATTTTTTTGCTTTTGGGAACAAAAAAACCAAAATCCCGAAAAACAACAAAACAGACGCAATATACGTTTCCGTTAAGCATACAAAATCAAAAGGGGTGATGTAATTCACAAAAGCGGCATTTTCAATTTGGACAGCATCCAGAAAAGTTTTACGTCAAATACGAAATCATTTTACCGTCAAAGAAAGGGAAGGAGAAAGTACAGACCTTGCACTCTGGATAGTGTCAATGTGTTCGGTATATCCATATACGTGCTGTCTTTCAGGTAAGTATTCCTTGGGGCCCGGCCAGTTTCCTATCTTTTTGTGGAGCTGCATCTTTTCGCCTGTGACAGTGATACTCCCCTGTCAGTTTCTTGGTTTGTGACCTGTTTGATTTGCCGCTCACTTGCACTCTTTTGAAAGTGTCCGAGATACTGGCCTGACTGAGAGCACGTGGCTTGCGTGCCCGATCTGAGCGTAGAGTCCGTGACCCGTGACAGGACTGCTCAGGCTGCGTTGACCCAGCCGGGTTTTCGGCACGTGCACGTTTCGTTGGGGATTCCCCTCTGGTGTTGGGGTTGCTGGTAGCGTTGTCTCTTTGTCGTTGGTTGTTTCCTCGTCTCGATCGGCATGGCTTGCTTCACCCACCGCCACTCCGTCGTTGTCACTGGCGTACTAGTGGTGTCTGTAGGTTGTGGGTGAGAGAGGAGAGAGAGAGAGGAGAGAGGAGGGAAAAGAGAAGAGAGGGAAGAGGGGAGGGGAGAGAGGGGGGAAGAGAGAGAGAGAGAGAGGGAGAAAGGGGGTATGCGAGTGAGTACCGTGTCCTGCTCTTCGCCGGAAGTTGTTTCTGACAAACATGGGGCCGAAGGCCCGCCCCGGTTGCTTGGCGCACTCCCCGCACTTCTTCCCCCAAACCCTCCCCCGGCCACTCCCCGGGGGCCCGCCAAAGTCGCAGTTGCACACACACACACACCACACACACACACACACACCACCACACAACACACACAACCAACCACACACCACACACAATACACACAACACACACACACCCACACACACACACACACAACACACACACACAACACCACCACACACCACACCCCATCACCACACACCAAAACCCCACACCAACCATTCACCACAACCCCCAACACACACCACCACCACACACACACACACACACACACCCCATCACACACAACACCCCACACACACACAAAACACCACACACACAACACAACCCCCTCACACCCCAAAACCCCCAAAAACCCCACACACACACCCAACACACACACCCCCACACACAACACCCCAAAAACCCCACCAACACACACCACACACACACACAACACACACACACAACCCCCACAAACAAACAACAAACCACACACCCACAACACACACACACACACCACCACACACACACACAAACACACACACACACAACACCACCCACACACACACACCCCACCACACACCACACCCACCACACACACACACACACACAACACACCACCCACCACACACACACCACCAAACCACCACAAAACCCCACACACACACACACACACACACACACCAACACACCACACACACCACACACACACCCACACAACACACACCACACACACACACACACACACACACACACACACCCCCACACACACACACACACACACAAAACACACCCCCACAACAAAACCCCACACACACACCACACAACCACAACCACAACACACACACCACATTCACACACACACACACACACCCCACACACACACACACACACACACCACACACACACACACCCTTTACACACACACACACACACACACCACACACACACCACACCACACACCCAAACACCCCCACACACACACACACACCCACAACACCACACACACAAAAAACCAAACACCCCACACCCCCACCCCCAAAAACACCCCCAAAAAACAACAACAACACCCACACACACACACACCCACACACACACACCACCACACCACACACACACACCACCACAAACCCCCAAATTTTCTCACACTACCACCCAAAAAAACCACACAAACCCACACACCCACACCACCACCAACACAACCCCACCACAAAACCACTACCACATAACCACACCACACCACATGCAACCACACACCACCGCACATGCCCCACATACACACACACATACTCATCACCACGCACATGCACACACACACACACACACCCAAAAACACACACAACCACACCACCCCCCACACACCAACACACACGCCACAACGCCCCCCCCCCCCCCCACCCAAAAAAAACCCCACACCCCACACAAAAACAGCCACACATACAACAAAACCAATAACACACACACACTCTGCACCACACACACACCCACACACACACACAACACCCACACACCACACACACAAACCCACACCCCACACACACAACCCCACGTCTGCTACTCTGTTTTCCAGACGACCAACACAGAAAAAATCTCCCCAAGCAGACATTGGAATTTTTAAAAAGCAAAAACAGCAAGAGTCGAATGTGTGTGTGTGTGTGTGTGTGTGTGGGGTTGGTGTGTGTGTTTTTGTGTGTGTGTGTTGTGTGATTTGTGGTGTGTGTGTTGTGTTTGTGTGTTGTGGGTGTGTGTTGTGTGTGGGGGGAGGGAGGGTGTTGGGGGGTTGGTGGAGAGAGGGGGAGAGAGGAAAAGAGAAGAGAGGAGAGAGAGGAGGAAGAGAGAGAGAGAGATGGGGGAGAGAGAGAAGAGAGGGGGAGATTTTTGGCGCGCGCGTGCCTATAGTTGTGTGTACATAGTGTATGAGTGAATTTTGCGTGTGCGAGGGGAGGGAGGGGGGGGGGGGTGGGGGGGGGGGGAAGACAGAGAGACAGACAATCCGGGGACGGCGGCGAGACGATACTGACTGCAACACCATCTTGTATTTGCTGTCCACCCCTGGTACTGTCGGTCAGTTCGGGGGTCAGCATCATCCCCATCCGCCAGATGATGTAGTTGGGCCACCGTCCTGCACACCCCTCACGTTTCACACCACTACCTTCCCCCTATAGTTTACACAACGTGCCTGACCTGAGTTTCTCACCAATACCTGACCTTACGAGGTTTCACAGAAATGTGAACTGTTTTGACTTTTCACACCAACGTCATTGAGTTTATAAGTTTTCACCCAGGACACTGCATCATGATTTTTCACGCTACGTGCACTGACCATTTGTGCTTTTCCCCCAAAGTACACTGACCTTATGAGATTTCACACCTAAGTGAACTGACCTTACGAGATTGAATAATAATAATAATTTACATTTCACACCAATGCACTGACCATAAGGCATTTTACCCACCCCCGCTGGAAGGCGAAGGCCGAAAGAGACGTGTCCATTTTGGCCCCTATGGTCCTAAACCGGGGCCCCCGTTTGGTATGGGTTGTTCCCCCTGAGGACCATTCTTAATGAGACAGGTCGCGGCAGGTCACGTGATCGAAAGCGAGGTTGGATTGCTATTTTTACATTGCAGCTGGGCTTTCGATGCCCTGGCCTAACTCATTAGGAATGACCCCAGGTCAATGCTGTGCCAATCTCACCCTCAGTTTCGTGACCCGACGTGATCTCCCCCATAAATATTCTTAACAAAGGTCAATGCTGACTCATCAAACTAGCAGACAATATGGTACTTGCAGGACCTCTCAAAGACGATTTTTTCTTCTTCTCGGAACTGCCTTCAGGTTGATATCGTTTTCTTATTGGTTAAAATCGAACTTCTTTTTTCCCCCTTCTCTTTTGAACAAAACCAAAGGAGTTTTTCTCTCTCTTTCTCCTTGGTAGGTATTGTGCTAGAAAGACACTGAGACAATGACTACTAGGTTTGAATTTTTGATTTTTTTTTCTGGTTAAAACATGACTTCCTAACAGAGGCCCACTGTCACCCAAAACAAACCCACGTCTGGGTAAAAGGCGGGAAAGGGGCGGTGCTTTCCACGTGCGATAGCACAGCGGAACAATTGACTTACATCTGCTTTTGTCAACTCGTCACTGGAGTACATACCGGGTGACAGTGGAAACATTGTTCTCTCGCTACCGACTATGAGACGCGCACACCGACACAGTAGCTCTGCCTACTGACGTGGCGAGCCGGCAGAACTTGGACAACTGAAAGAGGCATGGCAAGTACACGTCTGGAGGTGTCTGTGTCACGAACAGGTTCACAGTCTGACCACTGACCTCCGATCCGTCTGTGTGACGATGTTCATCATGTCGTAGAGGTATTCGACAGCGAACACAACCACTTCCTCTTCGGCTGTCACGGTGGGGCTGACAGCACGTCGAAGGTACAGTAACCAGTCCATCTGAGGAACAAAGATACAGGGTAACCAGGACATCTGAGGAACAAAGACACAGGGTAACCAGGACATCTGAGGAACAAAGACACAGGGTAACCAGGACATCTGAAGAACAAAGATACAGGGTAACAAGGACATCTGCAGAACAAAGACACTGGGTAACCAGGACATCTGAGGAACAAAGATACAGGGTAACCAGGACATCTGAGGAACAAAGATACAGGGTAACCGGGACATCTGAGGAACAAAGACAAAGGGTAACCAGTCCATCCGAGGAACACAGACACAGGGTAACCAGTCCATTTGAGGAACAAAGACACAGGGTAGCCAGGACATCTGACGAACAAAAATATAGGGTAACCAGTCCATCTGACGAACAAAGACAGGGTAACCAGTCCATCTGAGGTACAAGGATACAGGGTAACCAGACCATCTGAGGAACAAGGATACAGGGTAACCAGATCATCTGGGGGAATAAGATAAGGGTAACCAGATCATTTAAGGAACACAGATACAGGGTAACCAGACCATCTGAGGAAATACGATACAGGATAACATACCCTTCTGATGAACAAAGATAGAGCGTAACCGGTTCCTCTGATGAACAAACATATAGGGTAACCAGTCCTTATGTTGAAGAAAAATACAGGGTAACCAGACTATCTGAAGAAAAAAAAGAGACGTGTACACACTTTCAGATGAGAAAGTACTGTGCAACGCCCAGCGTTCACAAACCACACATAACGAACACAGATACACACACATACAAACACGCACGCAAACACATACAAAACACACATTCACAGGCACGCACTCGTACCCCCACCCCCCCCACCCCCTACACACACACACACACACACACACACACACACACACACACACACACACACACACACACACACACACACACACACACACACACACACACACACGTACGCACGCACGCACGCGCTCGCGCGCACACACACAAAATATCAGGCAAGAATGCAGATGGGGGGAGACGGAGAGAGAGAGAGAGAGAGAGAGAGAGAGAGAGAGAGAGAGAGAGAGAGAGAGAGAGAGAGAGAGAGAGAGAGAGAGAGAGCCAGAGAGAGAGAGAGAGAGAGAGAGAGAGAGAGAGAGAGAGAGAGAGAGAGACAGAGACAGAGACAGAGACAGAGACAGAGACAGAGAGACAGACAGACAGACAGACGGACGGACGGACGGATGGACGGACAGACAGACAGAGTCACAGACAGACAGACAGACAGACCTGAGGCACAAGCTTCTGTAGGGTGGAGATGGTCATCTTGTTGTACAGAGCAGCAGTATCGTGACGTTCCGCCCTCGGCTTCGTCACCTAACGTCAGCCATGACGTCACCACGCACACAGGAAGAGTTGACGCTTGATCAGTTTTGTCAATAATGACCCACACACACACACACACACACACACACACACACACACACACACACACACACACACACAGGCATACTAACGCTTTATTATATCAGATTTGTCAGTCATGACGTCATCACACACTATGAGCGCTGACGCTTTATTGCAACACAGTGTGTGTGTGTGTGTGTGTGTGTGTGTGTGGTTGTGTGTGTGTGTGTGTGTGTGTGTGTGTGTGTGTGTGTGTGTGTATGTGTGTTTGTAGTGCGTTACTTTATGTAAATTGTTTTGGTAGGACTATGTTCTACATGTGTATAGAATATCATATGTAGGTTAATATGTATCATGTGAGCGCTCAGGGCGTTGATGAGCGCATGATAAATGTACATTATTATTAATCGTGTTTTAGTGTTGGCAGCTAGTCACTATATACGCTTGATTAACGTGTCGCCAGGATAGAGTACGCTCCGCCCACTGCTTCAAGTCCGACGAATTTATAATTAGGAAGTATGGCGGGGCCGACAAGGTTAAAAGGTCGACCTACGCCAGTGTAGATCATTTCGCAGTGCTGTATTTTAAACACGGCTGGTCTCCGTTCGCTACTTTGAACATTCTGATAGGCCTAAACAGTCAGATGCCAGCTGCAGGTGTGCCATGTTTGCTTGTGCTGATTGGCTTATCGCCAATGTCAGTCAAATATCGGCTACATGTTAATTCAAAGCGAAAAATAAATTAACATAAAAATAAAAAATAATGAAGAAGAGGAAGAAGTAGAAAAACAACGAGAAATTGATGAGCGAACCAAAGGTCGAAGAAAAGCCAGACAGTATTCATTAACCACAACCTATTTGACCCCACCCTGTCCCCTCCACCACCTCCACCATCACCAGCAACAAACAACCAAGCAAGCAAAGAAACAAACAAGAAGCAAAGCAGAATAAAGGCTGAGAGAGAGAGAGAAGAAAGAGAGAGACAGAAGAGAGAAGAGAGAGAGAAGAAGAAGAGACAGACAGAGACGAGCAAGAGAGAGAGAAGAAGAGAGAAGAGAGAGAGAGAGGACAGAAGAAGAGAAGAGAGAGAGAGAGAGACAGACGGGACAGAGAGCAGACAGACAGACAGGACAGACAGACAGACAGACAGACAGACGACAAAGAGAGAGAAGAGGCGGTGTTCACGTTGGCCAGTCTGGTCTCGAAGTCCAGCTGAGAGAGAGAGAGAGAGAGAGAGAGAGAGAGAGAGAGAGAGAGAGAGAGAGAGAGAGAGAGAGAGAGAGAGAGAGAGAGAGAGAGAGAGAGAGAGAGAGAGAGACAGACAGACAGACAGACAGACAGACAGACAGACAGACAGACAGACAGACAGACAGACAGAGAGAGGCGGTGTTCACGTTGGCCAGTCTGGTCTCGAAGTCCAGCAGATGGACAAGCTGGTCCTCCACAGACTCAGCAGGCGCACCCATCAGCTGCACCACGCCCCGCATGAAGTTCAGGTAGGCCTGCACGAACTCCGATTCCGACTTGGCCTTCATGTAGTATTCCCGGTCTGGCATTCCCAGTCCTGGCTGGTCCAGCTGCCGACCGAAAGCACAGGGACCAGATAGGAATGGTAGGCGTAAGACACCAGAATGTAAGACATAAGAAGCCTTATTTTTTTCCGATTCCACAAAGGAAATGACACATTACCTAAGACACTATAACGTCAGATATAAGAAACCTTATTTTTGCGATTCCACAAATGATAATTACACATTACGTAAGACATGAGAACGTGAGACGTAAGAACCTTAGTGTTCGCGATTCCACAATGGAAAATGACACACGAGAATCTTAGAGACCTCCAAGCAAAGAAGCACTGCAGGCCTATCTATCGATGGAAAGTGAATACAGCAACATATGCTCATAACAGTTTTTCGCTTTACTCATGATCGGGGTTGTTAACAATGGAGGTTCAAAAGTCGAAAATACACGGCCATGAACATTGCCATTTGGTTTTCGGCAGCCTCTGCCTGTGACGTCATGAAACAGGCCGGCACGTGTTGCACAAGTATCTATTGCGTCATAAGTCAACCGTTTTCCGTTCTTCGTTGGACAAGAGGTAGCCAACATAGCTTCGCCCCCATTCGAAGGGGAAAAGGACTTTTGTTGCATATATTTTGGTAGAAGTACGATAAAAAGCTTGAAATGGAAATATCTGCACATTATCTTCATTTTCATGCCAACTTCCGTCTTGGCATTGTCTCCCGTTTAGGTCACGATAACACACACACCACACACACACACACACACACACACACACACACACACACACACACACACACACTGTAAGACAGACAGACACATACACACACACATACACTGTAAGACAGACAGACAGACAGATACACACACACACTCAAACACACACACACATACACACACACACACACACACACACACACACACACACACACACACACACACACACACACACACACACACTCACACACAGAGGCTTAGACTAGAGGTCTACTCTATCAGACGAGGAGGAGGCAGACTGTTGGACCTGTACGCTTCTGGTCAAGCACGAATAACATCTCCAGGCAGTCGACAATGGAAGAGGAGCAGCGGTGTCCTTGGCAAAGGTAACTACGTTCCCCACAGCAACACGACAGGTAAACACTAATGGTGGCAAACGTCTACACGGCGAGGACCTCCGGACTGGGAAGAGCACCCTTTTGCTGCAACCATTCACACACCTGCATGCACGCTCTGTCTCTGTCTTGGGCCGGGTTACGGTTGTTTCAGTATGAGGCGAGCAGCACAGTCCTGCATGCGACGACGGCTAAGCACAGAGGAAGCTTTCACGAGACTGTAAGCAGCGCATACGCAAGACACAGCCACTAACGTTCTTTCTCCTCTCCAACACGGGACTCTCACCTGGATGATATTTGAAGACGAGTTTTTGTCGTCGGCGCCAACGTAACAATGAATAAGGATCTTCGCGTCGTAGTCGTGGCTGATTTTGGCCAAGACCGTCTCCAGCACGAAGGAGTCGCTGTCCCACTGTTCCAGGACGATGGGCCAGCCGCCCAGCTCCTCCGTGACGCGTCGCAGCGGCTGGTCGCCCACCTCATTGATCTGCGCTGTTCAGACAAAGTCAGCCGCTTACTGCGTTACACACCCGTTTCAACGACCGCTCTGTTCCGTCAGCTCTGTTACATTCAACGAGGCACGGATTAACAAACGCTACCTGCGGGCACAAAGCCAAAGACACCACACCATCGATCGCCTGGAGAACAGAGGGACAGATACGCTACCTGCGGGCACAAAGCCAAGGGCATCACACCATCGATCGCCTAAAGGGCATCACACCACTGGTCGCCTGGAGGATAGAGACAGATACGCTACCTGCGGGCGCAAAGCCAAGGACATCACACCATCGATCGCCTAAAGGGCATCACACCACTGATCGCCTGGAGGATAGAGAGACAGATACACTGCTTGCGGGCACAAAGTCAAAGACATCACACCATCGATCGCCTGGAGGAGAGAGAGACAGAGCCACTACCAGCGGGCACAAAACAAAGGACATCATGCCATCGATCGCCTAGAAGTGAGAGGCGTAGAAAGAAGATGCGCTCGACGATCTTCGTTGAAAGGACGAGAAAGCGCCATCGTCAGTCAGACGTCACCGGTTGAAGATTGGACGTGTGGCAAAGGCAACGCTGGGGAAACCTCTGAGAGAGCGGGTGGAGGGCATATGGACTTTCCCGAGCGCCTAGCTACCATCTTAAACTGAACTGTCAGTAGGGAAGGGTGGACACTGGAGATGGGTGGTTAGTGGAGATGGGTGGTTAGTAGAGATGGGTGGTTAGTGGAGAAGGGTGGTTAGTGGAGATGGGTGGTCACTGGAGAAGGGTGGTTAGTGGAGATGGGTGGTCAGTGGAGATGGGTGGTTAGTGGAGATGGGTGATCAGTGGTGATGGGTGGTTAGTGGAAATGGGTGGTCAGTGGACCAGGGTGGTCACTGGAGATGAGTGGTCACTGGAGAAGGGTGGTCACTGGAGAAGGGTGGAGAAGGGTGGTCACTGGAGAAGGGTGGTCACTGGAGAAGGGTGGAGAAGGGTGGTCACTGGAGAAGGGTGGTCACTGGAGAAGGGTGGAGAAGGGTGGTCACTGGAGAAGGGTGGTCATTGGAGAAGGGTGGCCAGTGGTCACTGGATAAGGCATGATCTCATATCTGTCTTGTTCCCGAGAGCGATGCGGAGTTCATGTCGCAGGCTACTTACTGTGTGTATGTCATATTACTCAGAGAAAGGACATGTGTTTACAACCAGAAAGGACATGTGTTTACAACCAGAAAGGACATATGTTTGTAACCAGAAAGGGCATGTAACACAATGCCAGCAACCGTACGCAATACTGTGATACACACAGGCACTGGAACAGACACTGACAGACATACAGACAGACAGTCAAACAGACACACTGACAGGCAAGTTAAGTAAGACAGATATACACCGAAACAGACATAAACTGGAAAGAAATAGGCAGGCAAACAAACAGACAAGTGAGTCATACACCGAAGTAAGTAACTTGGTGTTTTACACCCAGACAACCAGTGAGGGTATATAAAGGCGAGTCAGACACCGAAACAGACACACACTAGCACATACAGACAGAGAGGCAGACAGTCAGACAGCCGTACAACGAGACAGACATAAACTAGCACAGACAGACGGAGAGGCAGGCAGACAGACATACACTAGTACAGACAGACGGAGTGGCAGACAGACAGAGAGTCATACAACGAAAGAGACAAAGGTGACACAAATATGCCGACAGACAGACAAACAAGTAAAACAGTCAAAACAACGGAACAGACATACATTGGAAACAGACAGAGAAGCAGGCAGAAGGCCAGACAGACAGACAACTCACTCATGTTCATGCATGACTTGTACAAAGTTTTGGCCTTTAACGTGGCGTTACTGTCATGTGGACTGTCCTCTTCCTCCAGCAGCTCTTGAAACAAAAAACACATTATTGTCATGTGGACTGTCCTCTTCCTCCAGCAGCTCTTGAAACAAAAAACACATTATTGTCATGTGGACTGTCCTCTTCCTCCAGCAGCTCTTGAAACAAAAAACACATTATTGTCATGTGGACTGCCCCTTTGCTCCAGCAGCTCTTGAAACAAAAAACACATTATTGTCATGTGGACTGTCCTCTTCCTCCAGCAGTTCTTGAAACAAAAAAAAACATTATTGTCATGTGGACTGTCCTCTTCCTCCAGCAGCTCTTGAAACAAAAAACACATTATTGTCATGTGGACTGCCCCTTTGCTCCAGCAGCTCTTGAAACAAAAAACAATTATTGTCATGTGGACTGCCCCTTTCCTCCAACAGCTCTTGAAACAAAAAACACATTATTGTCATGTGGACTGCCCCTTTTCCTCCAGCAGCTCTTGAAACAAAAAACACATTATTGTCATGTGGACTGCCCATACATTACCGTCATGCGGAATGCACCTTTCCTCCAACAGCTCTTGAAACAAAAAACACATTATTGTCATGTGGACTGCCCCTTTCCTCCAGCAACTCTTGAAGCAAAAAACACATTATTGTCATGTGGACTGCCCCTTTCCTCCAGCAACTCTTGAAGCAAAAAACACATTATTGTCATGTGGACTGGCCAAACATTATTGTCATGTGGAATGCACCTTTCCTCCAACACCTCTTGAAACAAAAAACACATTATTGTCATGTGGACTGCCCCTTCCTCCAACAGCTCTTGAAATAAAATAAAAACACATTATTGTCATGTGGGCTGCCCCTTTCTCCAACAGCTCTTGAAACAAAAAACACATTATTGTCATGTGGACTGCCCCTTTCTCCAACAGCTCTTGAAACAAAAAACACATTATTGTCATGTGGACTGCCCCTTTCTCCAACAGCTCTTGAAACAAAAAAACACATTACTATCATGTGGACTGCCCTCTTCCTCCAGCAGCTCTTGAAACAAAAAAACAACAACACATTATTGTCATGTGGACTGCCCCTTTCTCCAACAGCTCTCGAAACAAAAAACACATTACTGTCATGTGGACTGCCCCTTCCTCCAATAACACGTGAAACAAAACACATTACTGTAACGTGATCTGCCCCCTGCCTCCAACAAAACCCGTGAAAAAACCCACACGTTACTGCCATGCGTAACCCCTACTGCCCCCTACAGCGACTAGCT
>JABMCL010000532.1:250000-297500 GCA_018857735.1 Alviniconcha marisindica
TTTGCCGACATTATCCTGCGCCGCCCCCAGCGGCATTGCTGCCATGACCTACAACCATCAACGTCCGCCTCGACCATCTTATAATGCCAGGCGGCTGGCTACGTCTCAACTGCTCTGTATCTGCGGGTCTCTGTCTGTCGGGCTGTCCTACCTTTTCACCGTCCATTTTACGCATCCTGCCATTTTCCCTATATCATTTTCCTGCGGCTGCGTGCGTGCGGACGTGCGTATTTGTGTGTGTGTGTGTGTGTGTGTGTGTGTGTGTGTGTGTGGTGCGTGCGTGCGTGCGTGCGTGCGTGCGTGCGTGCGTGCTTGTGTGTATGTGTGTGTGTGTGCGTGCTGTGTGTGTGTGTGTGTGTGTGTGTGTTGTGTGTGTGTGTGTGTGTGTGTGTGTGTGTGTGTGTGTGTGTGTGTTTATGGGTATGTGTGTTGGTATCGTTGTTACATAAATTGTATATTATTCTAAGGGCATGCATGAATGTGTTTATTGTTAGTATTACAATAGTGTTGTGTTATATGTGAGGCGCTCAGAACATACTACATGGATTTGTGCCATATAACTAAGATTTGACTAACTAAGATTTGACTGACTAAGATTTGACTGACTGATGCAGACCGCGGTGTTTTTATGAACACTCGTCCAGCGCCTCGTCTCAGGATGAGAGCTAGGTAGTACTGCACAGAGTGACAACTACAGCGCTGTTCTCTGTTTCCGAGCAGGTCCACTGCGCTCTAGTCGATGCCACTCTGAACGAGTGGCTGCATGTAGCTTTACGCAGCGCGTTTCGAACGGCCCCTGAAGTGGTGTAGTCTACATATACAGCGCTGTTTTCTTGTTACATGGCTGGTGCCACGTCAGTGAAATTGCTGCCGTCTCGGCGCACGTGTGTACACCATACAGTCAAGCACCATTTCACACCGTCATTTTGTTCGAAGCTACATACGCAGGGTGCAAGTGGTTTTAGCTGTAACCCGCTATCCCGAAGGATGACCTGGATCTTTCACGTGCTACTGCGGTAACACGGGGGTGGAACGGATACTGAAATAAGTCAGCACAGAAAGTTGACCATAGAGAAGAAAAATCTCCCCCCGCTCCTGCCGGGACTCGAACCCACTAGACTTTCAACCACGAGTCAGGCGCCCTACCACTGAGCTGTGCTCCGCTGAATAAGACGAAAAAAACAGCATCACCTGCTGATGATTTCATTCAGTGTCCGTGGGATGTCCGGCTGCTCTTGGTGCCGTGCTTCACGTTGGTCTGTTGGCTTTCAACGGGCAGCTGGCTCCAGTTCCAACTTGGTATGAATTCTCATATGGAGCGAACTTCTCAAAATGAACACGTCCGGTTGGCTTGACATGTCCTCGAGACCATTCTTGTGTCCGTATCGCAGTGTGTAACTGACACCTCCACCATCCCCACCATCCCCACTCAGCCCCAGAGGATACTTTTTATCCAGGCAAGGATGATGAATTCCAGATCACAAACTAGGATAATTCTCGTTCAGTTCAGGAAACAGACATGGGGGATCTCCAAACACGAAAGAGTGATCACTGTATGCAGACGTAAAAGATCATTCCCATTCGAGCAAAGGGGGAAATTCCCATGTAGCCAGTGGGAAATTTGTATTCAAAGAAAGAGTCAAATGCGCACTGAGACAAGGAGGATAATCCCCATTTACATAAGGAACGCTCCTATTTAGGAAAAAAAAGGATATTTCTCTTCAGAATCGGAGGATACTGTGCAATTAGACAAGGAGAATAACTTTTATTCTGACAAGGAGGATAATTCCCTTTCACTGTTTCAGACAAAGAGGACAGTTTCCATTCAGACAAGGAGGACAGTTTCCAGTTTCCATTCAGACCAGGACAGTTTTCATTCAGACAAAGCGGAGAGTTTCCATTCAGGCAAGGACATCCAGTTTCCATTCAGACAAGGACAGTTTCCACGTAGACAAGGACAGCTTCCAAGTTCAGACAAGGACAGTTTCCATGCAGACACGGACAGTTTCCACATTCAGACAAGGACAGTTTCCATTCAGACAAGGAGGACAGTTTCCATTCAGACAAGGACAGTTTCCATGCAGACAAGGGGAGTTTCATGCAGACAAGGACAGTTTCCATTCAGACAGGGAGAACAGTTTCCATGCAGACAAGGGGAGTTTCATGCAGACAAGGACAGTTGCTGTCCAGAGGAAGGGGACATGCCGTTATTCAAACACGCGCCCTCCGTCAACAATGACGGGAACTTTACGGCACTTTTCTGAAGTTATTATCCAGCTCAGTCAGCGATTGGCAGTGTGTGTGTTAGAGCGTGAGGGTGGGGTTGGGGATGTGAGTGGGGGTGAGGGGAGGGGAGGGGGAGGGCGGCCGCGCTGATCACAACAAGAACCACATCCCCCTCAAAGCAACAACGACAAACAAAACCCCAGACAAACAACACACACACACACACACGCACGCAGGCAGGCACGCACGCACGCACGCATGCACGCACGCACACACGCACGCACGCACACACACACACACACACACACACACACACACACACACACACACACACACACACACACACACACACACACCAAATAAACAAACCAAAAAACACTCAACAACACACGAGACGCCAACAAAACAAAACAAACAAACAAACAAACAACGGAACAGTAACAACGAAAAAAACAGGGTCCCCTTAAAAGTGTATGTTTATTTTCGCTGAATTACATTTCTTCTGCTTCCATGATCTCTTACACACTTCCCACCCCTGTGGGAAAGGGGGCAGCGTAGCTGAGCAAACCTGTGGGAAGGCGCTGTGTGCACAAAGCTTTACGGCGCAGTCTCCTTCGGCCAGCACCGCCAGTCACACCACAGACTAACAAGCAATATCGATTGTCTCCTCTGGCCACGAAAATCATCCCCTTGTGTGTGTGTGTGTGTGTGTGTGTGTGTGTGTGTGTGTGTGTGTGTGTGTGTGTGTGTGTGTGTGTTTTGTACGTGCATGTATGTGTATGTATTTATGTGTGTGTGTGTGTGTGTGGTGTGTGTGTGTGTGTGTGTGTGTGTGTGTGTGGTGTGTGTGTGTGCGTGCGTGTTGTGTGTGTGTGTGTGTGTGTGTGTGTGTGTGTGTGTGTGTGTGTGTGTGTGTGCGCGCGTTTATGTGCGTGTATGTATGTTTGTTGTGTGTGTGTGTGTGTGTGTGTGTGTGTGTGTGTGTGTGTGTGTGTGTGTGTGTGTGTGTGTGTGTGTGTGTGTGTGTGTGTGTGTGTGTGTGTGCGTGCGTGCGTGTGCGTGTATGTGTGCATGCGTTATTTTGTTGTTGTTTTGTTTTGCCGCCAGCTGACAGACAGGTGTACACACAGAATGGCCACATACAACTTGAAGAAGGCAGTTACTGACCCACTCTCTAGTTATGATGTCAAACACAGACAATTGAAGAAGGCAGTTACTGACCCACTCTCCAGTTATGGTGTCAAACACAGACAATTGAAGAAGGCAGTTACTGACCCACTCTCTAGTTATGACGTCAAACACAGCAGTACAGTGACCGCTTCCTCCACAGTGGTCCCCCAACCCTCGCTGGGGCCACAAAGCAGTTTCTGTCAGTTGTACTACCCGGCAAAGCAGTGCGTGCTTCTCAAATGATTCCCAACTGCTTTATTGCAACAGTGGGCCGGTTTGGGGAAGCACTGGGCCATAATGCTACAAAAGTCTTAGGACGAGAAACAATTTATTTTTATTTGAGATATTATATATGATGAGCATATACTCAAACGCTTATTCAGTATTCAGTAGGACATATGGTTGAACATAGATTTAGTCCCCAAAAACTGTTTGACTGACATCGCCTTGATGGCCTCATTGCATGCGATGTGATTTGGATGCAGCAACATGATTTCCCCACTCCATCCCCACCCCGTTCCTTCGGAGTTTAGAATCTAGATCTTCTGGTGCTGGGTGGGGCTTGTGTGTGTGTGTGTGTGTGTGTGTGTGTGTGTGTGTGTGTGTGTGTGTGTGTGTGTGTGTGTGTGTGTGTGTGTGTGTGTGTTGGGGAATCCACGCCAAACTCTAGGCTACCAGAAAGGTCATTTGAACCACAATTAAAAGTCAATGAAGCTTTACGAAGCGAGGCACGATGCACTGACTTCCATGCTGAGTAAAGCCCACAAGTAACGATGCCTTCAACACAGCCTTCATTTCCTCGCGCCATCGCCAGCTAGCACATTGCTGAAGGAACGTTGGTTTGAGTGTACTGATGAAGGAACGTTGGTTTGAGTGTACTGATGAAGGAACGTTGGTGCGAGTGTACTGACGCAGGAACGCTGGTGTGAGTGGACTGAAGGAAAGTTGGCGCGAGTGTACTGATGAAGGAACGTTGGTGCGAGTGTCTGACGGAACGTTGGTGTGAGTGGACTGAAGGGACGTTGGTGTGATGGACTGAAGGAACGTTGGTGTGGTGGACTGACGGAACGTTGGTGTGATGGACTGAAGGAACGTTGGTGTGATGGACCGAAGGAACGTTGGTGTGATGGAAAATTGGTTTGAATGTACTGAAGTAAAGTGTGCGTGTGCTGGTGGAAGGCTGGTGTAATATATTGACGGAGGGTTGGTGTGAGTGCTCTCGTGGAGGGCAGGAGTCAATGTACTGATGGAAAGTTGGTGTGAACATACTGATTGAGGGTTGGTATGAATGTAATGATGGAAGGCTGGCGTGAATGAACTGATGGAGGGTTGGTATGAATGTACTGATGGAAGGATAGTGTGAATGAACTGATGGAAGGTTAGTGTGAATGTACTGATGGAGGGTTGGTGTGAATGTACTGATGGAGGGTTGGTGTGAATGTGCTGATGGAAGGTTGGTGTGAATATACAGATGGAGGGCTGTTATGAATGTACTGATGGAGGGTTGGTGTGAATGTACTGATGGAAGGTTGGTGTGAATATACAGATGGAGGGCTGGTGTGAATGTACTGATGGAGGGCTGGAGTGACTGTACCAGGTTGGTGTGGATATACAGATGGAGGGCTGGTGTGAATATACTGATGGAGGGCTGGAGTGACTGTACCAGGTTGGTGTGAATATACAGATGGAGGGCTGGTGTGAATGTACTGATGGAGGGCTGGAGTGACTGTACCAGGTTGGTGTGAACATACAGATGGAGGGCTGGTGTGAATGTACTGATGGAGGGCTGGAGTGACTGTACCAGAGTACAGATTGAGCCGTACTGCCCCGGAGCCAGAGAAGCGGAAGAATAAACAGACATTCCAAAACTGGCATTCGAACCACAATTCCATCTCGCCCAAATCACCCCTACAACAACCCCCCCCCACCCCCAATATTCCCCGCCCCGCCCCGCCCCGCCCCGCCCCTCCCAGTCACTGTTCGTCATTTCAGTGCTGTGTGCTTGCCAGCAACTGGCGATGTAGCCGCTTGCCTGCTGGCCATCCCGGGGGCTAACGGCGTCCGGTCTGCAGCAACACCCACATGCAAATGGCAAAGGTCGGGTCTTCGTCCACATGCAAATGGCAAAGGCAGGGTCTTCGTCCACATGCAAATGGCAAAGGTCGGGTCTGCAGCACCACAAACATGCTAATTGGCAAAGGTCCGGTCTGCAGCACCACAAACATGCAAATGGCAAAGGCCGGGTCTTCGCCCACATGCAAATGGCAAAGGTCGGGTCTTCGCCCACATGCAAATGGCAAAGGTCGGGTCTGCAGCACCGCCCACATGCAAATGGCAAAGGTCGGGTCTGAAGCACCATAAACATGCAAATGGCAAAGGTCGGGTCTGCAGCACCATCCACATGCAAATGGCAACGGTCGGATCCCTGCACTGGGCCTCCGTTGATACGACGCCGCCAACTCCACCGACACCGTTGACACGACGCCTCCAACTCCACCGACACCGTGGACACGACGCCACCAACTCCAGCGCCACCGTTGACACGACGCCTCCAACTCCACCGACACCGTTGACACGACGCCTCCAACTCCACCGACACCGTTGACACGACGCCGCCAACTCCACCGACACCGTTGACACGACGCCGCCGACTACAGCGACACCGTGGACACGACGCCGCCATTCCAGCGACATCGTTGACACGACGCCGCCAACTCCACCGACACCGTTGACACGACGCCGCCAACTCCACCGACACCGTTGACACGACGCCGCCGACTACAGCGACACCGTTGACACGACGCCTCCAACTCCACCGACACCGTTGACACGACGCCGCCGACTACACCGACACCGTTGACACGACGCCTCCAACTCCACCGACACCGTTGACACGCCGCCGCCGACTCCAGCGACACCGTTGGACACGACGCCGCCAACTCCACCGACACCGTTGACACGACGCCGCCAACTCCACCGACACCGTTGACACGACGCCGCCGACTACACCGACACCGTTGACACGACGCCTCCAACTCCACCGACACCGTTGACACGCCGCCGCCGACTCCAGCGACACCGTTGACACGACGCCGCCGACTACAGCGACACCGTTGACACGACGCCGCCACCTCCAGCGACACCGTTGACACGACGCCGCTAACCGGAGCGGCTCAGCGTCCCCACAACTTTGTAGGTCAGCCCACGGACCCAGTGCAGGTCTGCGCCAAGTCGGAGCGGTGAATGAACCCGGTGAAACCGAGCCCTCCTACAGCAACATTTTTAATGGGGTCTGCGACAGCACAGATCGGGCTGGGGAAATTGGAAGGGTGTCAGGTGGTGGCGCTGGTCGTGGTTATAGCCTGGAGGCCCCAACACCCAACTTATTGCCTGCAGCCGTCCCGGCCACTGACTCACGAGCTGACCGTGCGCCCTCACAGCTCTTCACGGACCCAGTCTTAATCACGAGAGACACGGCTCCAGAGTCAACAAAGTACAGATCCCCCCCCCCCCCCCCCCTCCTTTTCAAATAACAAGAACAAAACACTCGAGGACGCTGAGAGAGAGAGAGAGAGAGAGAGAGAGAGAGACTGACACTGACATATTTAACTGTTAGTGTCAGTGTCTCTCACGTTGAGAAAGAGAGAGAGTCAGACAGAGAGAGACAGAGACAGAGATAGAGAACGAACGAACGAACGAACGAACGAATTTTTTTATTAACAAGGGTAAAGGAATAAGTACAATATACTTTTTTTCATCCAGCCCTCGGGCAAAAACAAAAAACAACAACAACAAAAACAAAATAATTATAAACTCCAAAATTCATATTAACTATTGAGAAAGAGAGAGAGTCAGCTTAAATATAACTATCATAATTGTTTTTTGTTTTGTTTTTGTTTTTTTAAAGCGACCGTGTTTAAGTACTCAGCTGAGAATCTAACACTTTTTCTTTAAAAAGAAAAGTCCGAAAAGAGTGCAGGAAAGAAACCTGATTTCGGCTACGTGAAGATTCGCTGTTCCTGGGCGACTATGGTGGTTTCCTTGTGATTGACAGGATTTCCTAGAAATTGTGACTGAGAGGACTGCCTTGAGTCTGACAGGATTTCATTGACACTAGCGGGATTTCATTCTTTCTCATGGGATTCCCTCGAAACTAAAATAATCTCTGACACTGACAGTTCTTTTAGCGACTGAGAGGATTTCCTAGAAACTGACAGGATTTCGTCTATACTCACAGGATATCTTAGAGACTGACAGGACTTCTTCTATGTTGATAGAATTTCCTACAGGTCAACATGGTTTCCTTGAGACTGACAGGATTCCCTTGAGACTGACAGAATTCCCCCGAGAGTGACAGGACTTCCTAAACAGAGACAGGATTTCCTCCAGTCTGACACGATTTCATCCATATTGATTTGCTTGGCTAGACACCCACAGAATGTCGTATATCCTGACAGAATCTTTTCTATTGTGACAGGATTTCCCTGAGACTGACAGGACTTTCTTGCGATTGACAGGATTTCTTGGGGATTGACAGGTTGTCTTCTGTAGTGACGGTATTTCCTAAACACCCACAGGATATTTCTGTATTGACAGGAACATTTGAGACCGACAGGCTTTGCTTGGGTTGAAGAGAGTGTTGCAAAAACAAACTCAGCGAAATGAGGTGTTCTACTAAAGAGCGTCTTGAGATGTCGTGTGGCCTTGGGCAGTGATCCGGGGCCCGCTGTGACCTTTGCACAAAGAACGCGCTGACATTTGCCTTCTGACGAAACCCGTTCCTGCATGTGGGTCTGGTTACACCGAGACTTTCGGAGAAACACAAGAAGTTTTAAAAACAGAGGAAGCAAAGACATTAGGGGGAGAAAAAACACACACAAAAACAAGCAAACAAACAAAACAAAAAACGATTGTTTGAAAAACAAATTCCTTTATTTTTGTGTGTTTCCCTTCGTTTTGTTGTTGTTGTTGACTCTGTTTTGACGCACAGCTTGTCCCAGAGTTGGTTGTGAAAGAGCAGTGTCGCGGTCCCTGTCTACAGGCTATCAGAGAACATAAAGCTTAGCCCCCACTGTCCATGTCCGTCCCATAATACTGTTCTGTAAACTGTGGTGCATGTCCATCACCGTGTTCGCCCTGATATAACCGCAATGGTTGATTGGGCGTAAAACACCAAGTTGCTTACCGTCACCGTGCCCCTTGCAGGAAATCCCCTTCAACAGGGAAAACAAGCAGCAACAGTGCAGCGCTATCCGTCTCTTTATCTGCTATGTGTACACAATGTGTGTTTTCACTAATGGTGATGTAACGGAGAATTTCTTTGAGAATTTCTCTGAGGCAGTAGAGAACCTTCTAGTGATTTTCTCTGGGTAGCTGCTGGGGAACGTTTGCCGTGAGAAAATCAGCAACAATACATTCACAAACACGTGCCGTAAATACACACAAGCAGAAAATCACGGAAAGTTGCCACTGAGAGAGAGAGAGAGAGAGAGAGAGAGAGAGAGAGAGAGAGAGAGAGAGAGAGAGAGAGAGAGCACCACCACAACCCTGACTCAGTGTGCATGTACCATTGCTAGCTGTGTTGATTAAGACCAGTGACGGCAGTTGCCGAAAAGACAGCTCCGTTCATTTTTGTGTCAGACATTGCACGAACACATTGTGCAGCCGGCACGCAATGCCCCAACACAGGCAGGTTTTGCGCCGCACGAGAGTCGGGGAGTAGGGGGTGGTGGTGGGGTGGGGCGGGGATGGGTGTGGGGGGGGGGGGGGGGGGGGGTGTGTGGGGAGGGATCTCCTGGCTGTGAGCGGTCAGGGCGACCCGGGCCTCGGACAATGCCCTGGACAGGACAACCAGCGCCGAGCCGCGGGACACGATAGTCTGACCTAGTTTTGGAAGGACGTCCCCCACCCTCTCCTTCGTTCCACACACACCCGTTTCACATACACATTCCTATGTTCCACCCCCACCCACCGTTCTGTACACCCGTTCCCCACCCCTCGTTCAACACCCGTTCCCCACCCACAAATTCACATCCGTTCCCACCAACTGTTCAACACACCGGTTCCCTACCAACTGTTCAACACACCCGTTTCCCACACCCGTTCCCCACATCCCGTTCAACACACCCGTTCCCCACCCACCGTTCAACACACCCGTTCCCCACCCACCGTTCAACACACCCGTTCCCCACCCACCGTTCAACACATCCGTTCCCCACCTCCCGTTCAACACACCCGTTCCCCACCCATCGTTCAACACACCCGTTCCCCACCTCCCGTTCAACACACCCGTTCCCCACCTCCCGTTCAACACACCCGTTCCATCATACCTCCCATTACCCCCCTCCGCCACCCCCCCCCCCCCCATTCCACACACACGTTCAACCCCACACCTGTTCCAAAAACAGTTACACACACACACGCACACACACACACACACACACACACACACACACAACACACACACACGCTCGTGTTCCACCCCCTCCCAACTCACCGCATCATACACACCGTTTCCATAGATACACACACACTCCGTTCCACGCACACCCGTGCTGCGGATTGTAGACTCCTCTGAAGCTTCAGGTTCGGATGGCCATCTGGGTGAGTACTGAGTGCTGGGACCAGTGTTTGGCGTCTGTTTCATTTGTTCCTGGATAGCATGTCTGTTCCGCGAGTGTGGAAGAGCTCAGTAATAATAACTCAACCAAAAAGCCTTAGGCCAACGCGGTTCCTCATACTGTGCTCCAAAGCAATGGAATTCTCTCCCTTCTGACATCCGTCACATACAATCCTCCCACGCCTTCAAAACTGCGTTAAAAACTCACCTCCACAAACAGTACCACAAACGAGTGATTTCAAGTGTCTTCTTACTTGTCCCTCCCCACGTATCCTCCCTCACTCCTTGTCACGTTCCATCTGTGCGCCTGTGTGTGTGTGTGTGTCTGCGTGCGTGCGTGTGTGTGTGTGTGTGCGTGCGTGCGTGCGTGCGTGTGTGTGTGTGTTGTGGCGTGTGTGGCGTGTGTGTGGTGTGTTGTGCGTGGTGTGGTGTGTGTGTGGTGTGCGTGTGTGTGTGTGTTGTGTGTGTGTGTGTGTGTGTTGTGTGTGTGTGTGGTGTGTGTGTGTGTGTTGTGTGTTGTGGGTGTATGTGTGTGTGTCTGTCTGCATGCGCCCTATGTGTGTGTGTGTGTGGGGGGGGGGGGGTAGGTGGTGTGTATGTGTTATTTGAGAATGCAGTATTATGACTATCGAATTATTATTTTTGAGGTTTTAATGTATACAGTTTTGTTGATGTTGTCAAGCTCTGAGTGCTTACCCCTGTCAGTGAGATATGTCGCTACAGAAATGACCGCTACGTTATTATTAGCACCAGTTCCAACGAAACAAAATGTATACATGAATGATTTCAAGCCTGTGGCTTTGACATATATTCTGGCAAAGTGTATGGAGAGGATAGTGTGTACCCAGTTGGTTGCCTCTGTGGCCGATCGCATGGACCCTCTACAGTTTGCCTCCAAGGCCAGTAAGGGTGCTGAAGTTGCATGTCTGGTTCTCGTTAAATCTCATCGCAAGCCACCGTGATCAGTCTGGATCATACTTAGTTGTGATTGCACGGACTTCAGAACGTCGTCCTTTAATACACTTCAGCCACATCTTGTTAAAAGGCTTTTGGATCTAGGTGCTCACCACACTCTTGTCCTCTGGATTAAACACTTACCGAGCGATCGACCGCAGAGAGTCAGCCTTTGTGGAACAAAATCTGATGAACTGATTGTGAATATTGGCGTTCCACAGGGATGTGTTCTTTCGTCTATATTGTTTTCTGTATACACCAGTGAAGTAGTATCTACAAATGCCTTGCTAATTCTTGTGAAGTTCGCTGGCGACAGGGCCTAGACTGCACGTCTTAAGGACGAAAATAGTCTCGCAGAATATTTTTTACAAGGAACGTTTTCTGGATGTGAATATTTCAAAAACGAAACAACTCGTGTTTGGCAATAGAAAAGAAAAAGTACCATTCATTCCAGTAACGACTGATCAACAATATGTGGAAGTACCGTCTAGTTTTAAGTACCTGGGTACAGTTGTAGACTCAAAACTCAGTTTCAGTGATAACGTAGACTACGTGTGCAAGAAAGCACAACAGCGCTTGTGCTTGTTGAGGAAACTCCGGAGTTTCGGAGTCGGCAGCAATGTCTTTGAGTCTATGTAGCGCTATCTTATTGAGAGCATTTTCTACTTCAACCTAGTAACCTGGTATGGAAATCTATTAGTTGAAATCACGGGTTAAACTCAGTTGGCACGAGTCGTCAACACGGCTAGCAAGATCATAGGAGTCGAACAAAAGCAACTGTGTGACCTGTTCCATCTCTTTGTCTGCAGAAAATCACTCTCTATCCTTCAGGGCTAAACACACCCTCTTAACTTCTGCTTTCAACACCTGCCGTCCGGCCCACGACTCAATGTGCCACTGGCAAAATAGAATGTTTATAAACAATCTTTTATCGCCACTGCCGTTTCAGTTTTAAACGCAGGACATTAATCTGTTATAATTGATGAAGCGTGTGCGCGCGCGTGTGTGTGTATGTGTTTGTGTGTTTGTGGAGGGGAGGGGGGGGGGGGGGGGGGGGGGGGGAGGATGAAGTGGTGTAAAAGAGTGACACAGAAGTGAAGACGGAGATAATTGTGTGTATTTATTTTCAGTGAACTTCTTAATCTTGAGCGAGCCTCTGTTGTCAAAGAAAACCTTTTCATTTTATGCATTGCATAATTGTGAACAATAACGATTTATTTGAATTGAAAAAGATATACCCTTTCCACACACACCCGTGTTACACCCCCCCCCACCCCCCTCCCCGTTCCATACACTCCCACGACCCGGACCGGACCGGACCAGCCAACCTCCTGGTCCAGAGTTCCGTGCCTCACCACCACCGCTTCAACAAAAATCTGTTGATTTTGCTCCAAAGTCCGCGTCACCACCACCGCCTAAACATTCATCTGTTGATTTTGCCAGAAAGCCAACACAGCAGCCCTCCCCAGTAAGCAGCTTTCGCAGGAAGATTAGCCCAGGGCGGCAGTGTATGTTGAGGGAGAGTGAGCAGGGCGGCAGTGTATGTTGAGGGAGAGTGAGCAGGGCGGCAGTGGATGTTGAAGGGAGAGTGAGCAAAGCGGCAGTGGAGGTTGAGGGGAGAGTGAGCAGGGCGGAAGTGGATGTTGAAGGGAGAGTGAGCAGGGCGGCAGTGGCGGTTGAAGGGAGAGTGAGCAGGGCGGCAGTGGAGGTTGAGGGGAGAGTGAGCAGGGCGGCAGTGGCGGTTGAAGGGAGAGTGAGCAGGGCGGAAGTGGAGGTTGAAGGGAGAGTGAGCAGGGCGGCAGTGGAGGTTGAAGGGAGAGTGAGCAGGGCGGCAGTGGCGGTTGAAGGGAGAGTGAGCAGGGCGGCAGTGGCGGTTGAAGGGAGAGTGAGCAGGGCGGAAGTGGAGGTTGAGGGGAGAGTGAGCAGGGCGGCAGTGGCGGTGAGGAGAGTGAGCAGGGCGGAGGGGTGAGGAGAGTGAGCAGGGCGGCAGTGGAGGTTGAAGGGAGAGTGAGCAGGGCGGCAGTGGCGGTTGAAGGGAGAGTGAGCAGGGCGGAAGTGGAGGTTGAGGGGAGAGTGAGCAGGGCGGCAGTGGAGGTTGAAGGGAGAGTGAGCAGGGCGGACAGTGGAGGTTGAAGGGAGAGTGAGCAGGGCGGCAGTGGCGGTTGAAGGGAGAGTGAGCAGGGCGGCAGTGGCGGTTGAAGGGAGAGTGAGCAGGGCGGCAGTGGAGGTTGAAGGGAGAGTGAGCAGGGCGGCAGTGGGGTTGAAGGGAGAGTGAGCAGGGCGGCAGTGGAGGTTGAAGGGAGAGTGAGCAGGGCGGCAGTGGCGGTTGAAGGGAGAGTGAGCAGGGCGGAAGTGGAGGTTGAAGGGAGAGTGAGCAGGGCGGCAGTGGAGGTTGAGGGGAGAGTGAGCAGGGCGGCAGTGGAGGTTGAAGGGAGAGTGAGCAGGGCGGCAGTGGAAGTTGTGGGAGACTAGGTCAGGGCGGCAGTGGAGGTTGAGGGAGACTAGGTCAGGGCGGCAGTGGAGATTGAGGGGAGAGTGAGCAGGGCGGCAGTCCATGTTGAAGGGAGAGTGAGCAGGGCGGCAGTGGAGGTTGAGGGGAGAGTGAGCAGGGCGGCAGTGGAGGTTGAGGGGAGAGTGAGCAGGGCGGAAGTGGAGGTTGAGGGAGACTAGGTCAGAGCAGCAGTGGAGGTTGAGGGGAGAGTGAGCAGGAAGGCTATGGAGGTTGAGGGGAGAGTGAGCAAGGCGGCAGCGGAGGTTGAGGGAGACTAGATCAGAGCAGCAGTGGAGATTGAGGGGAGAGTGAGCAAGGCGGCAGTGGTGGTTGGGGACCGCCGCGTTCTCAGTCACGCCGCCTGTTTGCACGGCCAGAGACCTCTCGCACATCCGGGCAGGATGCATCCCTCTCTGTTGGCGGCGATTAAGGGGGAAAAAGTCGTAATTTCCGATCAATCTTGACAGCAAATTTCAATCTCGGCTCTCAAATTTATCACACACACAAAAAAGTAGCTGCGGGATTTAGTTGACGTAAAACGTACAAAAATGGACAGGAAGGTGGGGGAGGGGGAGGGGGGAGGGGGGGAGGGGAGGGGTGCTGTGGGAGGCATGGCAGCTAGTTTAGGAGAAGCTCGACAAGCAAGGGAGTTAACAAGCGCTCGAAAGACGTCACACAAACACAGCAGCAAAGACCTAAGTCGCCTACGGTATCTCTCACCTGGTTTGCGGGTAAATACAAAGTTAGAAAAGGTTTAGTAAATCAATGGTTTAGTCCGGTCTTGAATAAAAATTGGGTTTGTCTTTTGCTTGTACACACCTGTCGCCGAGTGTGTCTAAAATCGGAGGGTACATATGCCACTGGAAGGAATCCTTTTCTGAGGATGTACCTCCGGTGGAGTTTACACGTATGCCAGGTGAGTTACCGTAGGCAACTCAGATCTTTGCTGTTGTGTTTACATGACGTATTTCGAGCGCTAATTAACTCCCGTGTCTGTTGATTCTGCACAGGCGCTCTGGGCCTTGTTCTGTTTCAGATTTGGAGAAACTCACTTCAGATTTAAAAAGAAAAAAAAGAAAAGAAAAAAGGATGGGAGAAATGAGCTTTCCCAGCCCCTCCCTTCCCCCACCCCCAATAAAAATAACAATTAAAAAAAAAATAAAAAAAATGTACATCCGCAGAAAATGTGATATCGGCCATCTTGGGCATAGAGACTGAGAGAAGGAGGGGAAAGGAGAGAGAGGGGGTAAGGGGAAAGGAGGGAAGAGAGAGAGAGAGAGAGAGAGAGAGAGAGAGAAGAGAGAGAAGAGAGAGAGAGAGAGAGAGAGAATATTTTATGATACAGGGATAAAGATTTAAGCACAAGTCGGCTTTTTTTCTTTCTTTCTTTTTTACAAATCTGTCCCTGATGACAAACACAGCAACACTCAATACGTCAAGCAAGAATACAAATAATTGCGGCAAACTAAAATACATCTTAAGAACAAAACAGAGAGAGAGACAGAGACAGAGAGACAGGGGGGGGGGGCTAGACTCAAGACTCAGTCGTACAGTCTACACGCACATTGTTACTGGTGTCATGCACTGACCACAATCTTGGGGCCAGGGAAACGGACCTCGTGGTCATCGGGAAATGCTTGAAGCATCGTTCACGTTCACGATTCCGGCCTTGTCACCATGCCAGGTCAATGGGCACGACGGCGCGATGCAACAGTAAGACTCTGTTTGAGAGAGTGCAGGTCACTTGTCTGTGTCTTTGTGTGAGAGAGTGCATGTCACTTGTCTGTGTCTTTGTGTGAGAGAGTGCAGCTCGCTTGTTTGTGTCCTTTGTGAGAGAGTGCAGGTCATTTGTCTGTGTCTTTGTGTGAGAGAGTGCAGGTCACTTGTCTGTGTCCTTGTGAGAGAGAGTGCAGGTCAATTGTCTGTGTCTTTGTGTGAGAGAGTGCAGATCACTTGTCTGTGTCCTTGTGAGAGAGAGAGAGAGAGTGCAGGTCACTTGTCTGTGTCTTTGTGTGAGAGAATACAGGTCACTTGTCTGTGTCCTTTGTGAGAGAGTGCAGGTCACTCGTCTGTGTCCTTGTGTGAGAGAGTGCAGGTCACTTGTCTGTGTCCTTGTGTGAGAGAGTGCAGGTCACTTGTCTGTGTCCTTGTGTGAGAGAGTGCAGGTCACTTGTCTGTGGGACACATTCCCTTCATCCTTCCGTCTGCTGAACCTCGGTCTGTTGTTGGTGTTAAACATCTCTCGGTCTGTTGTTGGTGTTAAACATCTCTCGGTCTGTTGAAGGTCGTTACATGCAGCCTATTAAGGTTGTTTACACAAGGCCAAACAATATTAAGGTGGGTTACACACGGCCAGTTATGGTGGTTTACATACGGCCAAACATTAGTAAGGTGGGTTACACACGGCCAGTTATGGTGGTTTACACACGGTCAAACATTATTAAGGTGAGTTACACACGGCCAGTTATGGTGGTTTACACACGGCCAAAAATGATTAAGGTGGGTAACACACGGCTAGTTAAGGTGGGTTACACACGGCCAGTTAAGATGGGGCTACACACGGCCAGTTAAGATGGGGTTACACACGGCCAGTTAAGGTGGGCTACACACGGCCAGTTAAGGTGGGCTACACACGGCCAGTTAAGGTGGGCTACACACGGCCAATTAATGTAGGTTACACACGGCCAATTAAGGTGGGCTGCACGTGGCCAATTAAGGTGGGTACACACGGCCAATTAATGTAGGTTACACACGGCGAATTAAGGTGGGCTGCACATGGCGAATTAAGGTGGGCTGCACACGGCCAATTAATGTAGGTTACACACGGCCAATAAAGGTGGGCTGCACACGGCCAATTAACGTGGGTTACACACGGCTAGTAGAGAGCCGAAATGAGGCAGCAGAACCGTGTGATCTTTCCCCGAAATACCGCTTGTAAATGTCAGTACTGCCCCACCGGGATGTGCAGTCGTCTTCCTTTTACGACACAAAGCTTCCGGGCTGATCCAGAACGAACCAGCAACAAAGAAACACACGGGCCAAAAGACACCAAAGAGGGACGAAGACTGAGAACACGACGGTGGAAGCACAGACCCGAGACATCCAAGTGCATAATTATGACGTGTCTTTGCTGGGAGGTCAAGGACGCAATGAAATGTTGCAGTTATGAAACCTTACTATTCATTTTTGGTGGTGACAAGGCAACGGTCAACAGACATCTTGATTTGTTGCTTTGACAGAGAAGTACATTGGAACGACGGCGGTTCTGTTGGTGCGTGCACTCGATCATCAGCGGAAAACGGCGCAGACAGACCACAGAAAGAAACTAACAGAGAATCAATGAAAGCGAGCACGACAGAGCAGGGAATGAAAGTAAACAAAAAGAAACATAAAAACGACGATTAATAAAATTACAAAACGCGGAAAAATCTGACAATCCACAGAAAGAAAGAAGGAATGAAAGGAGCGAAAGAAAAGGACAGATTTATCACATTTAAGATCGATGGGTCTTTAATATCTTTATTTTAATTTTATTTTATTATAGTTTTTTTGCTGTTTAGTTGTTGCATCTTATTGCCACATGTTCCATTTTGATAATGTTAAGATCAGTGTGATATCACTGGTGTGAAAAGACTTTAAACAAAAACAAAAAGAAAGGCAAAAGACTGATCGGATCGTCTTTCTTTATCCCACAAACAGAAAGTTTCAAAGCACGGCCCTTTAAGAAGTGTGATCCCCCTCCCCCCCTCCTCCAGTGACGAGCAAATCAGGCAACCATCGACTAGAGATCCCGTGTAGTCATCGGGACGACAGCGCGCAATGCTTGTAAAACAAAAACGAAAGCAAAAATGGAACCTGCCAAAGTGTGGACAGAAAACTGATTAGTGAGCTTCCTGATGTGGGAGTGCCTTTCAGTCAGCCATTCCATATGTAGAGATTTGCGCGTGCACGCACGCACGCACGCACGCACGCACGCACACACACACACAGACACACACCACACACACACACACACACACACACACACACACACACACACGAGCGCGCGCGCTCGTACAGAGGAAGAAGAAAAAATGCATCCCGCATAAAACGTTGATCAGATTTTGTCAATAGTTTTGATATAACCGACAGTATATTTTTGATGTTACCGACAGTTTTCTTTTCGCTTTTACCGGAAGGGTATTTTCGATGTCAGTACAACGTGACCTGTACAGCCACAGCACACGGTGCAGTACAACGTGAACTGTACAGCCACAGCACACGGTGCAGTACAACGTGAACTATACAGCCACACCACACGCTGCAGTACAACCTGAACTGTACAGCCACACCACACGCAGCAGACAACATGAATGTACAGCAAATCACACACTGCAAACAACTTAACTGTACAGCAAAATCACACACTGCAATACAACCTGAACTGTACAGCCACAGCACACGCTGCAGTACAACCTGAACTGTACAGCAAAATCACACACTGCAATACAACCTGAACTGTACAGCCACAGCACACCGCTGCAGTACAACCTGAACTGTACAGCCACACCACACGCTGCAGTACAACCTGAACTGTACAGCCACAGCACACGCTGCAGTACATCCTGAACTGTACAGCCACACCACACACTGCAATACAACCTGAACTGTACAGCCACATCACACACTGCAGTACAACCTGAACTCGCAGTACAACCTGAACTGTACAGCCACACCAAGCACTGCAATACAACCTGAACTGTACAGCCACATAACACCGTACAGTACAACGTGCAGAGCCCAGAGTTGGAATTCTCTATTTCTTTTAGACTGAAGGACGGCCTGCTACACTACATGACATTACATGACAGTGCCGACAGGACTCATTGCATGACATGATGTTGCCGACAGGACTTTATCAATGGGTTTCTCGAACAAATGTCGCCGAACGGTTGTCATGAATGGGTTTCATAAAACATGCTGCCAAAGGGTTGTCATGGACCCTTAGACGAAAACACTGATGCCGAAAGATTATTACGAATGGGTTGCTCGAAACATTGTTGCCGAAAGGTTACGAATTAGTTTCATGAAACGCTGCTTGCCTTCGTAGTGATGTTACAATAACGTTTACAAGGCGAAATTAGCTTTGTAATGAGGTCACAATAAAGTTTATTTTCCTTTGTAGTGAGGTCACAATAAAGTTGACAAGATGAGGTTTTCCTTGGTAGTGCGGCCACAAGAAAGGCTACAAAGCGGTGCTCACCTTTGTAGTGAGCGTCCCTGGGAAAGGCTACAATTTGGTGCTTACCTTTGTAGTGAGAGTTCCTGGTAAAGGCTACAAGAAAGGCTACAAAGCGGCACTCACCTTTGTAGTGAGCGTCCCTGGTAAAGGCTACAAGAAAGGCTACATACAAAGCGGTGCTCACCTTTGTAGTGAGCGTCCCTGGTAAAGGCTACAAGAAAGGCTACAAAGCGGCGCTCACCTTTGTAGTGAGCGTCCCTGGTAAAGGCTATATATAAGCCTACAAATTGGTGCTTACCTTTGTAGTGGGCGTCCTCGGTAAAGGCTACAAAGAAGCCTACAAATAGGTGCTCACCTTTGTAGTGGGCGTCCCTGGTGAAGGCGACGACGAGGAAGGCGATGCAGGCCAGGAAGAGGACGCAGGTGAGACAGCCCAGGTAGCGCTCCCTGCTGGACACGCGCGCCTCCTTCCCGCCGTCCTTCTGCAGGAACTTCACCCTCGCCGCGTCCGCCCCGCTCTCCACCGTCCCCTCCATCGGTCGGAAGTGGTGGTCTTTGTCAACCAAGCTCGTCACCACACCGGAAGTCTTACTGTTGACGTTGTTGTCCACCCTCAGGGCGTTGGTGGCAGAGACGACGGAAGAGATGGGGTAGCGGTTATTGTCCGAATACTTCCTCAAGATCTGCTGCTGCTCCTGCTGCTGTTGTTGCTGCTGCTGCTGCCTCGATCTTGGCGCGGCGACGAGTTTAGATGACAGTTGAGGCGACGATGACCACGGCTGCACCGTCACCAACGTGGACAACGACGGCGATGAGAGAGGGCGAGGTGGCGGTGGCAGGTGGGGGATGTAGACGGAGGACTGGCCGGAGGGGGAGTTCTGTTGCAACGACAGCGACGACGAAGATGAGCGCGGTGGTTGCGGCGGCGGCGGCGGAATCTGCAGCACGGAAGACCTGAGGGACTCGGCGGAGGGAGAGACGGATCCGGTGAGCAGCAGCGGCGCAGCGCCATCTTTCCCAGGCAGCTGGCGCTGGGCGGCGGGCTGCAGGGACGGAGAGGGGGTGGGGGAGGGGGAGGCACTCCGGTGAACACCCCCCGCAGACATCATTTACCTGTTGCACGTGTGTAAACGTCTCCCTGCGCTCCGTCTACCTCTAGTCTGGATGGCAGCGCAGGCAACGCCGATTTGAACACTGCCAGCGCGCCCCACGCCGGAGGGATGACGATGGAAGGGCGAGGCGCCTGGTGCTCTCTGCCGCTGCTCCCTGTCACGTGGTCCCACCTGCAACACAGAGAGTTCCACCTTTGAAAACCACGCGCCCAGTTTTCGCCATTCTCCTCTCGGGCATTTGTTGTTGCTGCATTCTTGTCGGCACTGGTTAATTGTGTTTGAAATCTTCTGCGAGCGATTCTGCCCCCCTCCCTGCCCTCGAGAACGCATGTTTTCCTAACAGACAGGACGCGCTGGGAGTGGAAGTTTGCTGCCGGCATTCCTTGCCGTCTTCTTTCTATGTCTTCCTCCGCCCAGTTGAAAAAGGCCAGATGCCGTGACACTTCCTCAACCAAACAGCCTTTCCAGTTTCAGTTCACATTTAATTTAGATAATAGAGTTTCGATTTTTGCCCTCAACGTATTTGTTTTTGGCTCTTATTTCAGATTCCGAAGAAGCCTGGTCCATGACGAGAATGAGAGAAAAAAGAAACAAAAGAAAAAAAGAAGAAGAACGAAAATGTCGTCTGCCATTGAAGAATCTTTGTCAGCTTAGCAAGTGCAGTCGATGATATAAATTATGTCTATGGACTGTACACATGAAAATTGCGTCATCAGCTTTATTTGAGAGAGAATGGATTGCAGAAGATCGCGGCCTCTTGTCTTGTTCGCTGTTCGAAGACATCGCCATGAGGGGTGTTTCCCTCTTAGACATCGTCATGAGGATGTTTCTCTCTCAGACATCGCCATGATGGTGTTTCTTAGACATAGTCATGAGGATGTTTCTCTCTCAGACATCGCTATGAGGGTGTTTCTCTCTCAGACATCGTTGACTGGGTGTAAAACACCAACTTACTTACTTACTCTCAGACATCGCCATGAGGGTGTCTCTCTCTCAGACGTCGTCATGATGGGTGTTTCTCCTTCGGATATCGTCATGAGGGTTATTCTCTGTTAGACATCGTCATGAGGGGTATTTCTCTCTCAGACATCGCCATGGGGGGTGTTTCTCTCTTAGACATCGCCACGAAGGTGTTTCTCTGTTAGACATCGTCATGAGGGGTGTTTCTCTCTTAGACATCGCCATGAGGGTGTTTCTCTGTTAGACATCGCCATGAGGGTGTTTCTCTCTTTGACATCGCCATGAGGGGTATTTCTCTCTTAGACATCGTCATGAGGGTGTTTCTCTCTCGTCATGAGGTTTTTTTCTCTCTTAGACATCGTCATGAAGGTGTTTCTTAGACATCGCCATGAGGGGTGTTTCTCTCTCAGACATCGCCATGAGGGGTGTTTCTCTCTCGTCATGAGGGGTGTTTCTCTCTTAGACACCGTCATGACGGTGTTTCTTAGACATAGCCCTGAGGGTGTTTCTCAGACATCGCCATGAGGGTGTTTCCCTCTCAGACATCACCATGAGGGGTCTTTCTCTCTCAGACATCGCCATGAGGGTGTTTCTCTCTTAGACATCACTATGAGGGGTGCTTCTCTCTCAGACATCGCCGTGGGGAGTGTTTCTCTCAAAGACATCGCCACGAGGGTGTTTCTCTCTTGGACATCGTCATGAGGGGTGTTTCTCTCTCAGACATCGTCATGAGGGTGTTTTTCTCTCAGACATCGTCATGAGGGGTGTTTCTCTCTCAGACATCATCATGAGGGTGTTTCTCTCTTAGACATCGTCATGAAGGTGTTTCTTAGACATCGCCATGAGGGTGTTTCTCTTTCAGACATCACCATGCGGGTTTTTCTCTCTCAGACATCGCCATGAGGGTGTTTCTCTCCCACACATCGCCATGATGGTGTTTCTCTCCCAGTCATCGCCATGAGGGGTGTTTCTGTCTTAGACATCACCATGAGGGTGTTTCTCTCTTAGACATCACCATGAGGGGTGTTTCTCTCTTAGACATCACCATGAGGGTGTTTCTCTCTTAGACATCACCATGAGGGGTGTTTCTCTCTTAGACATCACCATGAGGGTGTTTCTTAAACATCGCCATGGGGGGTGTTTCTCTCTCAGAAATCGCCATGAGGGGTGGTTTTGCTCTTGGTGCGCTAAAGTGTTGGAAGTGACAGTCACCTCAAATAGTATTTTTCTTCAATAGCCACTATTATTTTAGCAAAACAATTTTCAGCCCGTCAAGACTGTGGCTGTCGCTGACGGCTACAGTAGCTCATGTGCACTGTGGACATCGCTGTTCGGTGACGGCTACAGTCGGTCACGTGCACTGAGGACAACGCTGTTCGCTGACGGTTACAATAGCTCACGTGCACTGTGGACATCGCTGTTCGCTGACGGCTACAGTAGCTCACGTGCACTGTGGACAACCCTGTTCGCTGACGGCTACAGTAGGTCACGTGCACTGTGGACAACGCTGTTCGCTGACGGCTACAGTAGGTCACGTGCACTGTGGACAACGCTGTTCGCTGACGGCTACAGTAGGTCACGTGCACTGTGGACAACGCTGTTCGCTGACGGCTACAGTAGGTCACGTGCACTGTGGACAACGCTGTTCGCTGACGGCTACAGTAGCTCACGTGCACTGAGGACAACGCTGTTCGCTGACGGCTACAGTAGCTCACGTGCACTGAGGACAACGCTGTTCGCTGACGGCTACAGTAGCTCACGTGCACTGTGGACAACCCTGTTCGCTGACGGCTACAGTAGCTCACGTGCACTGAGGACAACGCTGTTCGCTGACGGCTACAGTAGATCACGTGCACTGTGGACAACCCTGTTCGCTGACGGCTACAGTAGCTCACGTGCACTGTGGACAACGCTGTTCGGCGACGAGCTAACACACTGCAGGCAACCGTCCCGTTGTCCAGGTCCCTTCTCTGTCATCTAGCTCTCATTGAACAGTGTGTGTGTGTGTGTGTGTGTGTGTGTGTGTGTGTGTGTGTGTGTGTGTGTGTGTGTGTGTGTTGTGTCGTGTTTTTTTTTTTGTGTGTGTGTGTGTGTGTGTGTGTGTGTGTGTGTTTTTTTTTGTGTGTGTGTGTGTGTGTGTGTGTGTGTGTGTGTGTGTGTGTGTGTGTGTGTGTGTGTGTTGTCTCGTGTTTTGTATGCATGTGTGTGTGTGTGCGCGCGTGCGTGCGTGCGTATGTGCGTGCGTGCGCGCGCGCGCGCGCGCGCGCGTGTGTGCGTGTGTGTGTATGTGAGTTGTGTGTTGTGGTGTGTGTGTGTGTGTGTGTGTGTGTGTGTGTGTGTGTGTGTGTGTGTGTGTGTTGTGTGTCGTGTGTTGTTATGTGCGTGCGTGCGTGCGTGTGCGTGTGTGCGTGTGTGTGTGTGTGTGTGTTGTGTGTTGAGTCGTGTTATGTGTGTGTGTGTGTGTGTGTGTGTGTGTGTGTGTGTGTGTGTGTGTGTGTGTGTGTGTGTGTGTGTGTGTGTGTGTTGTGTCGTGTGTTGTGTCGTGTGTGTGTGTGTTAAAATCCGCTCTTGCTGTGATGGGGACAGTAGACTTGTAGAACGCTCAGTATCCATGAACAACACACAGCACGGTAATGTGCGAGTTATTAGAGACACAGCGAAAAGATAAATGTCTAACAGAGAGAGAAAAAGAATCAAACAAAATTGAAATCTTTACAAATATTGACGTAAAAAAATAAAAAATAAAACGCAACCTACAAAATCAAACTATTATTTAAAGAGTGGTATTCAAACAGGCCACAGCTTACCGTCTCCCAGCGTCTGGATTATCTCCCCGCACTTCCGGCTTTCCCTGGTTCGTGTAGTTCCGTGGTGTGTGTAGCAACAATCTTTACTCCTTTCCGCTGTTCGTGGGATGTGTAGTAATAAGCCTTACTCCTTGCCGCTGTTCGTGGGATGTGTAGTAATAAGGTAATAAGCCTTACTCCTTGCCGCTGTTCGTGGGATGTGTAGTAATAAGGTAATAAGCCTTACTCCTTGCCGCTGTTCGTGGGATGTGTAGTAATAAGGTAATAAGCCTTACTCCTTGCCGCTGTTCGTGGGATGTGTAGTAATAAGGTAATAAGCCTTACTCCTTGCCGCTGTTCGTGGGATGTGTAGTAATAAGGTAATAAGCCTTACTCCTTGTCGCTGTTCGTGGGATGTGTAGTAATAAGGTAATAAGCCTTACTCCTTGCCGCTGTTCGTGGGATGTGTAGTAATAAGGTAATAAGCCTTACTCCTTGCCGCTGTTCGTGGGATGTGTAGTAATAAGGTAATAAGCCTTACTCCTTGCCGCTGTTCGTGGGATGTGTAGTAATAAGGTAATAAGCCTTACTCCTTGCCGCTGTTCGTGGGATGTGTAGTAATAAGGTAATAAGCCTTACTCCTTGCCGCTGTTCGTGGGATGTGTAGTAATAAGGAATAAGCCTTACTCCTTGCCGCTGTTCGTGGGATGTGTAGTAATAAGGTAATAAGCCTTACTCCTTGCCGCTGTTCGTGGGATGTGTAGTAATAAGCCTTACTCCTTGCCGCTGTTCGTGGGATGTGTAGTAATAAGCCTTACTCCTTGCCGCTGTTCGTGGGATGTGTAGTAATAAGCCTTACTCCTTGCCGCTGTTCGTGGGATGTGTAGTAATAAGCCTTACTTATTGCCGCTGTTCGTGGGATGTGTAGTAATAAGCCTTACTCCTTGCCGCTGTTCGTGGGATGTGTAGTAATAAGCCTTACTCCTTGCCGCTGTTCGTGGGATGTGTAGTAAAATCCCGCATGACGTGCTTAATAAGCTCCTCACTGTTGGACTTGTCCGCATCAAAGGAGCCAGTCACCAATCAGCTTACTTACGGAGACGCGTCATTGGCCAGCGCGCTTCCCGTTCCGTTCCTGTCTCCGGCCCTGACAGCAGTCGCAGACACAGCAGGAGTTTCACAGCGTACGGTCTTTGGACAGAGACGCGGGCGCCCTCTCCTTCGGAGTTCTGGGGGCTAGACGACGGGCGCGCTCGATTCATGCGTCGCGTGACGCCGGGAGTCAGTGTGTCGACAGGGTGTGGTGCAGGAATCAGTTCAATTTCCTTTGGCAACACTTGAAGAGGAAGAAGAACACGCAGCAGGACAGTAACACGGGGGAAAAGTCGATAGAAAGATCTTTGTATGTAGTGAAGAAGGAGAAGGAGAAAAAGAGAAATGAAAGAAGAAGAAAAACAAAAGCAAAGAAAAGCGTGGAAGGCAACCAAAATGAAGAAGACGAGGGGTAGAGTAAGTAAGTTGGTGTTTTACGCCCAGTCAACCGGTACGGTTATATCAGAGCGATAGGAGGGGCAGAAGAAGTGTAGTCGGTTAGTTCATTCGGATTTATAAAATCCTGTCAACCACACAGGGTCATTTCAAGACAAAAAGACACTGGACATAAGAATTTTATTTTCGCCATGTACAAAGTACAAGTAAGCACAAGAATGATTACAACAAATGAGCCGATATCAAGAAGGATTACTTGTACGTTTTACTTGGAGAAAATAAAACCCGTACGTCTAATGTCTTTTCTTCTTCTTTTCTTCTCCTTCTTCTTCTTCTCCTTTTTCTTCTTCTTCTTCTCCTCCTTCTTCTTCCACTTTTTTTCTTTCTTCGTCTTGACATGACCCCGTCGAAATTACACCTTCAGCCCCAGGCCCCCTATCCCCCTCCACCTTACTTGGCTGTTTCCCCTGACCAGATTACCCCCCCCCCCCCCCCCCATCTTACCTGTTTGTTCCCCCCCCCCCTCCGACACCCCCACCCCCCGTGCAGATTATACGCCCCCCCCCCTCCCCTCGATCTTACCCAGCTGTTTCCCCACCTGCTGCCTGTCCACATGACGCCTCCAGCCCCCCACCCCATCCCCCCAACACACACATATACATTCCTATATGTGGCGACTGCACGACAGACACACACACACACACGCACACACCGTGCACACACCAACACACGCACGCACGCACGCACGCACACATACACACAAACACTCACACACACACACACACACACACACACACACACACACACACACACACACACACACACACACACGCACACACACACACACACACACACACACACACACACACACACACACAACACACACACACATTAAAAGAAGGAAAGCATGAGGTGTGAGAGTACTGACAGAGGGAGAGGAGAGAAGGAAGCAGTCAGAAGACACCATTCGCTTTCGCACCCCACCTCTTCACCCCTGCAGTCCCACAGCGGTCAGAAAGTAACTGTAAAGCGTCTCCCACAAACCCGTCGGCGGCATCCATCGCGCCTCACCTGCGTACGGCGCACTGGCGAATGAGGTCAAAGCCGAGGGGACGGCGATGGGGGGCACGGGGAGGGGTGGGGGGACAACAAAGTTGGTCATGTACTTGCGTGCAGACCCTAGGAGTGGCGCATTTACCGACTGTCGCAGATTTGTCGGCCACTACACTCTGGATGTGAGGATAACGACGGACTTCGCGTCTTTCAATTGCTGCCTGTCACACAAGCAAGGCGACTTAACCGCACTTGATTTCCATGCTCTGGTCGTCGGACGGAAATTACCGGAGAACGGCGAAGAAAAATAACAACCATCAGCTGCTGATGACAAGTGTGATAGGTCACGTGACACCAGGTCACGTGGTGCTTAAAAGTTTGTGTTCGCAATATTTTAGTATTATCTGCCTCTCCCCCCCCCCCCCCCCGCCCCTCCAACCCCCCCCCTCCCACCCCCCCCCCCCCCCCAATTTTTTATTTTTTTATTGAGAAAGAAGTTTCGCGTGACCTGTCCCGACTAACCGGAAACAATCCCAGTTTGCTATGTCTTTCTTATCCTTCCTGTTCACAGAGGCATTATGTCGCATTGCCTTTGAGCGTTTTCCAAATGGTCTGTAAACCTTATGGACAAGGTGTCAAAATTGATTTTGATGTGTGTGTGTGTGTGTGTGTGTGTGTGGTGTGTGTGTGTGTGTTGTGTGTGTGTGTGTGTGAGTGTGTGTGTGTGTGTGTGTGTGTGTGTGTGTGTGTGTGTGTGTGTGTGTGTGTGGTGTGTGTGTGTGTGTGTGTGTGTGTGTGTGTGTGTGTGTGTGTGTGTGTGTGTGTGTGTGTGTGTGTGTGTGTGTGTGTGTGTGTGTGTGTGTGGTGTGTGTGTGTGTTGTGTGTGTGTGTGTGTGTGTGTGTGTGTGTGTGTGGTGTGTGTGAGTGTGTGCGCGTGCGTGTGCGTGTGTGTGCCCTCTTTCCTCCACGTGACCAGCCAGCCCATCAGACGACTGCAGCAGCCTGAACGCAAGCACCCAGTCACAGCCACGCCGAAGATTAAACTATTTTCAATGAACTACTCTCCACCGTCCTTGGCAAAATGCCGTCTCCTCGGTAATTATTTTCTGTGTAATGTAAAAAAAAAAATTAAAAAAAAGGACCCCACCCTCCCCTCGTCTCCCGTAGATGAAATTGTACGAAACAGCTCACAGACATAATGGCCGAGTGTCTCCCGTTCCATTCAGCGTCTCGAGACGTACGTGCATTTTGACACGAAAACATCCCTGCGGCACGCGCTGCTGTTTCTCGTGCAGGTCCAATCTCAGGATGTGCGGGGAGTTTTTAAACTTCAATCTGGCACTGGAAAGGCACAATGCAGTGATTTCCCTGTCGCGGCAGACAAACAACAGATCCCAGAAGATGGCTTCAGGGCAGAAGCCAACCCGGTCCTGTCAATCGTGTGTAGAAAAATCCGTTCGCGCTAAGCGCTACAGAGAAGCCAAGTTTAATTCGAATCCAGTTCCACAGTGACCCCAAACCCTCTTTTTCTCTTTTCCTTTCTTTCTCTCCTATCTCCCCTCATCTTGCTGTTTATTTACTTCTACTTTTTGAGGGTGGGGGGTCCTTTCCAGACTTCTGTTAATGAAATTTCGTTCGGTAGTTGCATTGAGCGAGTTTTAGTTATGTATGAGGTCACAGGGTTTTTAAAATAGTTTTTATTACAACTGTAAATTAACTATCTTATTAGGACAAGAAGTTCACGAGTTTATGAAGACAAGTTCACTATCTTATCAGGGCAGTTTCACGATCTTATTAGGGCAGCTTCAGGTTCACGATCTTATCAGGACAACTTCAGGATCACTAGCTTATCAGGACAATTCCAAGTTTACGATATTATTCAGATAACTCCAAGTTCACGCCCTAATTAGGACAACACCATCTTATCTGACACATCAAGTTTGCGTTCGTAATTAAGGCAGCTGTAAGTTCACGATCTTATTAGGACAATTCCGAACACGGGATCTTATGTGGCCAACTCAAGTTCATAATCTGATAAGGACAATTCCAAGTTTACTATCTTGTTAGGACAATTCCAAGTTTATTATCTTGTTAGGACCCCAAGTTCACGACGTTATGAGCCACGTTGACGATCTAATTAGGACAACTCGAAGTTCAAGGTATTATCAGGCCAGCTTCAAGTTCACAATCTTATCAGGACAACTGTTACAGACCCCCACCCCCTCCCGCCCCCCACACCCACCTCCTTCCCCGCTGTCCGTCAGACCAGTCCCTGTCACTCCGGCCACAGGTTCTTTCACCCCCCCCCCCCCCCCCAATCTCCTCCCCGTGTCTCTGTCAGACCCCCCTCCCGACCCCTCCATACACCCTCCTATCTCCTCCCGCCCCTGTCTCTGCCAGACCCCCGCCCCCCTCCTCCCCCCTCCACTCTACCGATACGGCCACTCTTTGAATACACGGCGTTGCTTGTAATTGGTTTTATACGTGGTAGACTTTGTAGTAGAGCCACACTGAACATCAAACAGGCGCTGGGCTTTCATCTTAGCCATCACGACTGACGATGGCTGGCTGCTGTACACGTCGCTCACAGGCCGTTAGAACCGGTCCCGGACATGGCTCTCACCAGTGGAGCTAGTCCCCCTCCCCTCCAGTCCCCCCCCCCTCCATCCCCTCCAGCAGCTACAGCAGTCTGTGCCCCCCCACCCCACCCCACCAATTCCAGAAGGAGAAGGAAATAGATTGTAAATATTCTGTATTTTCCTCATAAATAAGTGATCGGATATATTGGTTGACTTGGAGGCCTGTTGAATGTATGTTATAAGTGATATAGGTACCTTCTATTCTTCTTCACATTTACTCATAAATATTATGGTGTATGCGTTTGTGAGGACGGCATGATGCGTGCGCGTGCGTGCGTGCGTGCGTGTGCGTGTGTGTGTGTGTGTGTGTGCGTGTGAGTGCGTGTGTGCGTGCGTGCGTGCGTGCGTGTGTGTGTTTTGGATTTACTCAAGCTAAATGAAGCGGGTGACAGCGCAAGCGTGTGCGAGACACGAACACCATTATGAGTGAAGCTGTGTATGTGTTTACTGACTTTTTATCGACTTGTTTGATTAAGGACCTGTCAAAGGCGGACAACCTAATTTCACACTGAAACTGCACAAAGTGAAGACCCGTCGTTCCTTTCTGCAGAGAGACAGCAGAGGGCAGAACTGGCACACGTGTAGCGGCTGTGGCTTGCGCGAACGGCTCGTCCGGCGAAGCTCTTTCAGGTTCCGGGTGGAACACACCACAGCAGCATTACATATGTCACTGAACTGACTTTCAGTTACACAAACACATGGCGTGTCGACTAAATTCGCGAATTAGTCGGCCGGTTAGAAAGACTGAAAAACAAGAATTCTAGAAACCGGACGACAACCACATGCCTCGCGGACTGGATCCTCAGTTCAGTCCACATGTCAGTCTTCTACTGGTCCTCAGTTCTGTCCACGTGTCAGTCTTCTACTGGTTCCTCAGTTCTGTTCACGTGTCAGTCTTCAGCTCACATCAGGTGTTTTCCATCAGAATCTATCATCCACTCTGACTGGCCAGCTACAAAGCACAGTCAACAAGGCCTTGACTGGCCAACACACGATGTCTGTTTATTCTGCCCATAAGCCGAGCGTGCAAAACCGCGTTTCCCGTGGTTTCTAGCTCGAGAATATCACTTGTCATATCTTCGCTAACACTGTAGTCTTCACAGACCACTGATGCTAACACACAGGTTAAGGGGTAATTTAGTAGATATTTACCATATTTACCAACATTGAATTTTAAGTATTATATTATTACACATAATTAACTCAGTGTAATATACAGTCAAGATTAAAAAGTTTGGCAGATGAATAAAGTATTGTTCTACTGTATTGTAAAACGTTTACTTTCAAAAATAATAATCTGAAACAAGAATGAATGACAGCGTTCTAAAACAAGGTCCAAACACGTAAATGGTTCAAAAGAACGCTTATTTATTATAACACAGACACACAATCTGCAAATTTTCGGGGAAATCCCCTTTATCAAGCTAAAAAAACACACACTTAAACAACAGTTAAACGGTTAAAAACGATGAAAAATGAAATAAAACATTATTTTTTGGTTGAACGTTTGTTTTCTTGTCCAGTGCTTGAAGATTTCCCCGAAAATGTGCAGATTGTGTGCCTGTGTCATAATAAATAAGCGTTCTTTTGAACCTTTTATGTGTTTGGATCTTGTTCACATTCAGGATTGCAGATAATAATAATAATGTACATTTATCATGCGCTCATCAACGCCCTGAGCGCTCACATGATACATATTAACCTAAATATAATATTCTATACACATGAAGAGCATAGTCCTACCAAAACAATTTACATAAAGTATTATAAAAAATAAAAAATACGAACTAACAAACACACACACACACACACACACACACACACACACACACACACACACACACACCACACACACACACCACATTGACTGTAGCAGAAACTGGGTACTGATATTAGTTAGGATGGAAATACTGTGAGAAGAGGAAGGTTTTCAGTTTGGCTTTAAAAGATGACAGGGTTGAGCAGTGTCTAAGGTCTTGTGGGAGTGAATTCCAAATGTGGGGTCCAAAGCAAGAGAAGGTGCGAAAGCCATGAGTCTTGCGTTTGTATTGTTGGATTTCCAGTATGCGGGTGTCAAAAGAAGAGCGTAGTGTACGAGACGGAGTGTAGACATGCAGCAGTTCAGAGAGGTAAGCAGGACCAGAACCATTTATAGCACTGAAACACATACACAGGAGATGGCACATCGGGAGTATACTATGGTTAACTTGTTCTTTCTAGAGCCAAAGTAAATAATATATCGGGACTGAAGTGTCGTTCATTGACAAAATGTTTTACCAGCAAGCTAATTGAAGGATTTTACTTGCTTAGTTTCAGGTAATGTGTTCCACAGATGAGTAGTTAATGGAATGACTGAAGTTGCATATAGTTCTGTTTCATGAGCGAGAATGACTAGTTTTCATGTCTTCTTCGGTGATACGGATTTGTTGTGGAAACTATAGGTGGTACTAAATTAGACGGGTATCCGGGGCACTGGTAATGAATCATTTTGTGAAACATAAGTGGCTTGTGGCATTTCCATCTGTCTTTTAATGTGCAAAATCCAGTGTTTATATAAATATTCTGGCTTGTTAATTTAACAGCTCCTATAATAATACTTAAAGCTTCCAAATGTAGGTTTTTGCAGCATATCCAAAAGTGTTTCAGAACAGTTAACCCAAACTATGTCGGCGTAGTCAAACTATGGTAAAATAAAAGATTTGTACATAGTTTCCAATACTTTATTAACTACTTAGCAAAAGAAACTAACTAATATATAAACAATTGGAAGGAAGAAGAGAAAGAGAACGTGCCACGTGATCGCTTCCCTTGGGGACACAGACTTTAACATCCGGTCCCCATTTTACCCTTGCCCTTTCTACTTCCGGAGCAACGCGAGATTTTAAAAGACGAAATGAAAAACAGCGAAACGTGTTCAATGCTCTCAGGGCAGTAACAACAAGTAGCAAAAGGTTATTTCTGAGGTGCTGCTCAAATGACCTAATTATCCATACTGCATGTGTGAGTTTCCAGGACTGGGTAATGCTGAAATACAAAAGCCCGTAGCAAGAGGTGCGGTCTGCGTGCCTGTCAATGCTCCGTCAAACCCGACTGGACCGCCATAGCGTCGTCCTCTGCCGTCCTCACCCATCACTGCAGAGCAGTAATGGCCTGAGCTTTTATGGCCGTCGCACTGTAACGTGAGACAGGTCTTTTATCCCCGCAGTCCATAGGTGCAGTCGTCCCGAAGCGACAGGCTGAGCGAACGTACAAGTCATCTCGCGCGGGGATTTAAAAAAAAAAAGACGTCGCAACCTTCGCTCTGTGTCTCTCTGTCTCTGTCTCTCTGTAAGGATATATCACTGTGTGCATTTGTCGCTATGAACACGCAAGTGTTGTGTGGAGGTTTTTATATGCTCCATACGTAAATTTCCATCCATACATTCATGTTTCATATAAGTACGTAAATGATGCCTTGTAATTTTGTTCTCGTCAGTATAGCCTCTCAAGGACTACTTGTTACATTTAACAGAACCTGAACTACAATCCTTGTAAACTAGTTTTCGAGTTCTCTCTCTCTCTCTCTCTCTCTCTCTCGCTCGCTCGCTTGCTCGCCACAGAGCAACTGAACCTGAAACAATGCGGACTACATACGGATGACTGGTAATAGGTTCAAGCTGAACAGTGACAAAACGAAGCTCTTTCGGTTGGATCTCGTAAAAGGGTCAGCGTGTCACAAGATAACCACTTGAGAGTTGGCAATCATGACATTTCCTTTAAAGGCCATGTCAAAAATCTCGGGGTCTACACTGACGCAACTCTGTCTATGGTGAAGCATATTGACGACATCGGTCGTTCAGCATATCTCCAGATCAGAAGAATTAGCTCTATCCGCCATCTTATGACGACGAAGGCCACTGCTCGGCTGAGGTGTTCTTTTACTCTCAGTCGGTTGGACTACTGCAACTCTTTGCTCATTGACATCAACTGTGATCAGATGTACAGGTTGCAAAAAGTTCAAAACCACGCAGCGAAGGTTGTTTTTTTGCAAGAGCAGACACGAGCATGTTAGACCATTGCTCAAGGCACTTCACTGGCTGCCAGTCAAAGACATGATTATTTTTAAGATAGCCACTTTTGTTTTCTGTTTCTTTGATGGTATCCTGCCACCATACCTGTCATCATGTCTCTCTGTATACATTCCTTGCACTATTCCGTTCCAGTTCAGATGAAAAAAATCCTTGTGCAAGATGGAAACTTAAGGGCTTTGGTTATCGGTCGTTCTCTGTTCAGGCCCCCCTAGTCTGGAACAACCTTCCTGCTCACATCCCACACTGCGGTTCTCTCTCGCAGTTCAAAACTTCTTTTTACTTCTGCATACTCTGAGCTAGTCTAACCCTTTCACAGGCAACATTTGCAGATTGTGTGTTTGAGTCCTGATAAATAAGCGTTCTATTGAACCTTTTATGTGTCTGGACCTTTCACAGGCATTGGATGCTGTACTTGATTGGATCTTGATTTTGCTGCTGACATCTTCACTGTCTGACTGATGGGTTGTTTGTTTGTTTTTTGGGTGGTGGGGTGGTGGTGGTGGTGGAGGGACTGGGAGAGAGCAGGAAGCGAGGGGTTGCGAGATTGTGTGTATGTGTATGTGGGTGCGTGCGCGTGTGTGGATGCAGGGGAGAGGGAGGGATAGAGTGAGATATTTATTGTATTATTAAAGTAGGTTGTGTATTGTTGTAATATTTCATGTATAGCGCTTTGAACCTCACACATGTATAGTCATAGAGGGATTCGGCGCATTAGAAATGCATTTATTATTATACATACTGGGCAGACTGACTCTCTTGAAGTTCCTACATACTGGGCAGACTGACTCTCTTGAGGTTTCTACACCTTTTTTTTTTACTGGGCAGACTGACTTTCTTGAGGTCTCTATATACTGGGCAGACTGACTCTCTTGAGGTCTCCTTCGTGTGACCCGTAGTCTTGCCAGGTAACAGCAGGGATGGAGCTCAAACAGCGTCGGCGAAGTCGCTCAAGTGGGCTGGTCTTGTTCCGGCAGAGGTGCAGGCAATGATCGACACAAGCGCCGAGTGAGTGCCACACGCGCTTGTCAGGACCCTAGCTGACAGTGGCATCACTGGAGATGAACATTTTGGTGTTTTGACAGGCTTTGTTTTACAGACGAAAGCACGAAGCAAGCGGAGACAGAGTGGCGAAGAGTGAGAGCACTCGTTCTCCAAAGACAAGCTGATGGCTGCATCTTCCACTTCATAACATTGACCAGAAATGAAGTTGTACATGTCAACTCACCATAATACAATAATTGAACAGACAGAGAGAGAGAGAGAGAGAGAGAGAGAGAGAGAGAGAGAGAGAGAGAGAGAGAGAGAGAGAGAGAGAGCACACATTAAAACATTGACCGGAAATAATGTGATATCATACAGACCAACCTACGCTCTTACATTGACCAGAAATGTTAGACATGACAGACAGACATAAACTGACCAGACTGAATAATGTTAGACATGAGAGACGAATAAAAATAGACGTAGAAAAAATGCTAGATATGACAGACCACACAAGACAAATCAGATTACATAGAATCATCACACCACACATACACACACACACACACCACCACCACCACCACGACGAACACACACTGACTCTCTCTCTCTCTGTGTCCCTATCTGTCTCTGTCTCTCTTCTCCTTCTCAGTCTTCCCTCTCTGTCACCCAGCTCTTTAAATTGTCAACACGGACACGGGTTATTTGAAGAAGCCGTGAAGTGCCGACGGAAAGCCAGACAAGTGTAGTGTTTGGATGCAGACACGAAGCACTGCCTTTGTGTGCGCTGTTGCAGCTTTGGGCACTCGGCAAACGGCGCTGCCACCAGCCGGCCCTTCCCGCGCCTCCTCTCAGTCAGTGTTCATTCGGGCCCACTTGGGGCTGACACTTTTCCACCACAACTTCCGCACGTTTTCCGCATTCGGCTTTGAGCTCAGGAACCTGCCTGCCGGTGCTGTTTTCTTCCTTCTTAATGATTCACGGAAACACTCTGGGCCAGGTCGTTATATGCAACTGCATATTGTTGGTTTTGTTCTGTTATCTTTTTTTCTTTCTCTCTCCCCTCCCCCCCACCCCACTCCCAGTTTTGTTTTCCCTGTGAATTTCTTCAAGGGGCAGAGGTAATAAAACCATGCCATTGCCTGCGAAGACCGGTCTCTAATGCCCTGCCCTCTGTGAAAACTGGTCTCTAATGCCCTGCCCCCTGTGAAGACCGGTCTCTAATGCCCTGCCCCCTGTGAAGACCGGTCTCTAATGCGCTGCCCTCTGTGAAGACCGGTCTCTAATGCCCTGCCCCCTGTGAAGACCGGTCTCTAATGCCCTGCCCCCTGTGAAGACCGGTCTGTAATGCCCTGCCCCCTGTGAAAATCGATCTCTAATGCCCTGCCGCCTGTGAAAACCGGTCTGTAATGCCCTGCCCCCTGTGAAAATCGGTCTCTAATGCCCTGCCCCCTGTGAAAACCGGTCTGTAATCCCCTGCCGCCTGTGAAGACCGGTCTCTAACGCAGTCCCTATACGGGCAGTCCTTCCGCCCAGGTGGAAACCACGGTAAATCCCGTTTCTTGCTTATTGCCAGAGCGTGTTTGCTCACACAAGGTATCGCACAAACAGCGTTGTTACAGAGCAGGGCGGGGTGCGGCAACACGTGACCGCAGGCGTGGTTCCCCTTCTGACATTTCAATGGCTGCCGGCCTTCTCGTAGCACCCCCACCCCACCCCACCCCAGCCCCTCCATTAGTAACATCACCACGAACACACAAAACAAAGCAAATGCAGTGACAAACAACAAACTCCGCCTACAATCATTTTGGACAGGAGGTGTGTGTGTGTGTGTGTGTGTGTGTGTGTGTGCGCGCGCGCGCGCGTGCGCGCGTGTGTGTGTATGTGTGTGTGTGTGTGTGTGTGTGTTGTGTGTGTGTGTGTGTGTTTGCGTGTGTGTGTGTGTGTGGGTGTGTGTAATATATATATATTATATAATATTATGTGTGTGTGTGTGTGTGTGTGTGTGTGTGTGTGTGTGTGTGTGTGTCCGAGATAATGGCGATCGAGATCACACGAGAACATCATAACTTGGATGACGTCACAAAGAGCAAGCCCGACAGGAGTTGCCTCGGCCAATCACACAGCCGTCCGTTTTGGCAGACACAACGAAGGCTGTCCAAGCACACAGCCGTCAGTTTAGGCAGACAACGAAGGCTGTCCAAGCACATACCATTCAGTTTTGAGAAACACTACGAAGGCTGTGTGCAATCACTTGATATATATCTGCTTTTATTCTTAACATTATCTTTCAGTGTATTCGTCAGTTACAACACTGGCTGAGCTGGATATCAACGAAGCAATGTGGTGTTCTACGCCCAGTCAGCCAGTGTGGTTATATCACGGCAGTGATATCAACGAAACAAGCACAGTAGACAAACAAACGACAACAACAACTATATTTTTTACGCACAAGGAACAAGCATTCTTCTTCTGCAATATGGATGATGAAAAACAAACTGAAGCTAAATGAACAAAAAACGGCAGTAGTCCTTGTGGAATACCACCTAGGACAGACACTGTCCATGTTGACTGCCTTTCAGTCGGTGAAGCGTCCATTCCGTTCTCCAACGTGATGAAAACTTTTGGAGTGACTTTAAATTCTGAGCTTTCCATGGAACAGCCTATATCAGCCGTTGTCAGATCTTATTTTTTCCACATCAGATCTTTGAGTAAAGTCCGTCCGAGCATCACCTGCAAAAACAGCAAGCAGCATTGCTGTCTGTCTGATTTTGTCAAAGCTTGACTGACTACTGTAATGGCCTTTTGTCGGGACTGCCCCAAAAGCAGATTAAACTTCTACAGGCACTGCAAAGTGCGGCTGCAAGAACTGTAATGAAAAGAAAGAAAAAACCCATCTCACTCCCATTCCTAGACAGCGTCACTGGCTTCACGGTCAGAAAAAAAATCGGCCACAAAATTATATCTGTCACATACCTGTCAGATCCGGAAAATACCCTCCTCTACCTCTCTGATCTTCTCCATAGACACAGCGACACCCCTTCTCGCCTTCTGAGATCAGCAGCTAGATCTCTCCTTGATGCTCCAGACCTCTCAGGCCCAGGGATTCTAAGACGATGCGATGCGCCCAGCGAGCCTTCAGGTATGTCTCTCCCTCCCTCTGGAACGTCCTCCCCGGGAGCATCAAGGAGGACACCATTCAGTCTTTCAGCCTGAATGTATGCACTGTGTGAATCTGGCGCTGTGAACACGCAAGGTTTTGTGTGGAGGTTTTTATGCGCCATGCAAAAAGTTTTATTCATTCATTTTGTTTCGCTGTCATTGGAGGATTGGGCAGTTGCCCATTCTTGCTGCTCGCTGGACGCAAAGACGACGTAGAAGAGCACGCATGCGCACATCAGCCCGGTAGTGACGTACATCACAGTCTGCCACTGCTCGGCCGTGTCCTGGGAAAGACAAAATGTCAAACGGTTCCGTGAAAACCCGTCAGTTACACTTTAGAAGAGTGCACTGTCCGACTGGGACTGATCATGGCAGTGTGTTGGGGGAAGTATTTGATGACTTAGTTTTAGACCTAGCTTGTTGTTTGTTGTAAGCTATCTCAAGTTAGGATATAAGACGACAGAGCTTTCCGGGTGAAGGGGATAAGATGACAGAGGTTGTCTGGGTCATCATCATTATTAATGTTAATGTCAGGGTGAACGGGAGGTGCTGTGTAAACCGCCATGATAAGGCAGACGTTGCCAGGATCATCATTAATGTTGTCAGGGTGAACGGGAGGTGCTGTGTAAACCGTCATGATAAGGCAGACGTTGCCAGGATCATCATTAATGTTGTCATGGTTTAACGGGAGGTGCTGTGTAAACCGCCATAAGCAGACATTGTCAGGATCATCATTAATGTTGGCAGGGTCAACGGGAGATGCTGTGTAAACCACCATAAGGCAGACGTTGTGATGGTCATCATTAATGTTGTCAGGGTGAACGGTAGGTGCTGTGTAAACCGCCATAAAGCAGACGTTGTCAGGATCATCATTAATGTTGTCAGGGTGAACGGGAGGTGCTGTGTAAACCGCCATAAGGCAGACGACCCGATCCAGACAGTGAGACCCTCCCCCAGACTGAGCACGAGTCACCACCACGACGACCACATCATTGCCATCATCACCAACTCACCTGTGGTAACATGGGAGCCTCGGCCACGACCTGACGGCCCAGAGCCAGTCAGTGACCCCCTCCCCCAGACTGACGAGGAAACCATCGTCATCATCATCGTGGTCCACAGCTCACCTGAGGCGCTATGTAGGCCACGACGACCACGCAGACGGCCCAGATCCAGGCGGTGAGCCCCTCGCCCAGACTGATGAGGAAGCCGGTGAAGGACGGCGCCAGGTCGAAGCAGTTGGCGGGCCAGGCGCTGTCCGTCAGGCCGAAGGAGCAGGCGCTGACCACGTAGACCACGGCCACCAGGACCACCTGGCGGCTGTCCAGGTAGGACAGGAGCAGGAAGCAGAGAGCGGGGATGCCTTTACCTGGTGCAACGAACAAATGGCAGACCTGGGCCTACAGACGACCGTTACAGGAAATAGTGATGGCAGACCTGGACCTGCAGACGACCGTTACAGCAAATAGTGATGGCAGACCTGGACCTACAGACGACCGTTACAGCAAATACTGATGGCAGACCTGGGCCTACAGACGACCGTTACAGGAAACAGAGATGGCAGACCTGGGCCTACAGACGACCTTTACAGGAAATAGAGATGGCAAACCTGGGCCTACAGACGACCGTTACAGGAAACAGTGATGGCAGACTTGGACCTACAGACCACCGTTACAGGAAATAGTGATGGCAGACCTGGGCCTACAGACGACCGCTACAGGAAATACTGATGGCAGACCTGGGCCTACAGACGACCGTTACAGGAAATAGTGATGGCAGACCTGGGCCTACAGACGACCGTTACAGAAAACACAGATGGCAGACCTGGGCCTACAGACAACCGTTACAGGAAACACAAATGGCAGACCTGGGCCTACAGACGACCGTTACAGGAACTGGAAAGGACAGACCTTCTGGAATCAGAGGGATGGATCTGTAAGATGACTGGGAGACTTGAATGGCGATATATACAGTTCAGCCTAGTTCAAGGTGGTATCTATGCACTCGCAAATTGCCCATATGTGTTCCACCCTGCCTCTCGAAAGTTTACCAAGCGTTGTGTTTGAAACAGTTCCAATGCTCATCTGCCAAACTGCGTATTTTAAGCTAAAGCGCATCAGTTCCGTTCGCTGATTTCTCGCTGAAGATGCAACCAAAACCGTCGTCACATCATAGATCATTTCACAACTAGACTACTGCAAATGTCTCGTTAAGGGTGCACCCACTTCTGTTATCCTGCCTCTCCAGAAGGTCCAAAACCCTGCCGTCATCACCACTCTACACCCCACCTGCAACAACTGCGCTGGCTTCCCATTATAGAACGGATCAAATACAAAGTTGCATGCATGTGCTTTCATGCCATAAATGGCTCTGGTGCTTCTTACCTCTCAACTGCTACATGTGTACAGTCCACCCCGTACGCTTCGCTCCTTTTCTGATTCTCGCACATTCAGGATCCAAAAATACAAACGCAAGACGCATGTCTTTCGCTGTTGTTCCTGCTTGGACCTTACATTTCAAACTCACTCCCTCTTGATCTCAAGGACTGCTGAACTTTTTCGCCTTTCAAAATTAAATTAAAACCCTTCCTCTTTTCATAGCTCTTCTACTCTATCCAAAACCAGTCTCCAATTTCCTCACCTCTTTGTGTGTGTGTGTGTGTGTGTGTGTGTGTGTGTGTGTGTGTGTGTGTGTGTGTGCGTGTGCGTGCGTGCGTGCGTGCGTGCGTGCGTGCGTGCGTGCGTGCGTGTGAGAGAGAGAGAGAGAGAGCAGCACTCACTGAGGACGTCGTAGGCCTTCCTGACGGTGGAGGCGGACACAGGACAGTTGTCCAGCAGCCAGTCCGCCACCTTGGCCCCCACCACGGCCACGGGGATGGACAGCAAAAACCCGGCACTGGTCAGCACCTCCACCTGCAGCACCGTGCAGACACGGACAGTTATCAGTCATTGCAGCACCGTGCAGACACGGAAAGTTATCATTCATTGCAGCACCGTGCAGACACGGACAGTTATCAGTCACTGCAGCACCGTGCAGACACAGACAGTTATCAGTCACTGCAGCACCGTGCAGACACAGACAGTTATCAGTCACTGCAGCACCGTGCAGACACAGACAGTTATCAGTCATTGCAGCACCGTGCAGACACGGACAGTTATCAGTAGTACCGTGCAGATACTGACAGATATCAGTCACTCCACCTGCAATACCGTGCAAACTCCACCTTACGCCCAGCTGCGCTGGTGAGTATAACCACCTGCAGTACAGTGCAAAACCCTGCAGATATCACCCACCCCACCTGCAATACCAAGAAGACATACCGCACGTGTCAGCATCGCCACCTCTTCTTATCCAGCGCGGTGTGGCTGACGCAGTTTCCCGCGTGGGACCGCGGAGTGACGTAGTTCACCCTGCCCGACGTCACAAGCCATTGTTGCAGTTTCCGTGTTGGGGACTCGTGAAACATAACTGGCTTCAAAACAAGCGTTTCCCTGCATTGATCGCTGGATCAGCTCAGCATGACTAGGGACTGCATTCAATATTATCGCTGTTTTTCGGGTATTCCTATTTATTTGTACGACTATTCATTTTCTCTCTACCTTTCTGTCTTTCCAATGGCTAAAGTCTTTATGTGGCAACTTATGAAGCGTTAAAAAAATAACGTTTCTTTACCCCATCTCTCTCTTTTAGGGAGAAAAAGAGAGGAAATCGGAGAGAGGAGAGAGGGGAAGAGAAAGAGAGGACGGAGAGAGAGAGAGAGAGAGAGAGAGAGAGAGAGAGAGAGAGAGAGAGAGAGAGAGAGAGAGAGAGAACTCGAAAAGAGAGAGACAGAGAGAGAGAGAGATAACGTTTCTTTACCCCATCTCTCTCTTTTAGAGAGAAAAAGAGAGGAAATCGGAGAGAGAAGGAGAGAGGGGAAGAGAAAGAGAGGATGGAGAGAGAGAGAGAGAGAGAGAGAAGAGAGAGAGAAGAGAGAGAGAGAGAGAGAGAGAGAGAGAGAGAGAGAGAGAGAGAGAGAGAGAGAGAGATTACCAGTTTTTCGTTCATTGCATGCCTTACTCCCAAGAATTCCGGAAGTGACGCCACCATCAGACAGTCCAGCCACTCACTGCCAAACTGAGCCACAACAATGGCAATGACGGGAAGTGACGTCAGAATGGACTTGTACGGAATTCTTTGCTGAAATTAGAAATAACATAAGATAATACTTTATTGTCCTTGAAAGGAAATTTTCTTTGAAACATACCATCAGTGTAACATGTAAATGAACAAAATTCAAATTGAACGTATGATAATTCAACGTAAGACATATACATAAACAAGTGTACAATTATAGCTAAAAACAAGTTAATAACAAAATAACATACTCAAACATGCACGCGCACGCGCAAGCGCATGCACTCACTCACTCACGCACGCACGCACGCACGCACGCACGCACGCACACACACACACACACACACAAGCGCACGCGTGCGCGTGCGCGTGTGCGCGCACACACATACATGAGAGCGAGAGAGAGAGGAGGGAGCAAGAGAGAGAGAGAGACAGACAGAGACAGAGAATGACAGAAAATGCAGTAGAAACTCATATCGTGAAAGGGGCAGTAAATCAGTCGACACCTTTTTAACAGAAAACCCCTTGGTTTTCATGGACGATGTAAGAAAACGACGTTCAGTAGTCACCATGGTTACGCACTTGGTTTTCTCTGCTGGTGTTTCTTCAACCGTCATCCAGAACATGACAGCGAACACGGCACCAACCACCGCTGTGCAATCCAAAAGCCACAAAACATTTATTTTATTTTTAATTTAAAAAAATATATATAGCCCGTTGTACCGGCCCCTGTAAGTGGGGAATGTTTTACCCAACGCCTCATCGGCTGTGACTGGTTCCTTATCGCACGGCAAGACAGGAAGTTTCTTCACTGAATTTTGCCCATCCACACAGTGCATCAGTGTTGAAAGTTAAGACAGAATAGCTTAGGCTGGCAAAGGCCCGATTAAAAGCTTTCAGCCCGCTAAGTAAATCTGACCGTTATATCATATCACATCGCGTGCAAAGTTAATGAAAATAAACCTAGGCCAATAGAAACAGGAAACTGATCATTCGGTAAGAATCCTTGAATAAACTACTGCGTCCTCCTTACGTGAAATGACAAAGAATGCCCTATAGCTCTCAGCACAGCGTTGATGTTATTCATTGACTTTAGTCGATATGCATGTAATATAAGGTATGGCTATGTTTTTGTGCGTTTCACTTTAGCATACTGCTGTATATCCATGTGGATCATTGTTTTAATGTACCATTAATTTTTTCTTTTATGTCTCAGAAAAGAAAAAAACTGAACTGATAGAACAAAGAAACAGTGAAATAATACCGAACATCATACCATGTGCATAGAACACGTTGGACCAGCCATCGTTGCCGTCACAGAAGCAGGCCGCAGCCAGGAAGGAGGCTGCGTGACCTACTTGTAGACCGCTCTCTACGACTGCCGTCACCAGACTCGTTTCCGTTTTGCCGCTCCACACCGAGGCTAGTGACGTCAGTGCGGGGTACAGAGCTCCCTGAACACATATAGATAACTGAGAGAGAGAGAGAGAGAGAGAGAGAGAGAGAGAGAGAGAGAGAGAGAGAGAGAGAGAGAGTAACACACACACACACACACACACACACACACACACACACACACACACACACACACACACACACACACACACACACACACACACACACACACACACACAAACACAACAACACAAAACAACAAACAACACACCACACACAACACACACACAACAAACAACACAACACACACACACAAACAACACAAAAACACACACACACACACACACACACACACACACACACACACACACACAACACACAACACACACACACACACACACACACACACACACACAAACACACACACACACACACAACCACACACAACACACACACCACACACACACACAACACACACACACACACACACACACACACACACAACAACAACACACACATCATATCATCACACACATCACATTACACACACACTACACAACACAACATCATGAGTCTGTGTGGTGTGTGTGGTGTGTGTGTGTGTGTGTGTGTGTGTGTGTGTGTGTGTGTGTGTGTGTGTGTGTGTGTGTGTGTGTGTGTGTGCGTGGCGCGCGCGTGCGTGTGCGTGCGTGCGTGCGTGCCCTTGTCCGTGAATCGAAGTGGTGCATGTCTATGTCTATGTGTGTTTCATGTCTGTGTGTTGGAGTGTTTCATGCCTATATGATAGCGTTTTCATGTTAACGTGTTGCAGTGTTTCAGGTCTATGTAACAGAGTGTTTCACGTCTGTTTTCATGTCAGCTTGTTGGAGTGTTCAATGTCTATGTGTCTCATTCCAACGTTTTGGACTGATTCACGTCTACCTGAAAATCTTTCATGTACATGATATTGGAATGTTTCATGTCAATGTGTTTATGGAGTGTTTCATGCCTGTGTGTTTGAGTGTTTGAGTATTTTATGTCTACGTATTGGAGTGTTATCATTTTATTTAAAATTATACCTTAATATTCACGTCTGCATGTTAGAATCGTTCATGTGCAAATGCTGGAGTGCTTCAAGTCTATCACTTTATGTCAGTGTGTTGAGGTGTTTCATGTTTGTTTTGTGTGTAAACACACAACACACATGCAGCCACACGCGCGCGCGCACGCACACACACATACACATACACACGCACGCGCACGCACATAGTGACTGGCTGACTGACTGACAGCGCTAGCTCCTTTGACGAAGCAGACGACGCCAGAGGCCAAAGGTCCCCAGTAGAGGGCGGGCACAGACAGGAATGACGTCATCACACAGATGCACGTGGCCACAAGCACCACGCGACACGACCCCAAGTGGACGGAAATGACAGCAACGGGAAGTTGAATGACGTAATATCCTATCGATATGGCTGCCAAAACCCAGCCTTCGGATGATTTTGTCCATTTGTTGTACTGGAATTCATATAGAGAAATCGATGACATTACGGTCAGACGGTCAACACACCAAGCAGACCAACTAGCGGTCAACCAATGCCTGACTGACAAACGACTGAATAACTGGCGAATGCATTCAACGCTTGTTTCACTGGAAACTTTGTCCCTTGTCCTACAAAGAGACTTGCGGATTGACTGATTGACTCACACAACAAGCCGCTCACTGCTTCATTTTCTCCTCCTTGTTTTGACTGACAGTCTGATTGATAACTGACTGATTCACTCATTCATTGATTCCTTCACCCATTCAAGGCTTCACTCATTACCTCACTGATTTATCCACTCACTCATGCAATGATTCACTTCCTTGTTTTGACTGACTGATGGGCTGACAGTCTGACTGATAACTGACTGATTCACTCACTCATTGATTCCTTCACCCATTCAAGGCTTTACTCATTAACTCATTGATTTATCCACTCACTCATGCTCCCTTCCAAAGACATTACATGGTGATTCACTCACTTATGCAACAGTTTACAACAACGCATTGATTCACTCACTTACTCATTCAATGATCCACTCACTAATTCACTGATTCAACGACTCGTTCATGCAAAAGATTCACTCACTAAGTCACAGATCCATTCACTCGTTCAACGAATAGTAATAGTGTACTATTTCTATGTGCTATTTCTCCAAATTGCAACCCATAGCCCATTACAAAGAACCAAACCACACTTCAACGAACTCACGACCGTTCATCAAAACATCACCACAACACACATCCATCACCACAACAATCACAACATAATGACACATTATCTACATTTTATTTTCACAAATTGCAGCCCATAGCCCATTACAAACGAACCAAACCACACCAGCACACGAACTCACGCACGCAGCATAAACACACACAACACACACACACACACACACACACACACACACACACACACACACACACACACACACACACACACACACACACACACACACACACCACACGCACACACACACACATCACCACCACACACACCACACACCACACACACACACACACACACACACACACACACACACACCACACACACCACACACACACACACACACACACACACACACACACACACACACACACACACACACACACACACGCAGGGAGGCAGACATGCATGCATGCACGCGCACACACACCACGCACGCACACACACACACACACACACACACACTCACACCTCTCACTCACTCTACCTCTACACCATCTCACTCACTCCTCTCTCTCTCTCTCTCTCTCTCACACACACACACACACACACACACACACAACACACACACACACACACACACACACACACACACACACACACACACACACACACACACACACACACAACACACACACACCACACACACACTCACACACACCCCTCACTCTCTCTCTCCCCTCTCTCTCTCTCTCTCTTCCTCTCTCTCACCACACACACACACACACACACACACACACATTCCCTCTCTCTCTCTCTCTCTCTCTTCACACACACACACACACACACACACACACACACACACACACACACACACACACACACACACCACACACACACACACACACACACACACACACACACACACACACACACACACACACACCACACACACACACACACACACACACACACACACACACACACACAGAGAGAGAAATTCGCTATCATCGTGTCACATACCGCCGCGGTCCCATTGACTGTTGTGGTGGAATCGTTCCGCACGCTGGCAGGGGGGCCTCTGGTCCCTTCCAATCCACCCTCACCGACACTGGCGACACCCTTGCTCCACTCACTCCTAGCGCTGCTCGGGTACGTCTCTTCAGAGGCTGTTGGCCTCACACTCTGAGTCTTCTCTGTCTCGTGCGAAACCAAAGTTTCGTCGTAAGTAGTTCCAGTCTGTGACAGTGCCACCTGCGCGTATCTCCCGTCCCAGGAATCGACACGTCGCATCTCGTCCAAAGAGGCGTTAATCTGCGTGCCCGTCCAGGAGGCGCTAGGCTGGGTCTCGTCCCAGGAGGCGGTAGGCTCGGTCTCGTCCCAGGAGGCGGTAGGCTGGGTCTCGTCCCAGGAGGCGGTAGGCTGGGTCTCGTCCCAGGCGGCCAGGTGAGCGGATGCGAGCCGCCGACAGGTGAAGACGGCGGCCTGGCTGCTGAGGCTGATGAAGGAGAGCGAGGAGCCCAGACCCAGCACCAGCCACACCCACAGGCGGTACGACCCGCACAGGCGTGCTGCACACCACACAACGCACCAGGTATGATTAACACTGCACACCACACAACGCATCAGGTATGATTAACACTGCAATCCACACACAATACAATACAATTTTATACACACCGCATCAGGTATGATTAACACTGCAAACCACACAACGCGTCAGGTGTGATTAACACTGCACACCACACACCAAATCGGGTATGATTTACACTGTACATCACACAACAAATCAGGTATGGTTTACAGTACACCACACATACGCAGACGAACATTGGAACCGTTTCAAAGGCAACGTTGGGGAAACTTCTGAGAACAGGGTGGAGCGTATGTGGGCTTTTCCGAGCGCATAGATACCATCCCTGTGTCAGACACCCCCACCATCACCCTTCCCTGTGTCAGACACCCCCACCATCACCCTTCCCTGTGTCAGACACCCCACCATCACCCCTCCATGTCTTAGACACCCCACCATCACCCCTCCATGTCTCAGACACCCCCACCATCACCCTTCCCTGTGTCACACACACCCACCATCACCCCTCCCTGACTCAGACACCCTCACCATCACCCCTTCCTTGTCACCCCCCCCATCACCCCTCCCTGTTCAGACACCCCACCATCACCCCCCCTGTGTCACCCCCCATCACCCCTCCCTGTGTCACCCCTCCTGTGTCACCCCTCCCCCACCATCACCCCTCCCTGTCACACACCCCACCATCACCCCTCCCTGTGCACCCCCCCACCATCACCCTCCATGTCTCCTCACCCCCACCATCACCCTCCCTGTGTCACCCCCCCACCATCAACCCTCCATGTCTCAAACACCCCCACCATCACCCCTCCCTGTGTCACCCCACCACCATCACCCCTCCCTGTGTCACCCCCCACCATCAACCCTCCATGTCTCAACACACCCACCATCACCCCTCCATGTCTTACACACACCCACCATCACCCCCTCCTGTGTCACCCCCCACCCCCACCATCACCCTCCCTGTGTCCACCCCCCACCATCAACCCTCCATGTCTCACACACCCCACCATCACCCCTCCCTGTGTGACTCCCCCACCATCACCCTCCCTGTCACCTCCCCCACCGTCACCCCTCCCTGTGTCATCCCCCCACTCACCCCTCCTGTGTCACCCCTCCCCACCATCACCCCCTTCCCTGTGTCACCCCACCCACCATCACCCTCCTGTGTCAGACACCCCACCATCACCCCCCTGTGTCACCCCACCACCATCACCCCTCCCTGTGTCACCCCCCCATCACACCCTCTCCATGTCTAACACCCCCACCATCACCCC
>JABMCL010000532.1:302500-320000 GCA_018857735.1 Alviniconcha marisindica
TTCATGGTGGCAGAGTTTGATATGTTGGTTCATGGTGGTAGTTGAAGCGGAAAGCACAAACCAAACTATATATTTTAAGCGTGTTTTTTTTGCACTTCTTCGTGCTTCACTCTCTGTCTCGGTCTCCACCCCCACCCACCTCTCTAAACAGCTGGACTACACGCACAGTTGTACCCCCCCCCCCCCCCCCCCCATCCCCCAGCACTAGACGAGATAGCTACAGACGACAACGTGAGCTGCAGCACGGACCTGCTGACCAAGAGGACGCGATGTGAAAGGCAGGCCTGGAGTGGAGGGCCAGACAGCGGTGAAGTGTCCAGTGTGGTCATCCCTTTGTTGTGAAGCACGGGCTGGCCTTGTTCCCACCGACCCTTCGGCTGTCTCAACAGCTTATTGCTAATATGAAGGTCACTGATTCAAAAGGCTGAGTGCGTTGGATTGAAATAGTCCTGTTTGGCTGTGAGCCTGCTTTCCTCATGGCATTCCCAAGTCCACTGAGTGCATCTGCCCCTTCCCACAATCTCATGTCCTCCTTCACACCATCTGATGTCCTTCACACCATCTGATGTCTTCCTTCACACCATTCGATGTCCTTCTTCACACCATCTGATGCCCTTCACACAATCTCATGTCCTCCTTCACACCATTTGATGTCTTTTACACCATCAGATGTCCTTCACACCATCAGATGTCCTCCTTCACACCATGTCATGTCCTCCTTCACACCATCTGATGTCCTCCTTCATACCATCTGATGTCCCTCTTGACACCATCTGATGTCCTCCTTCATACCCTCTGATGTCCCTCTTGACACCATCTGATGTCCTCCTTCATACCCTCTGATGTCCCTCTTCATACTATCTGATGTCTTCCTTCACACCAGATCAGGAAATTCGTCGAATAACAGCTTCTTTTCGAAAGCACTGAACAGCCATGCCATCCTTGTCAACTAAACACATTAACGGATATGTGTATCCTACACCCATTATGCATAGGGAGCTGCTGGCATAAGCTAATTTTGTTAAAAGATTTTTTATATAGCTACACTTGACCGCACAGTTTTACTAATGAAGTGCTGAGGAGACAGCCAGCCGGGCGAACCAACGAAGTACAGGTCTGACAGGTGCCAACAAGCGCACGTGCCGCTCGAAAACGTCAGTGTTAAGTGAAAATTAATCAAAAACGTCAGTGTCGAGTGAAAATCAATCCAAAACGTCAGAGTCGAGTGAAAAATCAATCAAAAACGTCAGTGTCGAGTGAAAATCAATCAATCAACCAGTCAGACAACCAATAAATCACCCAATCGGTTAATTAGGAAATCAACCATTCAATCAGTGCTCATAAAGCAAACCGTTGATGAGGTTGCATGGCAGTGTCTCTGACGCCACACGGAGGACAGAGTGGGTAGCCGCGACCACTTTAACTGACGGTCCAGCCTGGCTATTCACTGGTCAATCTCACGTCAGTACTGACCGCTTTAACTGACAATCTAGCCTGACTATTCACTGGTCAGCCTCGCGCCCGTACTGAACTCTTGACGGTCTAGCCTGGCTATTCACTGGTCAGTCTCACTCCCGAACTAAACCCAGCATGGCGCGGCACGAGTGGTGGTCAAAGTGACAACGCCCACTAACTCACGATCTATAGCATTAGTCTGCCGCTTTTAGAAAACAAATCAGAACTCAGGAGCTGTGTGAAAGTCGCGGTGGTCGTCCTGGGCTCCCCGTCCCCAATAGTTCTTATGGTCTCTGTGGACGTAAAGCAAATTAGAAGAAGAAGCAGGCGATTTACCGCTGGCCGTCTTTAGAGCCAACGTCAGCAATGGCCACTGACCCCGGACGTTGAGGTCCGTTTCCCCCAGTAGGGCGTGACCCGAGTGACACAGCGGGCATTGTGGCCCGCTAGGTTTGTACTGTCCGCTCTGTGGCCCCACTGAGTCTTCATTCGTGGTGCTTTACGTCCACAGAGACCGTACGGCTTATTAGGGACGGGGAAGACCGAGTCTCTCCGCCATCAGTTTTAACAGCCTTCTTTGGTGTCTGGCTGGACAAACAAAGGGAACTAATGACCTTGGACAGCCCGCCCCAAACCAAACGTTTAGGCGGCTGTACGGCCACAGTCCCATCACCACCACCAGCAACAGCCACAACAAGTCAACTACTCCTTCATTCCATTTCAAGGAAAACGTAGGTGCCGCACAATAACAAACAAACAATTCACATATAATATGAAACATTCACAGTTTAAGAGTGCGCAACAACAGATAGGCGAGATTCCTAACAGTAGCGTTATAAAATAGAATGGATATGTTACTTATAGAAATGTGCTACAAAAGAAAAATAATTCACATACATTGATGTGATTGATTTACAATAGGCACATGTATAATTATCACTGTTTCATCCTATCCCGTCACACCCAGACCCATACACCCTCCCACTGCTTCCTACATAGGCACACAGCCATACAGCCCCCTCCCTCTCTCTTTTCTCTCTCTCTCTCTCTCCCTCTCTCTCTCTCTCTCTCTCTCTCTCTCTCTCTCTCTCTCTCTCTCTCTCTCTCTCTCTCTCTCTCTCTCTCTCTCTCTCTCTCTCTCTCTCCATCCCTCCCTCTCTCTCTTCTCTCTCCCTTCTCTCTCCCTCCCTCCCCCTCTCTCTGCTTCCTCGTTCTCTCTCCCCCTCTCTCTCTTCTCTTCTCTCTCTCTCCAGCTCCCCCCCCCCCCCCCATCTTCCTTCAGTCTCTCCCCCTCTCTTTCTCAGTCTCATTTTGACTGACACACGCACACACACCTACTCTCTCTCTCTCTCTCTCTCTCTCTCTCTCTCTCTCTCTCTCTCTCTCCTCTCTCTCTCTCTCTCTCTCTCTCTCTCTCTTCTCTCTCACACCACACACACACACACACACACACACACACACACACACACACACCACTCCATTCTCTCTCTCTCTCTCTCCTCTCTCTCTCTCCTCTCTCTCTCTCTCTCTCTCTCTCCCTTCTCTCTCTCTCTCTCTCTCTCTCTCTCTCTCTCTCTCTCTCTCTCTCTACTCTCTCTCCACACACACACACACACACTACATTCTCTCTCTCTCTCCCCTCTTCTCTCTCTCTCTCTCTCCTCTCTCTCTCTCTCTCTCTCTCTCTCTCTCTCTCTCTCTCTCTCTCTCTCTCTCTCTCTCTCTCGCTCACACACACTGACACACACACATGACACACACACACACACACACACACTGACACACAACACACCACACTGACACACACACACACACACACACACACACACACACACACAACACACACACCACATCTCTCTCTCTCTCTCTCTCTCTCTCTCTCTCTCTCTCTCTCTCTCTCTCTCTCTCTCTCTCTCTACTCCACTACCATCACACACACACACATTGACACACACACACACTGACACCACACACACACACACACACACACACACGACACACACACACACACACACACACACACACACACAACACACACACACACACACACACACACACACACACACACACACCCCCAACCCACCACACCACACACACCAACACACACACACACACACACCACACACACACCCCAACACACACACCAACACACACCACCACACAACACACAACAAACACACACTCTCACCCACACACACACATCATTAACACACACACTCACACACACACACACCACACACACACACACACACACACACACACACACACCACACACCACACACACACCACACACACACACACACACACACACACACACACACACACAACACACACACACACACACACACACACACACCCACACACACACACACACACACACACACACAACACACACACACACACACACACACACACACACCACACACACACACACACACACAACACACACACACACACACACACACCACACACACACACACACACACACACACACCACACACACACACACACACACACACACACACCCACACACACACACACACCACACACACACACACCACACACACAACACACACACACACACACACACACACACACACCACACACACGCCGCGCACGCGGCCCGGCCGTGAATGCCGGGACTGAGCGCGCGGCGCCGCAACTGACTGACTCCGTTGACTACTCGACCTGGCGGCGACGACGCCGGTTGACTGACTAGACGCACTCCAGACGCGCTACGTTTATTGATTAATTTATTTTCTCTTGCTCATTCATTCATTCGTAGCTAAATGTTAAAAGCTGAACCAGATATGAAAATAGCAATAACACTTTTTGGCAACATTTCGGTAATAAGTTTATATCGAAGGGACGTTACTCTGATGTAGACTGACCCTTGCTCTGGGAAAGAAGCTTGAATTAGAAAGTTATTCCAAAATCATGACAATGTGTACAAAAAGAAAACTTGTTGAACTTTTTTACGATGTTGCTTCGCCTTACTCGTGGCTTGCCTTTGAAGTGAGATATTTGCTGATTTTAGAGCTTGCGGCGCGACTGATTCAACTATACCTGAATCTTTTTCGATGCCTTTGATTTTGGGCCAAGAAAAGAGGTTCTTCTTTGTGTTAGGCAGCCTCCTTCCAATGAGCAGAAAACTGCTCGGAGATTTTGCTGCACTTTTATATAAATAAAAGAGGTGTATATAGATCACTCACACTTGTTCGTTGTAGGCGACTAACTATATATTTTTTAAGTTAGGTTCACACTGAGAGGGAAAGGTGGAAATCACACCTTCAGGGATTTGGCATCATTTGCCACGGAAACAAACCCCTAATTCTTGGAAGTGGGGTCTTTTAGTTTTACATTTAGCAACTTGAATTGAGCAGTTATAAGCTGGTATATATAGTATAAAAATGACCACAGAAGCTGAAAACCTAACAAAATTGCGGGGAAAAACGCACTAGCGACCAGCGACTTTGTGTACTCTTCATGGTACCGGGTCACAGTACCGGTCCACCTCTTTTTTCACACAGGTCATGAGCTGTGGTCACAATTTTAATCAAGAAATGCCATTTATCTTCTTTTTCTTCTTCTTGACTGCTGAAAATTCACAACAAACTAGTTTTATGTCTTTGAAGCCTTCAGATCAAATAACTGTATGGTCAAAGAGGTTTATTTAATCCTCAATTTCTTTACATGACTTTTGTCAGTTTTCAATTTTATACATGACACATGTTAAACTTTTCAGAACCATAAAACCCCAAATGTCTTACACTGACATACAATTGTTACCTTGGGATGAGCTGTGTGCTGAGTGTTTTCACCACTTCTCAAGGTTTGGGAGAATATGTACTTTACCAATAACAGTCACTCAGTGTGAAGTAGCTGTTGGTTTGGAGGCAGAAGAAGTGGCACAAGAGTTGCAGGGTTCAGTGTGCAAATATCACAGACCTCAAATTACAAGTAACATTTCTTCATAGGACCGTATTTTTAGTAAGCCAAGCACAGCAGGTCTGGACTTAGAAAAACAAACAAACAAAAAACAGGCCGCCTGGCCATTTTTAGTGCATCTTGTGTGACCCTAGATATTTTAGTAGTCCTTTTCAGTTCTAGTGTGTATGGGATGCACATTTCAGTCGTTTGTGCATTAATGTGAACCCTGAATGACATAATTTTACAAGATTACTTCACACTGTCTAGAATCTTCTGTTGCATCATGTGATTATCAGGCCTCATCAGAACTTGGCTAACATTCTGTGGTTATCACCATTTTCTATGGTTATCACCATTGTAAGCTTTTTGGTGGTGTTCAAGTTCAAGCCTTGATCAGTTTTTCTATTTCAGTATTTGACTGTTTTGACAGCATTTTTTCTGTTGACAGACCCTGTGTCGTTATAAGCCCCACTGGAACATTGAACTGCAACTACAGCCTGTCTTCCTGAGTGGCATCTTTCATGCTAGAAGTGTGTGTGTGTTCATGTGTGTGTGTGTGTGTGTGTGTGTGTGTGTGTGTGTGTGTGTGTGTGTGTGTGTGAATTGTGATTATCTTGTTGGTGAACATTTGATATCTTGATTTGAGATGGGGAGCGGAACCTTCATGTTTGTAACACTAATACTGTAACAGACACCCATGTAAGAAAAGAAGAAGAAAAAAATAAAAAAATGTGTAAGAGTAAGACAAATTGAGAAAATGATTCCACTGTTCCTGCTGCACACCTTCATTTTTTATCTTTCCTAAACTAGCAAAGAGTGTAGAAGCAATTTTGATGGTCTCAGTAGGATTTTTTGCTGTACACACACACACACACACACATACACACACACACACACACACACACACACACACACACACACACACATGCACACACACATCTGCATACCACACACGCCACACACATGTGTCCGCACACATGCACACACACACACACGTCTGCGCACACACACACACGCATATATGCACAGATACACACACCACACACACACACACATATGTAGATATTTTTCTCTCCGTCTGTTAGGGGAAGGCAGGCCACCATCCCTCAACCCCAGGAAGAGGTCGTACAGTGCCATAGACCTGCAGAGACTTGCCAAGTATTTTGACATCCCAATAAATGAACCAAAGGTGAGAACAACCAAAAACATTTTATACCATGATAACAGAATTTGCAGCAGTAGGATTTTGGAATTCATTGTCACTGAATATCCACCCCTCATAGTCTGTGTCATCTTTTAAAGCTTGACTTAAAACACATCTGTTTCTCATCGCCTTTCCTTGGTAACATCAACCTTTGTGTCTGTCCACCTTGAGGAATGTTAATTGTATTTTGTGGACACAAAATGAGGTAAAATGAGCAACATTAAAATGCAATAACTCAAGAACTATTTGAGATAGAGCCTTGAAACTTTGCATGATTATTCATTTCAAGGCCTTTCAAATGACAGTTACTTTAAATATGTCACTTGAAGTGCTAATTTTGTTTGGTACTACCTTAAAAAAAAAAAAAGGTTTTAGTGTTGTAATTGTATAGCTCTAGCACAGAACTTGCCCATTGTATTGATTTTTATCTTTGTTTCTTTGTATTTAGGATACTGTACAGCGCCGTGAGTTTGTTTCTTTGTACTTATGAATATGATACTGTACAGCACTGTGAGTTTGCAATTTTTTCACACAGTATAGTACTATTAAAGAGTTATAGTAGTATTTGCATCTTTAGTCTTCAAACATGAAGTCATACTGTTGCTGCTGATAATGGTTAACCTGCTGTACTTACTGCTGCAAGTTAAGATACTGAGAAAGGTAAACCAAACAAAAAATCCACATATTAACTAGTTTTCAGGTATCCAACTGTGTGTACCTGGACCAGAATGTATATTTCAGTATGTAGTTGTTTATTGTTTTGCATGTTTGTAGTTGTTTATTGTTTTGTATGTTTGCAGCTGAGTATTGTTTTGCCTGTTTATAGTTGAGTATTGTTTTGCCTTTTTATAGTTGAGTATTGTTTTGACTGTTTATAGTTGAGTATTGTTTTGCCTATTTATAATCCAGTAAGTAAACATGGTGTTTAACATCCACAGAAACCACTGATAAGGCTTATTAGGGACAGGGAGAAGGGGGGAGGGGGTATTGAGGTGGGGGAAGAGGGAGATTATATATATATATACCTATCACTACACTATCACCACCAGAATACTTCCTGCATTAAGATGGGCAGCGATGAGACTGAGAGCCATTTTAATGTTTCAGTTGGAAGTGATGGACAAAGTCACAAGACAGTGTCACAAACCACAACCTTTTTGAAGAGTCCTTCCACTTACCTGCCTAACGCCTTACCACTAGGCCAAACTGGCTCACAGTTTATAGTCCAGTATTGTTTTGCCTGTTTATAGTCCAGTATAGTTTTGCCTGTTTATAGTTTAGTATTGTTTTGCCTGTTTATAGTTGAGTATTGTTTTGCCTGTTTATAGTTGAGTACATTGTTTTGCCTGTTCATAGTTGAGTATTGTTTTACCTGTTAATAGTGGAGTATTGTTTTGCCTGTTTATAGTTGAGTATTGTTTTGCCTGTTTATAGTTGATAGCTGTTTTGTGGTTGCACCTTGTTTTACTTGACTGATTCACCAGGACTTCTGGGAAGTGGTGGTGATGAAAGGAACACTGAAACCACAACGCTTTATCACTGCTGTCAACATGGCCCACCCACAGTTCACAGAGGAACTCTCACGACAGCTGTGGCACCGCATCTACGTCCAGGTGAGAAGGGATGTCAGTGTACAGGTCATTATTTGTTGTATATTTTTCAAGGATTATTGCTCTTATTCTTAAAGGTGTTTAAATTGTTTGGCAAACCTGTGGTCATTTGATGGGATGAGTCTTCATTCCTGTTGCTTGGTAACACATTCTCAAACTGGAACACTCATTCTCTATGTTGCTGTTCTGTCTTGGTACTCGTGCATCTCTTTCCTGAAATTGCTTACTAATTTTTTCACTGCAGCAGTTTCAGACTTGTTCACCATTGTTACTCATTCTTGTGAACAAAGTGTCTTCAGAAACAATGCACAAGAGTGGCTTTGAGTGGCGTGAGGCCATGATATTCGTATGCTGCAATCTCAAGTGTTTTCCAGCTCTTGTGTCTCACTCACAGGCAGTATACTCACTGAAGCATTATAACATCATAAATTCTATACCGCAACAGCTTATGGTAATTTCTGAAAATGGTCAAAAGTTTGCCCACCAACTTACTGATCTGTAAGTGTAATCATTCACATTAATGAAGTTTTTCAGAACTTGGCAAAATGAGCTCAGTCACCAAAAGTCCAAAACCAGCTAAGTTACCCCAAACCCACTGTTAATGTCTATTATAAAGTAAGCTGCTTAATCTTACATCAGAGTTTTACTGTGTATACAAAAAACTATATCCTAAAAGCATCATAATGGCACACAGTCCTCAAGACCTGTAATTGTCAATGGTGACAGTATAGCAAGAATACATACATGTAGCCAGCCACATGATTCACACTTTTCCCACATTTCCATATAATGCACTCTTCATCATGCAAAATTTGCAATGTGTTCTCACTTCCTTTTAGGAGAAAGATCTCTGACCAGATGATTAATATTTAATGAAAATTGAAAGACACGACAACAACAAAAAATGGGAAGAGGGGGTACGGTGTGGGGGGTCATGGAAAATCCATTTCTTTGTGTGTGTGTGTGTGTGTGCGAATTTCTTACTAGCCATTAATGTGCTTTTCATTACAGGACATTGATGTGACAGAAGCAGATAGCCTAAAAGAGGTAACCTTTACTTTTAATCATAAATTTGATAATATATTTCAGTTTTAAAAAAAGTATGCAAAACATACATCTCATTCACTAGATATTTGTTGTTGTATTTTAGCATAGAATTTCCATAATAATCCAAATTGATCCACTTCCTAGTTCTCTGCAGATTTCTAGCAAAAGGAAAATTGTCAATTCTGATGAATGCGTGTTTTGTTTATGGTTTCTTTTTATGTGAGAGTGACATGCCAGAAGGTAGATTTCTGTACACCAACTGACTGTAAAGTTGTCTAGTGTTGTATTTGTGCTTCTGTTTCATAAAATGTTACACTGTTCAGCTGTTTTTCTTGCTTTATAAGACTTATTTATTATGATGTCTCTTGAGATGACAGCTTTTCAAAAGCTATAAATTTTCTAATGCATTAACACTGAAAGACCATTGCAGTTGCTGTTGTTTGTTTTGTAATCTTTAAAAGTGGGCGGTAACACCCTTTCAAGATACCAGTAACAGGAGGTGCTAAAAACTGTAGTATTCATTTTCATTTTAAAGACGTTATACATCAGAAGCCACTTCAAATATATTCATTCTACTTGGATTGTTTTAAGCAGTTTCAAATGTGTATGTTTGCGTTGTTATTGGTAATTGTGTGCGCTTTGTAACATATGTATTTGTATATAGGACAAAATCACCGTATTATTTTCATTATCCTGCTGTTCAGGCTGCTCTGAAATGTGGAATGAAGGACAACATCATTGATGATGCATTGTCACTCATGACTGAAGCCAAGGTCAAGGACAGGTTGAAATCTGTGACGCAGGAAGCGCTAGATCATGGGGTAAGTACATCTTTCAGTTTTTCAGTCTGTGTGCCTGCTTGTCTGCCTGTCTTTATTTATACCCCTGTGATGAGGTTAAAGGAGGTCTGATTATGTTGGAATCACTGTGTCTGTCTGTGTATGCATTTGTGTGTCTGTGTGCATTTCATTGATGGTGTTACACACACCTGCACACCCCTTGCCCTGTCTGCCTGTTTCTCTGCCTGTCAGTGTCTGTCTGTCTTTCTCTGTCTGTTTCCCTGCCTGCCTGTCTGTCTTTCTGTTTCCCTGTCTGTCTTTCTATCTGTTTCCTGCCTGCCTGTCTTCTCTTTCTATCTGTCTGTTTCCCTGCCTGCCTGTCTTTCTGTCTGTTTCCCTGCCTGCCTGTCTTTCTTTCTATTTGTCTGTTTCCCTGCCTGTCTGTCTTTCTATCTATCTGTTTCCCTGTCTGTCTTTCTATCTGTCTGTTTCCCTGGCTTCCTGTCTGTCTTTCTGTGTGTCTGTTTCCATGCCTGCCTGTCTGTCTTTCTATCTGTCTGTTTCCCTTCCTGCCTGTCTGTCTGTCTTTCTGTCTGTTTCCCTGCCTGCCTATTTCCCTGACTGCCTGCCTATTTCTGTACCTGTCTGTTTTCCTGCCTGTCTCTCTTTAGACTTTCTGTTTTCCTGCCTGCCTGTATGTCTTTTTGCTTTCTTGCCTGTCTCTCTTTAGACTTTCTGTTTTCCTGCCTGCCTGTATGTCTTTTTGCATGCCTGCCTTTCTTCCTGCCAGCATATTTGTCAGGCTCTAGAGTGTCAAACAATGAATGAGTGACAAAAACAACCATGTTTCAAGAGCATCAGAAGTTTGATCACTTCAATCCACTCCACCCCATCTCTCCGAATTGTCCCCACTACTGCCTTTCAAACAGTTCCAGTGTTGGTCTTAGTAATGATGGTCTCTACAGTAACAAGGTAGATCATTGAATGCTTCCTCTTTCTGCACTTCTGAAGAGCATCCAAAACAGGCATTCACTGTCCATCTCTTTCTTTCAGGCTTTTGGTGCCCCATTTATTGTCGCACACACTGATGGGAAGAGGGAAGTCTTCTTTGGCTCTGATCGCTTTCCTGTCATGGCCATGGTCATTGGTGAGTGTTGTGCTGCTGTTTACCCTGCTTCTTCTGTTGTTGCTGCTGCCTTCTGTTCATTCTTGACGCCTTTTTATGTTTTTTATGATCTACATTATTAGACCTGAAAGTCTGTTTTGTAGAGCTATTTCAAATTAGTGTTTCCTTTTGTTGTTGTTTTTGTAACATGATCTCAGCATTCTTGACCTGTAAAGCTTCAGTGCTCTGCAAAAAAAGGTGAACAGGAATAGTATTTTGTGTGTGCATTTAGAAGACCCCCCCCCCACACACACACACACACACACACACACACACACACACACACACACACACACACACACACACACATAAACATTTAACACACACACACACACACACATTCACTCACACACATACAAAGAGAGAGAGAGAGTTAGTTGTCAGTTGTTTCTAGGTTTCAGAAAATGACCAGATCCGGATTGATTGAGAAATTAAGGAGTGTGGGAATACACACTTGCAGACTCTGTTCAACACTTGTTCATATGTTTCCACACAAAAAATTCCCAGTCACTCTGCAGGTCTTCAAAACTACTTAAAATATGCACTGTAATGATGAATCAAGTGAACAATGAAAAGATATGATAGTGATACTGCAACTCACTCAGTACAAGCACTACTAAACAACAAGCTTGGTGTGTGGAAACTTCCAGCACATGTCAAAATTACCAACTATCATGTGCAAGTATGGGAAGGACATCACAACCAGTTTAACCATTCCTGGTTTGCTAAATAATACACCAGTTAGCACTGGGGATACAACAAGAGACCCTGGGGTCAAATGAGCCAAATTACACCCCAGGCCTCACAAACAGAGCCATGCAGAACCTGCTTCTTCCCTGAAGACAGTATTTGCTTCTTCTTCTAGACCTGGTAGAATATGACTTTGAAATGTGAAAGCCTAAGATGTTTGGTCACAGCCCTGAGTTTGTACATTGAACCACACCACCATGCATACCTTGAACTTAACTGTGAGTTAAACGACAAACACACAGTGCCTTGACAAATCCCGCAAGTTTTGCCCATTGTTGTGACAGACTCAGAAGTGTGAACTACACTGTTCAGCTCCTCTTGTGGCTGATCCACAGGCGTGCTGATGTAGGCAAAGTGGAAATAAGTGAAGTAGATGGAACAGGACTCCTGGACCAGCAGTGTAATGTATGTAAGAAAACTAATATGTCCAGTGAGAACTAGTGTAGGCCAAAGGAGAACAGGCCAAATGGAACATCAGAGCAAATGTCATGGGATGCAACAACAAAATAAACATTTAACAGGTTCACTCTGTTGCCTTCATCAGTTTGTGTATCATATGATTTGTTGACACAAAGGAAAAAAACTAATGAAGATAATTGTTCTTTTGACCAGGGGAAACATGGAAAGGTCCTCAACCTGGTCAGGATTCAAGTCTGTGATCTGTCATGGCAGATGGATTCACAGAGCCTTGACCTGAGATGGAAGAAGAATTCACAGAGCCTTGGTGCATGATGGGAGACGGATTCACAGAGCCATGACATGTGGATGGGAGAAGGATTCATAGCAGTGGCATGGGATGGAAAAAGAATTCACAGAAGTATGTCCTGGGAGAAGGATTCACAGCAGTATGTGATGGGAGATGGATTCACAGAAATGATGTGTGCTGGGAGAAGGATTCACAGATGTGATGTGTGATGGGAGAAGGATTCACAGCTGTGATGGGAGAAAGATTCACAGCTGTGATGTGTGCTAGGAGAAGGATTCACAGCAGTGATGGGGGAAGGATTCACAGAGCCTTGACATGTGATAATAGTAATAATAATGGATACTTAGAGCACCTAACCTGCACAGGCCCTAAGCGCTTACATATTCTTTACATGTACATGTTGTTAAAATTCAGTGCACACAATACAAATGCCCCCCCCCCTCTCCCCCCCCCCCCCCCCCCCCCCCCCCCCCCCGACACACACACACACATGCACAGAGCTGCATGTCAGGGCAGTGGGACTGAAGAAAAGGTTTTAAAAAGGAAAAGGTTTTCAAGAAAAATTTATAAGAGCTGACAGAGGTAGAATGGCGGACAGAAACAGGGAGTTGGTTCCAGATAAATGGAGCCTGGTAAGAGAAAGAGCGCTGACCCCAGGACTTTGTTTGGAAGGATGGTATTCTGAACACTTAGGTGTCTGTAGAAGAGCAGAGCTGCCAGAAAGGAGTGTAAAGGTGAAGAAGTTCTGAAAGGTAGATGGGTGCCTGATGAGAAATGATATTAAAGCAAAGCAAAGACAACTTGTATTCAATCCTCCACTCAGTAGGTAGTCAGTGAAGAGAATGAAGCATAGGTGTGATGTGGGCAGATCTGGTTGTTCTGAAAATAAGTCTTACAGCATTGTTCTGTACCTTATGGAGTTTAGAAAAAAAATACTTACCAAAAGTGAGTTGCAATAATCTAGTCTTGAAAGACCAAACACACAACATTTTTTTGTGTGTGTGATGTCTTCGGAGATAAAGAACACTATTTATTAGGACAAAAACACAATCTGCTAATTTTCAGGGTAATCCCCTTTATCAAGCTACAGAACAACACTTAAACAACAGTTTAACTATGAAAAATGAGATGGACATAGAAAGCAAAATCACTTACCTGTTTTTGGTTGAGCTATGTTGTTTTCCTGTCCAGTGCTTGGAAGAATGTCCTAATAAATAACATTCTTTTGAACCGTTTATGTGATTGGATCTTGTTTAGAATGCTAGTGGTCATTTTTGTTTCAGATTTGTTTTCCCGCAAATTTATTAATATACCTTTTTTGTTGTTGTTAATTTGACCTCTATTTTTGGATCACACTTACTGCAGAATGTTATTCAGCTCCAGAGAGCAATATTTGTCTAATGTCATGGACATAATATACACCAAATAGCAGCTTAGTGACTGTTTACATTCTGAATATGACGAGTATGGGTCAAAAGACAATCAGATACTGAGATAGTGTTGTTTAGACACCCTGCCTCACAAAAACAGTCCTCAATGAACCAGAACTACACTGGTTACTACTAGTACTACAGCATACTACTGTGTGGTTGGCCATGCATGGGTAATTAATCACATAATAGTTTTAATACATGTATATATATATGTATATATTTGGTTTTGTGACATGAAGTTATCTACACAGTCAGCCCCAAAAAGTAGCTTTCGTGTGTTAATCAACAGTTATGCACAGGTAGTGACTAAAATTATAAGTGCCTACAAGTATTCAATTCTACAACTAATGATATTAAGAACAACGAACTTGTAATCCACCTGTAGATTCGGTGGTGTTGGACAACTTTTTGTTAACAAAATCAAAGCCTATGGCTGGACTGAATCAGATCATTTTCTGCACATCAGAGGAACTGATGCTATAGCTTGTTCTTGAACCAGAAAAGAACTTTAGAAAAATAAATGTTTTGTGAAATGTTGTGAAGTTATGTACACAATAATTCTTTTAAATATCTCACATCAAGTAGGAACATTGACTTTAAATACTTATAGACCTTACCAACATGGTGCTTGTTTATTATGCATTAATATATATATATTGTACATTAATGCTCATGCTGTGAATAGTTATGTACACATTATTTTTATGTAATAAATACCTAAACCACACAGAAATGTTTTTTGTGTGTTACTGAATGCCTTAACTGCCATATCAGTGCTAAGTATTATAAAAAAGAAAAAAGAGCCACAACTATTTTGTGCAATTTCTGACTCAGTGAGTATGTGTGTGTGTGTGTGTGTGTGTGTGTGTGTGTGTGTGTGTGTGTGTGTGTGTGTGTGTGTGTGTGTGTGTGTGTGTAAATTATATAAATTACTGGTTTGTTTATTATGTAACTTTTGTGTTTTTAATACCTGTTCTTTGAGTTTTAAAATATACAGTATGTGTTATTGTGTACTGTGATGTTAATGTTCAGCCATGTTTGAATTTCTCTGATGAGATAATAAAGTAATCTTGAATCTTGAAATACATTAAATTGTAATGCAATAAAATGAAAGAAATCGCATTCATCAGACTCGAATGATCATGCATTTCACCTGTCATCATCGTACCTCATGGTGGTCAGACAGAAAGTTTGTGATGAGAGAAGGAGGCTTTGAGCTTACTGAGGAACCCTTCACTACTTTCCCCTAGCAGACCAGTCACGCCAACTTTGTAAGAATTGTGACTAGAATGTGTTGCCGTACTTTCTACAAAGCAGATTAAAAGATAAACATTGTACTCCTGCAACAATAATCGTTTGCTACAGCCAGTCAATAAATCAAGAAGGACCGTCAATCACTTACAAAGACGACCCACTCGTCCTATGCGATCTCGGCATTCTATAACTCTATTCCATCTCAATGCATAAACAGAGCTGAACTCCACAAACCTTCCCGATACGGCAGAATCGACACTGTTCAAGCATCGACAAATCTGCTGTTTTGTTCTGGATAATCTACGAAATGCCCATCTAGGTCAACATGCTTTCAAAATATTACGTAAAATACCAGAAGTTATAGGTGCCATAATAATCGACATGTTGATTGTGGGCCCTTAAATGAAAGAAGAAGAAGAAGCTAAAGAATAATTATGACGTATTTTGCCTATTTTTCTGACGTCCAGCGCGACAGACAGAAACAAATGACAACCTGCTTACCGCGGGCCAGTCTGCTTACCGCAGGCCAAAATGGTCTGAATATGAGGAGAATTTTTCACAGCTTGAAATAAAAAATTACACATGTTCTACTAGGCTTTGGTTGTCCTATTTTATATGTGGCAATAAACATACTTTTGGGAAGCAAATGCCACCTTATTTAGCCGTGTTGCTTGCTTTTTCAATCGAAACCGTAGATTGACTAGACAATTACGGTGGATGTTTGTAAAGTAGACGTCTGTAACAAATTTAGTGGACACAGTGAGAGTACAACTCGTGTTCGGGGACACCGTCAGTGAAAAAATAAAAGTGTACCAGAGACAGGAAGCTAGGTCTGCTGTATTCGTAGAACCAGTCAGCTGTAATGAAATGTTTAAGGTATGAGTGTGTGTGTGTGTGTGTGTATGTGTGTGTGTGTGTGTTTTGGTGTGTGTGTGTGTGTGTGTGTGTGTGTGTGTAAAATTAGCCATGAAATGCAAATATGAATTCATTAAAAAGGATGGGGGGGGGGGGGATTCGCTGGAAATGAGTGAGATGGCTAGTTGTTGCGCCTTCACGAGCTGACGTCAAATTTAATGCTTAAAGTCCAAATTCTAAATGTTCTAATGACGTCATTTTGACAGGAACTGTAATACCAACACAACACGATAGCTCATCGCCAGTGGTACAGGGAGCAGATGAGGCGAACATGGAGGAGGAGGCTGTGAGTCTGTTCATCTCTTGGTTGCTTTGCTGCTTTCTTTTCTTTTCTTTTGTTGCTTTTTCTTTCTTTCTTTCTTTTCTTTTCTTTTTTTCTTCTTTTTTTCTTTTTCTTTTTTCTAGGCCATGTTATCATTTTGCCATGAACATCTCGAAAGTTCTTGCATAATTTTCATGATTTGGATTTTGACCTGGTTATCATCAGGAGATTTCCGGGAACAGAGAGCAAACGTTTCTCAAATTCTGACAACGAATAAGACAGTAGGCTACAGAACAGGGAAATCTAGCCTGTGTCCAACAAAGTATATCTCTTGGTAGATTTTGGCATGGTTACATTACAGAGAGAGGGAGAGAAGAGCGGTGCTGCAAGAGATTTTTCTTCCTGGGTCAACTTCCAGTCGTGCAATCGCGCGCATCAACCTCTGTACGTACATTAAAAATCCCAAACACTGGCACCCTTGTGTGTGTTGGACACGCTGCACACACGAAAATCAATACTGCACTCATTGGTAGGAATGGGTAGCGCTGCTCTTGCGGCTGATGTGCCTTACCCTGGTAAGGCGACCCGATTTTCCCACAAGGGACAATGAGGTACTAACAATAACAACAAAAAGAAAAAGGGGGGGATAAAAAAAAAAAAAAAAAAAAGAGAGAGAGAAAAGAAAAGAAAAAAGCACGATGGAGCGTGGTCACCACATGAACGTGTGACCGCCCGTGCTATGCTTCGCACCCGCCCCAAGATTTCTCCGCAGTCACATTCTCTGCAGACTCTGCAAAACTCAACCAAGGTCCCATACGCATGCAAAAAGATCATATACGCATTTTAAACATCCTGTAGTGACTGTATTTAATGACTGTACTTTGCCTCCTCTGTTTAGGGTTTTAAGGAAGGCTGTCCATTACTACCAGACCTTGTGCACACAAAACAGGCATAGTATACTGACTGTAACAGTGACTTGCAGTGTCTAGG
>JABMCL010000532.1:325000-332500 GCA_018857735.1 Alviniconcha marisindica
AGAAGTGTAAATAACACTTCTCTCCACGACGTTTTCGTTGTTCAGGAATAGGACTGGCGATGTGTTTAGATGTGTAAATAACACTTCTCTCCACGACGTTTTCGTTGTTCAGGAATAGGACTGGCGATGTGTTTAGATGTGTAAATAACACTTCTCTCCACGACGTTTTCGTTGTTCAGGAATAGGACTGGCGATGTGTTTAGATGTGTAAATAACACTTCTCTCCACGACGTTTTCGTTGTTCAGGAATAGGACTGGCGATGTGTTTAGAAGTGTAAATAACACTTCTCTCCACGACGTTTTCGTTGTTCAGGAATAGGACTGGCGATGTGTTTAGATGTGTAAATAACACTTCTCTCCACGACGTTTTCGTTGTTCAGGAATAGGACTGGCGATGTGTTTAGATGTGTAAATAACACTTCTCTCCACGACGTTTTCGTTGTTCAGGAATAGGACTGGCGATGTGTTTAGATGTGTAAATAACACTTCCCTCCATGACAATGTTGTTTTCGTTGTTCAGGAATAGGACTGGCGATGTGTTTAGATGTGTAAATAACACTTCCCTCCATAACGATGTTGTTTTCGTTGTTCAGGAATAGGACTGGCGATGTGTTTAGATGTGTAAATAACACTTCCCTCCATGACAATGTTGTTTTCGTTGTTCAGGATTAGGACTGGCGATGTGCTTGATCTCTCTGAACATTTCGCTGTACTATAACATCATCATGGCTTACGTCCTCTACTATTTCGTCTCCTCCTTCCTTCCCACGTTGCCGTGGCAGAAGTGCAAAAAGGTGAGTGACTGACAAACAATCTTCTTCCTAGATCCGGTGTCATCTGATCTGCACACCGAATCAGAGTTGTCAGGAAACAGGGGGGCACGTCCGAGTATTTCAGTGCTAGACAATTGTCTATGGAACTGAATGAAAAGATAGACAATTGGATTTTAACGCCCAGTCAACCATGACGGTTATATCAGTGCGAAAACTGAATGAAACGAATTGATACAATTTATAGTTGTCATAGTACAAGAAACTGATCTTTTTGGTTTGTGCTTCATCATTGTGTGTGTGTGTGTGTGTGTAGTGTGTGTGTGTGTGTGTGTGTGTGTGTGTGTGTGTGTGTGTGTGTGTGTGTGTGTGTGTGTGTGTGTGTGTGTGAGCGCGCGCGCGCGCGCGCACGCACGCACGCACACACGCACACACGCACACACGCACACACGCACGCACGCACGCACGCACACACACACACTACACTACGCATGCATACTTGCACGCAAGCACTCATAATGTTTGAGCACTCGTGGCTTATTAAAGGAACTTACTAAACAACATTCTCTGTTTCACTACAAGACTATAAAAAAAGATTTTAAAAAAAAAGCATAAACCAGTGTTATTTTCAACCGCGGAAATGAGTGGACAAAATGGTTGGTGTCGCATGAGAGGACGCAATTTCGGGTGTTTACAGGAATGGAAAGGGTGTTTGGTGTTTACAGGAATGGAAAGATTGTTTGGTGTTTACAGGAATGGAAACTGTGTATTGTGGTTACAGGAATGGAAATGATGTTTGGTGTTTACAGGAGTGGGACGATTGGTGTTTACAGGAGTATGAGGATTGTGTGATGTTTACAGGAATGGAAAGGGTGTTTGGTGTTAACAGGAATGGAAAGGTTGTTTGGCATTTATAGGAATGAAAAGGCTGTGTCGTTTTAACAGGAATGGAAAGGGTGTTTGGTGTTTACAGGAATGGAAAGGGTGTTTGGTGTTTACAGGAATGGAAAGGGTGTTTGGTGTTGATAGGAATGGGAAGGGTGTTTACAATACAATACAATAAAATACAACTTTATTGTCTCTGTGTAGAGAAGTTTGCCTTTAGTATTGACTTGAATGGAAAGGGTGTTTAGAGTTTACAGGAACGGAAACGATGTTTGGTGTATACAGGAACGGAAACGATGTTTGGTGTTTACAGGAACGGAAACGATGTTTGGTGTTTACAGGAACGGAAACGATGTTTGGTGGTTACAGGAACGGAAACGATGTTTGGTGTTTACAGGACGGAAACGATGTTAGGTGGTTACAGGAACGGAAACGATGTTTGGTGTTTACAGGAACGGAAACGATGTTTGGTGTTTACAGGAACGGAAACGATGTTTGGTGGTTACAGGAACGGAAAACGATGTTTGGTGTTTACAGGAATGGGATGGGTGTTTGGTGTTTACAGGAATGGGAAGGGTGTTTCGTAGGATGGGACAGCCTCAAGAACATGAAGTGCAGCGCCAAGGGCCCAGGCAATGTGACCAACACGACCTGTTTGTGCACGGGCGACACGAAGATTGACGACCTCTACGAGGAGTGCAGCACCCCTCGACACGCCTCCTACTTTGTGTTCCAGTGAGACGCCTTCCTACCACCGTCCCGTCCTTCAGCACACAGCCAACAGACAGTTCCGTGCCGATCTCTAGGCCCCGCCTCCCATAGCTGCGCTCCCGCAAGTTTCAATCTGACCGCCCTGTCCTACTAGGCTGACTCGTGGAATAATAATTGGAGTCTGATTTAGCGTTTAAATGAATACAATCTGCATCATTTTGGTTGTAGCGGATATTTGTCGCCATCAGCGACCGTGCGCCGTTGCTTCTTTTTGAACGTTTTGTTCGGAATCCAGCAGCCTTTGTTGCTGTGCAGTAGCTTGTGAGGAAAACGGCAGTCTTTGTTGCTATGCAGTAGTTTGTGAGGAAAACGGCAGTCTTTGTTGCTGTGCAGTAGCTTGTGAGGAAAACGGCAGTCTTTGTTGCTGTGCAGTAGCTTGTGAGGAAAACGGCAGTCTTTGTTGCTATGCAGTAGTTTGTGAGGAAAACAGCAGTTTTTGTTACTATGCAGTAGCTTGTGAGGAAACAGTTTTTGTTCTATGCAGTAGCTTGTGCGGAAAACATCAGTCTTTGTTGCTATGCAGTAGCTTGTGAGGAAAACAACAGTCTTTGTTGCTATGCAGTAGCTTGTGAGGAAAACAACAGTCTTTGTTGCTATGCAGTAGCTTGTGAGGAAAACAACAGTCTTTGTTGCTGTGCAGTAGCTTGTAAGAAACATAGCAGTCTCTGTTCCTATGCAGTAGCTTGTGAGGAAAACAACAGTCTCTGTTGCTATGCAGTAGCTTGTGAGGAAAACAACAGTCTCTGTTGCTATGCAGTAGCTTGTGAGGAAACAGTCTTTGTTCTATGCAGTAGTTTGTGAGGAAAACAGCAGTTTTTGTTACTATGCAGTAGCTTGTGAGGAAACAGTTTTTGTTCTATGCAGTAGCTTGTGCGGAAAACATCAGTCTTTGTTGCTATGCAGTAGCTTGTGAGGAAAACAACAGTCTTTGTTGCTATGCAGTAGCTTGTGAGGAAAACAACAGTCTTTGTTGCTATGCAGTAGCTTGTGAGGAAAACAACAGTCTTTGTTGCTGTGCAGTAGCTTGTAAGAAACATAGCAGTCTCTGTTCCTATGCAGTAGCTTGTGAGGAAAACAACAGTCTCTGTTGCTATGCAGTAGCTTGTGAGGAAAACAACAGTCTCTGTTGCTATGCAGTAGCTTGTGAGGAAACAGTCTTTGTTCTATGCAGTAGTTTGTGAGGAAAACAGCAGTTTTTGTTACTATGCAGTAGCTTGTGAGGAAACAGTTTTTGTTCTATGCAGTAGCTTGTGCGGAAAACATCAGTCTTTGTTGCTATGCAGTAGCTTGTGAGGAAAACAACAGTCTTTGTTGCTATGCAGTAGCTTGTGAGGAAAACAACAGTCTTTGTTGCTATGCAGTAGCTTGTGAGGAAAACAACAGTCTTTGTTGCTGTGCAGTAGCTTGTAAGAAACAACAGTCTCTGTTCCTATGCAGTAGCTTGTGAGGAAACAACAGTCTCTGTTCTATGCAGTAGCTTGTGAGGAAAACAACAGTCTCTGTTGCTATGCAGTAGCTTGTGAGGAAACAGTCTTTGTTCTATGCAGTAGCTTGTGAGGAAAACATGGCGCCTCTCTTCTGGTTTTTCGTGCGTAATGTTTGTGACGTTGTGACTGGCTGCAGCTGCTCGAGTGAATGTCAGGGAACGCTGTGTGCTGTGTTGTATCATGGCGTCCGGCTGTGTGCTGTGTTGTATCATGGCGTCCGACGCTGTTGTGTGTTGTATCACTTGGCGGTCCGGCTGTGTGCTGTGTTGTATCATGGCGTCCAGAACGCTGTATGCATGTTTGTATCATGGCAGTCCGGCTGTGTGCTGTGTTGTATCATTGGCAGTCCGGCTGTGTGCTGTGTTGTATCACTGGCCGTCCATAACGCTGTGTGCTGTGTTGTATCACTGGCAGTCCGGCTGTGTTGTATCATTGGCGGTCCGGCTGTGTGCTGTGTTGTATCATTGGCGGTCCGGCTGTGTGCTGTGTTGTATCATTGGCGGTCCGGCTGTGTGCTGTGTTGTATCACTGGCCGTCCGGCTGTGTGCTGTGTTGTATCACTGGCCGTCCGGAACGCTGTGTGCTGTTTTGTATCATTGGCGGTCTGGCTGTGTGCTGTGTTGTATCATTGGCGGTCCGGACCGCTGTATGATGTTTTGTATCATTGGCGGTCTGGCTGTGTGCTGTGTTGTATCATTGGCGGTCTGGCTGTGTGCTGTGTTGTATCGTTGTCAGTCCGGAACTCTGTGCGCTGTGTTGTATCATTGGCGGTCCAGAACGCTGTGTGCTGTGTTGTATCATTGGCGGTCCAGAACGCTGTGTGCTGTGTTGTATCATTGGCGGTCCAGAACGCTGTGTGCTGTGTTGTATCATTGGCGGTCCGGAACACTGTGTGCTGTGTTGTATCATTGTCAGTCCGGAACGCTGTGCGCTGTGTTGTATCACTGGCCGTCCAGAACGCTGTGTGCTGTGTTGTATCATTGTCAGTCCGGAACGCTGCGCTGTGTTGTATCACTGGCCGTCCGGCTGTGTGCTGTGTTGTATCATTATCAGTCCGGAACGCTGTGTGCTGTGTTGTATCATTGGTCCGGCTGTGTGCTGTGTTGTATCATTATCAGTCCGGAACGCTGTGTGCTGTGTTGTATCATTGGTCCGGCTGTGTGCTGTGTTGTATCATTATCAGTCCGTAACGCTGTGTGCTGTGTTATATCATTGGCTGTCCGGAACGATGTGGCTTTCCGGAACGCTAGGCCTAGCCTTACCGGTCAGGCCAAGCCGGTTCACACAGTCTGGAAATGGGTTTTTTGTTGTCGTTGTTGTTGTTGTTGTTGTTTTCCTTTTCATTATCCTGCTAGGGAATTTTTGACTGCAGCAAGGACGTACTTCAGGAATCTGACAATCTGTCCGACTTTGGGATGCCATCTTGGAAACTGTCACTGCTGCTTCTGCTGTCCTGGATCGTTGTTATCATCTGTATGATCAGAGGAATCCGGAGTACTGGCAAGGTTATTACCCTGTTTTACACACACACACACACACACGCACGCACGCACGCACGCACGCACGCACGCACGCACGCACGCACGCACGCACGCACGCACCACCATCACCACCATCACCACCACCGACCATATATCATTCTACCACATGACACACCGCTCCACAACACCACTACACCACACATACCATTCTACCACGCCACAAACCCAGACACCACCTTCACTACACCACCCAGCCACCCACACCACTCAACAACACCACCAACCCACCCACAACACGCCATCCACCACCCCAACCACCCACACCGCACACCCACACAAATACAATACATATGCACACAACACACCATTCTACCACGCCACCCATCACCCCAACCACCCACATGCGCATCACACACCCACACAAATACCACACATATACACACGGGGAGACTTGGAGTGCTGGCAAGGTCACCACTCTGTCTGTCTGTCTGTCTGTCTGTCTGTCTGTCTGTCTGTCTGTCTGTCTGTCTGTCTGTCTGTCTGTCTGTCTGTCTGTCTGTCTGTCTGTCTGTCTGTCTGTCTCTCTCTCTCTCTCTCTCTCTCTCTCTCTCTCTCTCTCTCTCTCTCTCTCTCTCTCTCTCTCTCTCTCTCTCACACACACACACACACACACACACACACACACACACACACACACACACACACACACACACACACACACCACCCATACACCACCCAGCCATCCTCACCAATCAACAACACCACCAACTCACCCAAACCCACCATTCTACCACGTCACCCACACAAGTACCACACATATGCACACGGGGGGGATTTGGAGTGCTCTCTCTCTCTCTCTCTCTCTCTCTCTCTCTCTCTCTCTCTCTCTCTCTCTCTCTCTCTCTCTCTCTCTCTCTCTCTCTCTCTCACACACACACACACACACACACACACACACACACACACACACACACACACACACACACACACACACACACACACACACACACACACACACACACACACACACAGTGTGATATGGTGATGTACTGTGATGTGTAGGTTGTGTACTTCACTGCAACCTTCCCCTACGTGGTCCTGCTCATTCTGCTTGTACGAGGAGCAGCCCTGGACGGTGCCATGGACGGAATCAAGTTTTTCATCATTCCAAAGTGGAATAAACTGCTAGACACGCAGGTACAGTTAAACACCACCCCTTGCCCACAGTACACACACACACACACACACACACACACACACACACACACACACACACACACACACACACACACACACACACACACGCACGCCATCATCATCATCAAATACTCGAATACTATTGTGGAAAGCAGTAAGAAACATCGCTTTGGAATCCTATGATAAAATGTAGGGATGATGCTATAATTGTTTAGCTTTTCGATTTTCTCGGACACCATAAGGGAACTGATGTGAACTGGAGCGTGGGCTGACTTCCACAGCACGAACTGGCATCGCACTGTTGTCGATTAGGGATCATTATCAGCGTCAGCAGTAACATCATCATCATCTTTCTCACCCTTCTTCTCGAAAGGAATATTCCACGCAGAAGCGCAATTTCTTTTCTCCTCCTAGTTGTGGATCGACGCAGCGGGCCAGATGTTTTTCTCTCTCGGTCTCAGCATGGGGGGCATCCTGATGTTCGGCAGCTACAACCTCTTCCACCACCGGGTGTACAGGTAATCTGTGTCTGTCCATTGGCGAGAAAAAAATCTGTTAATGATCGTAACTGAAGTTAAGCGAGGTGATTTTGCCCAACGCTGATTTCATTTGTTGTTGATCGACGCAAACTGACTGACCTGAATCAACTGATGTTGACTGTCGAGTGTCGTGACTGTGTGTTGACATCGACTGACGTTATTGTGTGTTGACATTGACTGTCGTGACCGTGTGTTGACAGTGACTGACGTTGACATTTGACTGTTGACATTGTCTAATGCAGCTCCTCGTGCTGACAGTGACTGACGTTATTGCGTGTTGACTTTGACTGATATAACTCCACGTGCTGACATTGACTGGCGTTATTATGTGTTGACATTGACTCCACGTGCTGACACTGACTGATGTTAC
>JABMCL010000532.1:337500-355000 GCA_018857735.1 Alviniconcha marisindica
TCACTAGTCCTCGCAAAACAAATTCACGGCCAGTTCCAGTGCATGCCTCTTGCACTAGAATATAGGCCTGTGTGCTATTTCTTGTCAAGACGTACCAGATACAGTGGCTGGTCCCAGGCGACAGGTAAAAGGTGTGTGTACAGGGGACATTATTTTCAGCCTCTGGTCTTCGTGCTTCAGAAACTGCATTTTAATCAATTTGATATTTAACATGAGTATTGGTGAGTAGCAGTATTAGTTCACCATGCGACCAATCATAGTTGATCACGTGGTGAAGAGCCCAACACCCTTGACTAAATGTAATTGCAAAATTGTGTAGTTTTTGTTTATTACTCTCTGAATGTACTCTGCAATGTTTTTTCGTGTTAATTACTCTGCGGTATCTTCCTGGTTAGCATGTACTGATAAAGAACAAGTGTTATGACCACATGTTAGACTTTGTTGATATGCGATTCACCGAATCGTGAGTTGATCGCTGTCGATTGGTTTAAACAAAATTTTATTCATTCATCGTAATCATAAGCTCAACAAATAAGTACAGGAAACACAAAAGCAGTATGCTTATTTGAGTGTTATCTATAGATAAAATGATAATCACACAATTTACAATGGCAAGATGGCAAATTGTTGTCAAAACGTCAGAGGCAACAAAACCAACAAAGACCAAAATGACAACTAAAAACAAACAAACAAGCAAACAAAACAAAAAGCAAAACAACAACAACAAAACGGGAGGAGGGGTGAGGGTTAAAAAAGCAACTGTCGATTCATCAGGCGTCAATCATTAGCTCCGACAGTGCCTTTTGCCCAATTTAGGATTATAGGAAAAAGTACAAATACGGAAGAACTCAACATAAAACTTTGATCACCGACTTCAAAAAATATCGTTTTCAAGAGAAAACCCATTGTGTTCCGATGTAGACACTGCAAAAGAAGAAAAGACTCGCTGGCTACGACATAATTTATACAACTCGGGTTTCTTGTATTTCGGTAACCCATTTATGCCCATTGTGCTAGTTCTATCTATTGTTAAAATCTCAGGTGTTGATATGTCACGTTTGTGTTATATTTGAATGCCTTAGCTGTGTTTTGTACTTATTCTTAACTACAAACGGCCAACGCTCAAAATGTCGGCGAACGAAAGCTTTTGCTTTGCACGTCTGAACACTCATTGTGACTGATACGGTCTGACACCAGCAGTGCTGAACTCATTGTTTTGCAATGAGTTTGCAGCGAAATGCTCGCGAGGACTGATGAAAAATTAATGGCGTTTTGAGAAAGTGCCTGTGTAGTGTGTTGGTACAAAATTGATGTAAAACATATACGTTGATGTGCCTTTTCGTGACTAGATATATCTTTGGATCAATTGATCATATTCATCTTCCCATGAAACAGTCGACCCTTGCTTATTTTGATCAGTATATTATCTGTGACTAATAATTTGCCACTGGAGTTAAAGTGGCATTCTGTTTTCATGTATGCTTTTTGACGTCAGGGTGGTCAGTACTTGATCAACATCATTGACATCTACGGTAGCGCTTACCCTCTCTCCGTCATCTCGCTCCTGGAAACCATCGCCGTCATGTGGACATACGGTCAGTTTACAGGCATCCGTCATATTGTGTTCCGATGGAGACACGGCTATTGTTAGTTTACAGTCATCTGATATGTGGACCTATGGTCCGTTTACAGTCATCTGTCTTGTGGACTTGGTCGGTTTGAAGTCATCCGTCATGTGGACCAGTAGTCACCTTACAGCTATCTGTTCATGTGGACGTATGGTCAGTTTACAGTCAGCCGTCGTGTGGACGTACCAAGTGTGACACGTTCATGCTAGTTTTCTTAAATGTAACTTTGTTTTAAGGTGAAAAAAATAGAAAAGAAGAAGAAGAAAGGTGACAAACAGTTCTAGTGCCGAAAAGTTGCGTTCTCTCTGTCTGTCTGTCTCTGTCTGTCTGTCTGTCTGTCTGTCTGTCTCTCTCTCTCTCTCTCTCTCTCTCTTCTCTCTCTCTCTCTCTCTCTCTCTCTCTCTCTGCGTGCGTGCGTGCGAGCGTGCGTGCGTGTGTGTGTGTGTGTGTGTGTGTGTGTGTGTGTGTGTGTGTGTGTGTGTGTGTGTGTGTGTGTGTGTGTGTGTGTATGTGTGTGTGTGTTGTAAATTTTCATCCAGTCTAATTATGCATAATTCTTCCACAAACGGACAAGATCATGAACATAGCTTCTGTTTATGACCTGGGCGTGTAAAGGGGGATACATGACGCGTTTTGGACTTCGACATCAGGCTTAAATTTGGTGTGTGTGTGTGTGTGTGTGTGTGTGTGTGTGTGTGTGTGTGTGTGTGTGTGTGTGTGTGTGTGTGTATAATGCATGTGCGTGTCCTTGTGTCACTGTGTGTGTGCGTGCGTGCGTGTGTGCGTGCGTGCTTGCATGTATTTGTGTGTGTGAGTGTGTGTGTGTGTGTGTGTGTGTGTGTGTGTGTGTGTGTGTGTGTGTGTGTGTGTGTGAACCTGCAGGTATGCACCGGTTCATGAATGATCTGGAGTACATGCTGGGGAGCGCGCCAGGCTGCAAGTTCTACTGGCACTTTGTCTGGCTCTTCTGGGACCCGCTCTTTCTCATTGTAAGACCCTCCTTACTTCCGCTGGCTCCTCTAGCACATCGTAGTTGCTACTGGTGAAACACGTAGTTGTAAAACTGCTGTCCTTTTCGACTTTTAAAGCGTTCGAGGCGCGCATCTTGTACAACAGTGTTTCATTCACTTTGGTTAGTTTGTACCGCAAACAGAACAAGTGTTTGGTTAGTTTGTACAGCAAACAGAACAAGTGTACAAACAAAATGTTTTTAGACCAGTTTCCAGATTTTCTTCTCTCCGCTCAGTGACGGTAATGGGGAGATTATTGTGGGGGAGAGGGGGAGGGGGCTTTAATTTTCGCTTCGAGAATGAGCATGACAACGAAGTGTGTAAATTAAGATCATTGCTGAACGATTGTTGTTTGAAACAGCTTGTGAATCAACCAATCTCATCGCTGTGGCCACACCTTGGACTGGGTTATTGTCCGTGATGACTCCCCTATCGTCCACAGTCTTGACTTAACAGATATTGTGCTGTCTGAGCACAGGACTGTCTTCTGTAAGCTTGCTCTGAGAAAGCCTAGCCGTAGAAAGCAACAGGTGAGGTCTCGAAACCTCAGACGGATCGAACCTACCAGTTTCCAGACTGACATTTCCCAGGTGGTCTCATCGTTGGCCGAGTGTGCAGACAGCGAGTTGCTGGCGGAGAGTTATGCCTCACTGAGCAACGTCCTAGACCGTCACGCTCCGCTCGTCACCCGGACTGTCACGGCACGCCCGTCCGCTCCATGGATCACCGAGCAGATCAAAACAGCCAAATGTAATCTGCGTGGGGCAGAAAGACGTTGGCGTTCTAGCAACCTAACTGTTCACAGCTTTTTACTTCTTTGTTTAGGTCGAATTGTAGAAAGAAAGAAAAAAGAAGCAAATAGTTAATTGTTGAGGCTCTATATTTAGATCTGGATTTTTTTATGGAGCAAAGAAACTTTAAAATGTCTTTTGTTTTCGGTGGACAATCGTAACCCCACTCCCATCCCCCACCTCACCCCCATTTCCTGTTGACTTGCCTGTATCAATGCATACATGCTGCGCATGTGCCTGTTTGCGTGTGTACGTGTGTGTGTGTGTGTGTGTGTGTGTGTGTGTGTGTGTGTGTGTGTGTGCTATGAAGTAAGTGAATGTGTATTTTGTTAAATTTTATTTTATGCTGTGTAAAATAGGTCGTTACGTCATCTTGACTTTCTGGGACACCATGTTTCTCACTGTAACTAGTGTAAGATAGGTCGTTACATCATCTTGCCCTTCTTAATGTAAGATTGGTCGTTGCTTCGTCTTGTCCTTCTGGGACACCATGTTTCTCAATGTAACTAGTGTAAGGTAGGTCGTTACTTCATCTTGTCCTTAGTGTAAGATAAGGTCTTCACTTCGTCGGGCTCTCCCAGGTCACCGTATCTCTCAGTGTAAAAAGGTCGTCTGCGCTGGGACAATGTATTTCTCACTGTAACATCATCGTTATCTCACCTGTCTTCCTGGACACTTTATTTCTCACTGTAACATCATCGTTACCTCGTCTGGCTCTTCCTGGACACCGTATTTTTCACTGTAACATCATCGTTACCTCGCCTGGCTCTTCTTTGACACTTTGTTTCTCAGTTTAACATCATCGTTACCTCGTCTGGCTCTTCCCGGACACCGTATTTCTCACTGTAACATCATTGTTACCTCGTCTGGCTATTCCTGGACACTTTCTCAGTGTAACATCATCGTTACCTCGTCTGGCTCTTCCTGGACACTTTATTTCTCAGTGTAACATCATCGTTACCGCGTCTGGCTCTTCCTGGACACTTTATTTCTCAGTGTAACGTCATTTTTACCTCGTCTGGCTCTTCCTGGACACTGTATTTCTCACTGTAACTTCATCGTTACCTCGTCTGGCTCTTTTGAGAAGCCGTATTTTTCACTGTAGTCTTATCCTTACTTCGTCTGGCTCCTTGGGAAAACCCGGCGTATTTCTTACTGTTAGACAGTCTTTACTTCATCTGGCTCTTCTTAAACACCATATTTCTCTCTGTAAGATTCTCGCCACTTCATCTGGCTCTGCGTGGACACCATATTTCTCACTGAAAGGCCGTCGTTATTTCGTCTGGCTATCAGGGATCTCTTCTTCCTCACTGTAGCCTCTTAGGTCAACCACCCGTACAGTTTATAATGTGAAACACATGTGTATTGGGCACGTGAAGCCCGAAGAGCGACAGGCCATGCATATTCTGGAAGTTGAAACATAGCAAAAATGCGAGAAGAAACTTCAACGTAATTAACGGCAACAATCATTCGATGATAACGAGGAATATCAGATCCTATCAAACGAGGCAAATACAATTTCTTTGCGAATGTGAACACGTAGGAAGAAGTCTTCCTGGCCGAACGTCGTTTTCGCTTGCATGGTACCGACGCAAGAAGAGCTAAAGGCTTAGAGGGTTAAATAAGGGAATGTGGTGAGCCGCAGTTAGACTGACCCAGGTGTGGGTGGAAAAGCATGCACTTGCAGCAAAAAATCGTCTTAACTCAGGGGTCGGGTGGAACATCTGAAATTTCCTCTTTCTCATTGTAAAGTCGTTTGAAACTCCCTGTCTTTAATCATCGCTGCTTCCTCTGTATTTTCATCATCCTCAGTCTTAAACATCGTCATCATCATCACCAGCATCACTACAGCCATCATCACCATCATCTTCACCGCCATCATCTTTACCGACACCATCATCACCTTTTACTACCGCTTTGTTTGTGCAGTGTCTTTTGGTGGTCGTGCTGGCCATGAGCGAAATACCGACCTACAACGACGGCAGCCGCTACGGTGCAGCGACAATGGCGAGCTGCTGGATTCTGTACTCCTTCACGCTTAGCCCCATCCCCGTGTGGTTCTTTCTGCACCTCCGGGCTGTGTACCGCAAGCACGGCTATGCCGACTTCCGTCAGGTCAGCAGTCGCCGCTGGCCTCTCTGTCTTTTTATTCTGCTGGCTGTCTTTCTTTCTGCTGGCCTCTCTGTCTTTCTGCTCCGCTGGCCTCTCTGTCTTTCTGCTCCGCTGGCTTCTCTTTCTGCTCCGCTGGCCGCTCTGTCTTTCTGTTCTGCTGGCTTTCTGTCTTTCTGCTCTGCTGGCTCCTCTGTCTTTCTTTTCTGCTGGTTGTCTTTCTTTTCTGCTGACGTCTCTGTCTTTCTGCTCTGCTGGCCTCAGTCTTTTTCTACTGCTGGCCCTTCTGTCTTTATAGCGGCTCAGTTCCGTAAAAAGCACATTATTGCAACTATACGTTCCCATGATCGTAATCAAGTTCGCATCAGTAATTGTAAATATGTCCTTTTGACTCAGACAATTAACGGCATACTTGTGTCAAAATACATCATTGTAATTATCTCTACAAAGTTACTCATTATCTCCGTATAATTAGTGAATATCGCCACACAGTTAGCGTCTTCTGACACTCGGTTCCAACGGCTTACTAACGTCAAAAATGATAATTACTAATTATCTTGCCAGCATACTGGTAACCTTCTCTGAACCGACATCATTTGTAATTATGTTGAGATAACGGCAATATTTGCGCATGTGCGGGCCTGACAGCACTTCCTCTCAGCAACGGCCTTGGATAGTATGGCCCAAGGGAGAGTCCTTGCACAACGAGGCTTTGAAAGCGCCAGTGCATTATCAACGCCAGTGAGGTGCTGTTGAAGCTGAATCAGCTTGAAATATTGTGTGACGACCAGCTCAACAAAATCGAGAATGTAATCAAAGGGTCAAGTCGCAATTTTTCCCTGTCACAAAAATTAGCACGTGTGATCTTTATTTTCTCAGTTCACGAGGAAGCCATTTCCCAAGTTTGTTACGGAGCTGTTGTTCCCCAGTTCACGACGAAGATTTGTATTTCCAACTTCACGACGAAGCTATTGTATTTCCCCAGTTTATAACGAAACTGTTACATTTCCCAAGTTCACGACGAAGCTGTTGTATTTCCCAAGTTTATGACAAAGCTGTTGTTTTCCAAGTTCATGACGATGCTGTTGTATTTCCCCAGTTTATGACGAAACTTGTATTTCCCCAGTTCATGACGAAGCTGATGTTTCCCAAGTTCGCAACGAAGCTGTTGTATTTCCCCAGTTCGTTACGAAGTTATCAAATTTCCTCAGTTTCTGACGAAACTATTTCCCCAGTTCATGACGAAGTTATTGAATTTCCCCAGTTTACCACGAAACCATTTCCCCATTTCATGATGAAGTTATTGACTTTCCCCAGTGTATGACGAGACTATTTCCCCAGTTAATGACGAAGTTATTGAATTTACTCAGTTTATGACGAAACTATTTCCCCAGTTCATGAAAAGGCTGCTGTATCTCGGCAGTTCACGACGAAGCTATCAGTATTTCCCCAGTCCACAACGAAGCTGTAATGTTTTTCAAGTTCACAACAAAGCTTTGGTATTTCCCCAGTCCATGACGAAGCTTTCCAATGGTTGTGGTTTCCAATTCACGACGAAGCTGTTGTTTTTCCCCAGTTTATGACGAAACTGTTGTATTTTGGCAGTTCACGAAGGAGCTATTCAGTTCCGCAGTTCACGAAAAATTTGGTATAGTCCCCCCATATCAAGAAGAAGCTGTCCTGTTTCTTTAGTTCATGAGGAAACTGTTGTATTTCACAAGACCAAGAAGTTGTTGTAGTTCATGAAAGAGCTGTTCTATTTCCCCAGTTCATGAACTCGAAGCTGTTGTATTTCCCCAGATGTTGACGAAACTGTCATATATTTCCATCTAAGATAACGAAGGAGCTGTTCTGCTTGCCCTATTCATGAAACTGTTCATTTCCCCCAGCTCACGAAGAAGCTGTTTTATTTCCACAGTCTATGTTAAAGCTGCCCCACTTCCCAAGTTCATGAAGAAGCTGTTGTATTTCCCTTTTTCATAAAGACATTGTTGCACTTCCCCAGATGAAGCTGTTGTATTTCCACTTTTCATGAAGATAATGTATTCCCCTGATCATTAAAACGCGGCTCTATTTCCCCATTTCATGCGGTTCTATACCACAGTTCACGAAGCTGTTCTACTTCCCCAGTTCACGAAGAAGCTGTTGTGTTCCCCAGGTCATGAGGAAGCTGTTCTGTTCCCCAGTTCCTGAATATGTTATACTCCCCAGTTCCTGACGAAGATTTTCTTTTCTCCAGTTCCTGAAGATGTTATACTCCCCAGTTCCTGACGAAGATGTTCTTTTCTCCAGTTCCTGAAGATGTTATACTCCCCAGTTCCTGACGAAGATGTTCTTTTCTCCAGTTCCTGAAGATGTTACTCTCCCCAGTTCCTGACGAAGATATTCTATTCCCCATTTCATAAAGATGTTAGACTCCCCAGTTCCTGAGGAAGATGTTCTATGCTCCGGTTCCTGAAGATGTTATACTCCCCAGTTCCTGAAGATGTTATACTTTCCAGTTCCTGAAGCCGTTCTATTCCCCATTTCATAAATATGTTATACTCCCCAGTTCCTGAAGATGTCATACTTTCCAGTTCCTGAAGCCGTTCTATTCCCCATTTCATAAAGATGTTATACTCCCCAGTTCCTGAAGCCGTTCTATTCCCCATTTGATGAAGCTCTTATACTCTCAGTTCCTGAAGAAGATGTTCTGCTCCCCAGTTCATGGTGAGGCTGCTCGAGCCGTCCAAGAGGTGGGGTCCTGCAGACGGCTCTCAGCCGCTGACCCTCAAAAACACAGCCTCGGTGTGGGCCGACGTGCTGGACTGGAAAGTATTCAGCACAAATACCGCAGCCGCGGGTTTCAGCCACGCTGTCCTTGAGCCAGACGAGTACAACGTCACCAGTACGAACAAGGCGGAGGTCACCGAATCAGACACGACGGAGCGCCAAAGGGAGGGGATGGAGGGGGGAGCGACAATTCCAAGGGACAGCATTCAGCCTCCTCTTACTCTTTCTCCTGAAGAGGCGGAAGCCCAACGCCGAATGAGTCACAGCGTGGATTAAACGAGTTTCAGCGGACGCCACAGCGCTAACTTCAAGTTGTGCGCAAAATACTTAGTTGTAGATTCCCAGTGTAAGACGGTGTTTAGATACAATGTATGTCACACAGCTGAATATACTGGGCACTTTCGCTTACAGCCAAACAGATTCACATTTCGTCATCAACCTACGTACGCCATACCACACCGCGTCCTGAAGGCTGACCTGTTTTAGGCCAGTGGCTGTTCCGCGCATATTATTCGGAAGAAAAAAGCAACTCTAATAGACCCTTTTATGGCGCTGGGACTGTTATTCAGCATCTGTGTTGGCCATTTTACATCCTTATGGGCTATTAGTCAGCGTCTGTGTGGACAATTTTACAGTGTCATTCCAGTACTGAAATCTGTTTCAGTCCAGTACTGAAATCGGATTCATTTCTTTACTCAACTCGGATTCATTCCAGTACCCAAATCTGTTCCGTTTCAATGCTTATATTTCAGTACTCAAATCTGTTTCATTCATCAGAATTTCAGATTGTGTGAACGAAGCGTGTATGCATTATGGAAGCTGTGCGTTATGTATATGCGTGTGCGTGTGTATGTATGTATGTGTGTGAGTGCGTGCGTGTGTGTATGTGTGTGTGTGCATGCCTGCGTGTGTGTATGTTTGTTTGTGTGTGTGTGTGTGTGTGTGTGTGTGTGTGTGTGTGTGTGTGGTAGGAGAGAGAGAGAGAGAGAGAGAGAGAGAGAGAGAGAGAGAGAGAGAGAACACCAAATGTACTGATACTAGACTTCACTGTAATGCGATAACAAAGGGTAGTTTACTAGTCCTGTCGATTGTGTGTCCGGGTTATTCCCTGTTACTTGGGTAGCCGATATCGGTCGTTGATTTGTTCGCTTCTCTGCGGGCGTATAAAGTGGATTATTTAACAGTGGCATGTGTGCTAAATGCACGTCACTCTCAGAGAGACCACACTGTTGGTATACCATGTGTATGCGTTATGTACCTATTTATTTATGTATCTTTCCATTCTGCCTGTCCGTCCGTCCGTCCGCCCCCTCCCTCCCTCACCCGTCTGTCTGTCTGTATATCTACTTCTTTTGATTGTTCACGTGTTTATTGGTCCGTTTGTTCATTGGTCATTCCTTATTTACGGTTCTGTCGAAATGTCTCTCGGAACACACGATACAGCAAACACACACACACACAGAATAAGCCCTTATTTTACGAGGGTATTGGACTAGACACATAGTCACTACATCCAGCCCTCGTCCATGCTCGACTAATTCTATTTATATTACACATACACATACAAAGCAACTCGTATTCCAAACATACTCAAAAATATGTATCAGTTCATAAGCATGTTTAAGGCAAACAGAAGCAGAAGCGAAAATCTGAACACGCAAAGGGTCACGCTTACTTGGGCGAGTCATACATCAGAGCAACCAAAACAGCCTTGAAGAAATGCAGCACATATTATCGATATCATTATTTAGTAGTAGTAGCGGTATGACTGATCGCTTTTATATGTAGTGCTATTCTCTGTTTCCCCGGAGCAGATTCATTGCGCTCTTGTTGCATGTGGTTCTGAATGAGTGACTGTAGCCTTTTATTTATAATGCTTTCTGAACGACACATGTACACCATACAACCATGCACCAGTTTACAGTGTCACTTCATTCGAAGTTACATACGTACGGTGCATGTGTGTTAAGCTGTAACTTGTCACTTGCACTTTTGGCAGAATGAGCGGGATTTTTACGTGCTACTGCGGTAACACGGGATGGACTGACACCGAAATATCCTTGTATGGGAGGAGTGTGAAACTGTTTATCTTATAGCGCATTTCCATAAGTATTATATATTATAGTCTACTTAAAAATGTTTCTAGTAACAATCTTGCCTGTCTCTTATTGCGCAATCTTAAACTACGAATCTTTTATATATCTGCATTTTTTGTTTGTCAGTGTGTGACACCCACGTTTTCCTTGAAATGTAATAAAGGAGTACTTGACTGCAGTACACCGCGACGTTTGAGTTTGTTTATCCAGGCCTGTGTCCGACTGGAACCTGCAGAGTCCAGGAGAGACCAAGAGCAGGGAGGTGGGGCCGGGCTCTCATAGCCGGATGGATTGTCTTGCTGCTGAGTTGTTCCTCAACAGTTGCTTCTCGGACACTGTCTTTGTGACCTTGTCACACAGCTGTTGAAACAGCAATTAATGAAGTATTCAAATTAGTTCGCACAGGCGGGGTCCCCACCTCCTTAACATTGTTGTTCTGGAGGTGGCTGACGGTCTCTTCGGTATTTGCGGGTCCGAGCGCGGACGAGCTATTCATGCCTCCCCCCCCACCCCCACCCCCACCCCCAACCCCCGCCCCCCGCCCCATTTCCCCATCCCTAATAAGCCTTATGGTTTCTGAGTTTACTGACTTACTTGACTGGTTGTGGCTGTTGCTGGTGGTGGTGATGGGACTGTGGCCGTACAGCCGCCTAAACGTTTGGTTTGGGGCGGGCTGTCCAAGGTCATTAGTTCCCTTTGTTTGTCCAGCCAGACACCAAAGAAGGCTGTTAAAACTGATGGCGGAGAGACTCGGTCTTCCCCGTCCCTAATAAGCCGTACGGTCTCTGTGGACGTAAAGCACCACGAATGAAGACTCAGTGGGGCCACAGAGCGGACAGTACAAACCTAGCGGGCCACAATGCCCGCTGTGTCACTCGGGTCACGCCCTACTGGGAAACGGACCTCAACGTCCGGGGCGTGAGACTGACCAGTGAACAGCCAGGCTAGACTGACAAGTGGTCAGTAGGGGCGTGTGACTGACCAGTGAACAGCCAGGCTAGACTGACAAGTGGTCAGTACGGGCGTGAGACTGACCAGTGAATAGCCAGGCTAGACTAACAAGTGGTCAGTACGGGCGTGAGACTGACCAGTGAATAGCCAGGCTAGGCCATCAAGAGGTCAGTACGGGCGTAAGGTTGGCCTGTGAATGTGCGTGCATGCATGCACGCGTGTGTGTGTGTGTGTGTGTGTGTGTGTGTGTGTGTGTGTGTGTGTGTGTGTGTGTGTGTGTGTGTGTGTGTGTATGTGTGTGTGCGTGCGTGCGTACATGCGCGCGCGCTTGTGTGTGTGTGTACGTGCGCATATGTGCATGAGGGATAGTGAGCTTTGTAATGCACTACTAAAGGTTGTGTACATTGTAATGCTTCTTGAATAGGGCTTTGAGTCACACATGCATGTACCATAGGGGGATATGGCGGATTAGAAATGTATTTATTATTATTTACATCATTATTACATAAAATCCACCAAAGGTACACGATCTTCAAAGGGAGAGAGAACCTTCGGTAGCACTGGGTTCTCAGCAGACGGGGTCTGAGTTTTTCGGTCCGCTGTACCCCACTGCCGGTAAAATGGAGAGAGGATTAAGAAATATGAAACTGAATGAACTGCGAAGCTAGAAATTAGAGCGATAGAATAAACGGCAGTAGGTTAAGCATGCAAGGCTATAAAACAGAGTAAACAACGAAGGAAATCAATAGCGCTCGCTTATTGGTGTAGGTGTTCAGTGTGACTGACATTCATTTCCCTGCCCCTGATTTTTCTTTTTCCGTTTATTAAAAACTGCCATCGGCGCTCTTGCCAAAAGCAGGAGGCTGCCATAACTGTTACTAACATTAGACAATAGGTGCGAGATTTCCGGTTTGAAAAATTGGCAAAGGTAACGGAATATACCTAGATCTCTGAGGAGTAGCGGAGCAAAGCGTGCAATCCTAGACTACAGATACAATCAGAGGAAACTAAACAGCTTTCTTTGAGTAACTGCGACTCCAGTGCCGACACAAAGATCCGATGGTTATAGTGGCACTGCGAAATTTCTTCCACCGAAAAACACGTTATTGTGTGTTCGTTTCATTTCCGCGACGAAAAGCCAACAGACGAAAATGCTAATGCTAATGCCAATTTCAAAAATAGCAAACACCACCGAAACATTTGACACTTGACATAGGAGCAGGACAGCAAAATTGGATGTAATAAGGCATACTGGCATAATAATCTGTAGACTGTTTCGGATTCAGATTGTTCGAGGATAAAGACCTTGCCAGCAGTAAGTTGTCTTCATCTTTATCCACAATCAGGTCGTTGAAAAACGCTCGTTGATCCCACCGCTATTTTGTGAATATATGTATGCGCTAAGCACTTACGGCTGTTACCCGTAGAGCGTGTTAAGTGCCCATTATTATTATTAATGGTCATGGTCAGAAAGCAAACACACCATAGCGATCTGACGTCATCTTCATTTATGACGTCACTTTCAAGCCATGATGGAAGCGGAAAGCTGCAAGCTCTGCAGTCTAGTACACATTCCCGTACTTCAAACGGACAGCCTACGAGAAACGACTGTTTTTGACTTGGAGGGCCGGGAATATATATCTGGCGCTGGTTATTACAGACACAACACAAATCAACGACTGTAGTACTGTTCAGCAACTACCATGCAGATCGCAATCTAAAGTGTCCCAAAGGTGAGTTTACATCTTTCATCTTTCATCTTTCTCTTTTCGACCATTATAAGTGAAAGCTAAGAGCAGAGCTGGGAGATGGCCGGCGGTCAAAAAAGGATGGTTCAGTTGTGGTGGGTGGACATCATTCATCATCATCGAGAAAGGCTGTTATAGTCCTTTGCAGTTCTCAGGGAAGGAGGGGGGGGGGGGGACTGGTCCGTCTGTGTTTTGTTCACACAGGTTACGGCCACGTCTCGCATGGGACTTGGATGGGCTTTGTAGCTTAGTCCGTGCTGCGTGCCCTTGCTAGGTTGTTGGTGACTGAATAGTCTAAACATCGTCGACAGGCGCGAAAGCTTGTGGCGTTGTTCAAGGGTTGGGCAACTGAGGTTTTTCAGCATCTTTCCACGCAAGATCTGCCTCTACTCTTTGCGTCTTTCCGTCTAATGTATGCCTGGTGTATACACACCTTCTGGTGTACGACTTGTGTATACACACTTGCTGGTGTATACACACCGTCTGGTGTACGCCTGGTGTATACACACCGTCTGGTGTACACACACCTTCTGGTGTATACACACACCGTCTGGTGTACACACACCTTCTGGTGTATACACACACCGTCTGGTGTACGTCTGGTGTATATACACACCGTCTGATGTACGTCTAGTGTACACTGATAAACTGGATGCTTTCCAGACACTTTGCAGCAGCCTTTCTGTCTGGCATGCCAGATTTCAGTAACATTTCTGTCTGAATCTTTTCTAGACACTTTGCAGTAGCCTTGCTGCCTGGCCTACCCGGGTGAACTGGACACCATTTCGTTGGTGACAAAGCGTGCCGTGGTGGCAAAACGTGCCGTGGTGACAAAGCGTGCCGTGGTGACAAAACGTGCCGTGGTGACAAAGCGTGCCGTGGTGACAAAACGTGCCGTGGTGACAAAGCGTGCCGTGGCGGCAAAACGTGCCGTGGTGACAAAGCGTGCCGTTGTGACAAAACGTGCCGTGGTGACAAAGCGTGCCGTGGTGACAAAACGTGCCACAACAGAGACTTCTTTGTAAGTGTTATTGGCAACAGCCTTTCTCAATCACTGGGTCTTCTTTGTGAGTGTTATCACAACATAACACCTGTGTGTGTGTTTCCGTATAATACTTTATGTAAATTGTTTTTGGTAGGACTGCTCTACGTGTGTATAGAATATCATATTTAGGTTAATATATATTATGCCAGCGTTCAGGGTGTTGATCAGTACGCGATAAATGTACATTATTATTAATAGTCTTTCTCAACCACTGGGCCTTCTTTGCAAATGTTATCCACAACAGCCTTTCTCAACCACTGGGCCTTCTTTGTAAGTGTTATCCACAACAGCCTTTCTCAACCACTGGGCCTTCTTTGTAAGTGTTATCCACAACAGTCCTTCTCAACCACTGGGCCTTCTTTGCAAGTGTTATCCACAACAACCTTTCTCAACCACTGGGCCTTCTTTGTCAGTGTTATCCACAACAGTCTTTCAGCTATGAAGCATTTAACATGTTAAAACTTTATTAATATTATCTCTGTTTCTATGCAGTCTTATCATAGCTCTCAGCAGCCTTATCATACCTCACTATCAGTCACATTGCTGCTTTTCAATTTTAAGCAATGAACGTGCCATCAGTACGCCTGCCGTGTCGGTCTCACATCCAGTGCATCTCTTCAATCCCTGTTTGCGGCACATACGTTTGCAATAGATAATCGGCTGACTGCAGTCCCTCCGCTCCCTATATGATTTTGTAGCAGCCGCTTTCTGCCATTCAGCCTGTGTTGCTGAGGGCCATGACGTCATATAAGGTCGTGGACAACGTGTCGGCGTGCCAGCGGGCGGTGAAGAGACTGGAGCAGGAAGAGTTCATTGCCGTGGATTCCGAGGGGGTCAACCTGAGCAGGACAGGCCCCTTGACGCTCCTTCAGATCGGCACCGTCAGACACCGCGTCTACCTCTTTGATATCATGCGAGAGCCCCGGATGTTCCAAGATGGCGGGCTGAAGCGGCTTCTTGAGAGTGAATCTGTCGTGAAGGTAAGGTGTTTTTCTTTTAAAGTAGACACAGTGTGCGCACGCGGATGAACGCACGCACACGACGCACGCACGCACGCACGCACGCACACACACACACACACACACACACACACACACACACACACACACACACACACACACACACACACACACACACACACACACACACACACACACACACACACACACACACACATATTATATGGGCGCATGTGTTCGCAATATTCGCGTGATGGTATTGATCTACAAGCCAAACCAAAACAACGTTGATTTTTACTCATAACAGGCTTATGGCCGGATTGTCTTCCGACGCGAGAACTGAGAGAAGTTAGCATTTTCTCTGAGTATGTTCAAAATACAGCATACATTTCCGATAATTACTCGTTCTGGCTTGAACTGTGTGCAGATGCTGCCTGACCCGTATGCAAGTGTAGCCTGACCCGTGAGCAGCTGCTGCTTATCTGTGTGTATGTGCTGCTCGACCTATATGCAGGTGCTTCTTGACCTGTTTGCAGGTACAGCTTGGCCTGTGTAATGTGCTCCTTGACCTGTTTGCAGGTGCAGCTTTGCCTGTGTGCAGGTGCCCTTTAACCTGTTTGCAGGTGCTGCTTGGCCTGCTTGCAGGTGCAGCTTGACCCGTGTGCAAGTGCTGCTTGACCTGTTTACAGATGCTCCTTGACTAGTATGCAGGTTCTCCTTGACCCGTGTGCGGGTTCTCCTTGACCTATGTGCAGGTGCTTCTTGACCCGTGTGCAGGTGCTGCACTCGGCGCGGAACGACGGGGAGGCGCTGCAGGCGCAGCACGGGGTGGCGCTGCGGCAGGTGCACGACACGCAGCTGGCGCACATGGAGGTGGAGAGGGCGGAGGGCCACAGCTTCCCGCCACGACTGCGGCTGGAGGACGTGTGTCAGCTGTACTGCCCGCAGAAGGCCGCCCTGCTGAGGCACGGCAAGAGGCTCCTGCAGGTAGAGGCTGGGGGTGTGGGGGTGGGGCGGGGGCTGTAGAGGTGCGTGTGTGTGTGTGGTGTGTGTGTGTGTGTGTGTGTGTGTGTGTGTGTGTGTGTGTTCGTATATGTGTGTTGTGGTGTGTGTGCGGCGCGCTGTGTGTGTGTGTGCGTGCGTGCGTGCGTGCGTGCGTGGTGTGTGTGTGTGTGTGGTGTGTGTGTGTGTGTGTGGTTGTGGTGTGTTTGTGTGTGTGTGTGTGTGTGTGTGTGTGTGTGTGTGTGTGTGTGTGTGTGTGCGTGTGTGTGTTGTGTGTTGTAGGTTTGGTTCTGTTTTTTTGTACGAGTTGTTTTGTTTGCTTGTTTCTGTATTGTAGTCCGTGTTTTGTTTGTTGCTGTGTGAGCTGTTTGTACTGTGTGTGTGTGTGTGTGTGTGTGTGTGTGTGTGTGTGTGTGTGTGTGTGTGTGAGTGTGTGTGCGTGTGTGAATGCTCTGATTGTATCCCATTAGGTTTGGTTCTGTTATCATTTTGTACGAGTTGTTTTTGTTTGCTTGTTTCCTTAAATATGACTCAGTCACCTGTGTTTATTTTTAGACTCTGCCTGCATAGGAAGAACAAACCATGTTATGATAACATTCCAAAGTGATTGGTAAAACCCAGTTAGCTTACAGCCTCGTACTTTGCTTTAAATTTCAGACGAAGCTTAGAAAGACGGAAGGGGAGTACTGGGCGGTGCGACCTTTGACTCAGGAAATGATACATTACGCAGTTCATGACGTCATGGCTCTCATTCCTGAAGTCTTCAAGGCTCAAACATTGTGAGATTTTGCTTTCCAGTTTTGAATGATTTCAGTTCTTGGTTACGTTACTGATCACTCATTCGTCTTCAGGGCTGTCCTCAGAGATCTAGCTTGGTGGTATTGATGAAGCTGGTTGTCTGTACCAGGTCCTCTTGTGAACGCCAAATTTTCTTCTGCAGGCATGGCTCCCTGAGGCCAGTGCTGTGCCCGTGCTTCTTTGTACAGGGAGCCTGTAACCAGTGAAAGTGTTCTCCGTCTTCACAGTCATACGCATTTATTTCTGTTGGTTTTCAAATGTCTTGCAATCGTTCCTTGATCGCGTACAACACTCTGGCAGCTTGTGTGCATCGGCGACTACCAGAAAACTATCAGTATGACACTACGCATCATCAGAGCTATGATAAGACTTATCGGTGTGACACACGTACATCTATACATCATTAATGCCATGACGGTACTGTCAGTATGACACTACGCATCATCAGAGCTATGACAAGACTTATCAATGTGACACCCGTACATGTACATACCATTAATGCAATGACAATACTGTCAGTATGACACCTACGCATCATCAGAGCTGTGATAAGTCTATCAGTGTGACGGTGACACCTGGTTCAGGTCGCTG
>JABMCL010000532.1:357500-542500 GCA_018857735.1 Alviniconcha marisindica
TAGAGTAAATTGACAACAACAGCAGGTAGGCCTGCAGACGCAGGCCTTCAATAAATTGCCAACAGCAGCAGGTAGGCCAGCAGACGGTGTTCAGTAAACTGCCAACAGCAGCAGGTAGGCCTGCAGACGGTGTACAGTAAACTGCCAACAGCAGCAGGTAGGCCTGCAGACGGTGTTCAGTAAACTGCCAACAGCAGCAGGTAAGCCTGCAGACGGAGTTGTTCAGTAAAATGACGACACTGGCAGCTCTGGTCCATGTTCTGTGTGCACACAGGGGGACAGCTTTGAACCCAACGCAGGCGTGTGCGGCTTTCTGCACGTCGCCATCGCCACGTCCAGGGACGGGCCCATCATCCACCAAGCCAAGCAGCTGCAGGCGGCAGCCAACCGTGTCATCCTGGAAGACGTCAAGCGCAAGTACACGACCACTACACCACTCGTCCATGTGGCGGAGTACGAAAAGAAGGTTTTATCGCAGAGCCTGCGTCCTTCGGGGCAGCATGACCCCAGCGTGGACCCCGTGCTTCTGCGTCTCTTCTGGCACGTCCGCCAGGCGGAGCTGGAGGCATCCATCGCGCAGTACCGGAAGAAGCCACAGGAAGTGAGCCAAGGCTTTGTCAATCTCCTGAAGTACTACGCTGTCTGCGACGTCCCTGAGGCCATCAAGCAAGAGGGGACGCAATTCCTGCGCTCTTTAGAAGAAGCGGGCGTAGTTATCCGACCTGATGTAGTAGTGAAGGGGTGAGGGGCAGGCCGCTACTCCTGGCCCTCTGTGAATAGAAAGAGAATGTACTGCCCGGACCGTCTACAGTCGTACCTCTTCGGCACCGCCGGGACAATCGGCACGGCCCAAAACGAACCGATGACAGTGAAGGACAATAGTAAAATGTACCTTCAACACAACTACTTTTAAAAAAACAAGAACATAACCCTCATAATGTCCGCTAAAAAAAAAAAACTAAAAAACAAACAAAGGGTCTCTAAGCCTTTGCTAACCCGCAGTGAGGTACTGCTGATGCATAAATTAAGGGTTCCCCTCTGTTGAGAACCCAGAGTTGACAAATGTTCTCATTTCAAAGCTTGGAATAGGTCAGAGTACAGCAATGCACGCTTCGCCCAGTGCCAGGAATATCTTCCTTGTCCTAATTTCTACCTCCCCGGTCCATTCACCTTCATTGTTTTGCAAATCCTCTTCCTGCTAGTTTCCCGCGTGGGCCCGCGAATAAAATAGGCCACCCTGCTCTTCGTCACAAGCGATTTAAGCAGGTTCCCTTGGTCAGTGCCTACGGAATATAATCAGGTACCAAACCAGATAGAAAAGATGGTTGGTTCTTGACTTTGTAACAGTTGGTTAGACAAACTTGTGATTGAGTGACTTGTTTTAGAACGCTAGCAGTCATTTTTGTTTCAGATTTTTGAATGACATGTTTTGAACTGGTTTAAAAGAATTTTGAATGTGTGATTTGTCCTGAGGTAAGCCTATGCGGTCGACGGGACATTCAAATCCCAGAACTAACTGACAGCGTTTGCTACGTGCTAAATGGTCATTTCCAGGCTGTGGATGATCACCAGGCTGGCATCGGAAAGACCTAGCGCTCAGGCTAAGAATGGTTGAACGTCGCATTGTGTTCTGTGCCCTGTTGTGGTGTGGTGCACGTTGTTATCGGTGTACCTTGTTGCTGTGCACTTTGTCGGTGTTTGCCTTATAATGTTGGCTATGTACCTTGCTGCGGTTATATTAATACTGTGCAGCCTACCTTGTCGTGATGTACTGTGTCCTGTGTTATGTCAGGGTGTACTTTGTTTCTGTGTGTTCTGTTGGGGTGTACTTTGTTGCTGTGTGTTCTGTCGGGGTGTACGTTGTCCTGTTGGGATGTACTTTGTCTTGTGTGTTATGTTGGGGTGTACTTTGTCCTCTGTGTGTTCTGTCGAGGTGTACTTTATCTCGTGTGCTCTCTCCGGGTTTACGTTTTCCTGTGTGTTCTGTCGGGGTGTACTTTGTCCTGTGTGCTCTGTCGGGGTGTACTTTGTTGCTGTGTGTTCTGTCGGGGTGTACGTTTTGGTGTATGTAACTTGCTGTGGCTACCTTAAGGTTAATGGTGTACCTAGTCCTTGTTGTGGATGGAGGCAAACTTTGTTGGGCTGACATGCCTTGTTGTGGCGTTGTGACTACCTTGTTATGGAGACATGCCATGTTGTGGTGGTGTGCATACCTTGTTGTAGTGACGTACCTTACTGTGGCCTAGCTTGTTATGGAGACGTGCCATGTTATGGGGGCGTGCGTACCTTGTTGTGGTGACGTACCTTACTGTGGCCTACCTTGTTATGGAGACGTGCCATGTTGTGGTGGCGTGCGTACCTTGTTGTGGTGACGTACCTTAGTGTGACCTACCTTGCTATGGAGACGTGCCATATGTTAAAGACAACAGGTAATTAGTAATCACATACCTAATAACCAATAACCGCATCTTAATAATCAACATTTAACTAGTGCATTAGTCATTAGTGCACTTAATTAATGTAATAAATAAAATGATCTGAGGATGTACCTCTGGAGTTTATAAACCTAGCATTTACTCGCATGCCAGGTGAGTGCTGTCATAGGCAACTCATGTCTTTGTTGCTGTGTTTGTGTGACGTCTTTCGAGAGCTGATTAACTCGCTTATGTGTTGGTAATAAACAAAGTCAAGATGCTCCTCACTGACAGTTTTCGCTTAATTCTGTATTCGTTCATCTGTACTGACCACCTCGTGTGCAGCTTTATTAACTTTGTCTTAAGCATTATTCATTCATTTCTTCAGTCACTTCTTCAGTCACTGATAAATTCGCGTAGCCTTACTTCACTAATGGCGGCCGTGCCGAGGCCGCACGGTGACGGCAGCTTTATTAACGTGTCGCCAAACTCTCAGTGACGGATTATCCAGTCAGGACGTGCAGACCAGACACTTTCTACCTCACTTTCAAAACTCCGACAGTTGCCCTGACAGCGGAGTGAGCTGGAAAGCCCTGCATGTCCATGAAGTGACGACGGTTCGGTTCGGTTGTGTTGCTTAATGTCCTCGGATGTCGGCTGACATATTAGGGACAAGCTGAGACCATCGCGTGAGCATGGTACAATAAATATTTATGTCCACGGAAGCCAGAAGGCTCGTTAGGACGGACAGCCCAGGACGGCCACCTCGACTCTCACACAGCTCCTGCACTATGAGAGGTGAGGACGCTGCGTGCTGACACGGACATCACGTCCCACGGGGCTGAGGGCGGTGAGTTGGGTCAGACGTTGTAAAGCTGCAGTCACTCGTTCAGAGGCGCGTGCTACTGGCGGGAGCCGGCGCAGCCAGTCTGCTCGGAAGCAGAGAATAGCGCTATGTAAAATCAGCCAGTCAATCAGCCAGTCAACTGGTCGGTCATTCTTCTTAATAAACAGTACTGTGTCGATTCTGTGACTACCTAGTGACCAGGGTTCATACTAGACGGTTGCATGAGCCTTGACCAAAGTTCAGCGTGGCTGAGCCCCAATGGACGGTTTTATGGCTGTTAGCCACAGGTCCGAGTGGACTATGAAGTGGCAGCCGCCAGCGGCTTTTTTTTAATTTTTTATCATGGGCATGTACCAAAGAGTTTGTAGTGATCGAGTAAATTCTCCCACTGCCGTCCCAGTGGCAAGGCAGCGGTGTGTTTACCAGACCTTTGACATCAATCAGCTGCGCTATCGCCCACAGACAAGGCCGCCAGCACCTACACGGGCCGTGTGAGCTACTGGCCCCGCAAGGGGGCTCAGCCTCTCTGCTCTGTCTAGTGGCGACGATGTGTGTGTGTGTGTGTGTGTGCGCACGCGCGTGCGTGTGTGCGTGAGTGCGTGCGTGCATGAGTACGTGTGTGTGTGTGTGAGTGTGGGTGAGAGAAGGGAAGTTTTAGCGCATGTGCGTACTTACCAGCGTGCGTGTCAGCTATGCGTGCGCACGCGAGGGCGAGTGTGTCAGTGTTTACCATTATTCAGCTGGGTACATTTCGTCGAAATAGTGACAGCACTGTGCGTGGCACTGGCCTTTCTCTTCTAGTCTGGGTCAGCACCGGCTTTTCTCTTCTAGTCTGGGTCAGCACCGGCCTTTCTCTTCTAGCCTGGTTCAGCACCGGCCTTTCTCTTATAGTCTGGTTCAGCACCGGCTTTTCTCTTCTAGTCTGGGTCAGCACCGGCCTTTCTCTTCTAGCCTGGTTCAGCACCGGCCTTTCTCTTATAGTCTGGCCCAGAAACCGGCCTTTCTCTTCTAATCTGGCCCAGAAACCGGCCTTTCTCTTCTAGTCTTGGTCAGCACCGGCCTTTCTGTTCTAGTCTGGGTCATCACCGGCATTTCTCTTCCAGTCTGGGTCATCACCGGCCTTTCTCTTGTAAAAGATCCCTAGGAACTTAGAACTAAAAGAAGAGTAGGGGATGGTTCCCTAGCTGCCCTTGGCAAAAGTCATCCCTTGTATTGCATCATAATGGGAAAACAGTCAAACATCACTATGCCTTGGCAAAGGTCACATCTCCCCTATTGCATCACAATGGGAAAAGAGTCAAACATCACATTTCCCCTGTTGCATCACAATGGGAAAAGAGTCAAACAACACATTTCCCCTGTTGCATTACAATGGGAAAAGAGTCAAACATCACATTTCCCCTGTTGCATCACAATGGAAAAAGAGTCAAACATCACATGTTCCCTGTTGCATCACAATGGGAAAACAGTCAAACATCGCATGCCTTGGCAGAGGTAACATTCCCCTCATTATTGTGTCACAGAAAACGGTCAAACATCACACGCCTTGGCAAAGGTAACATTCCCCTCATTATTTTATCACAGAAAACGGCCAATCATCACATGCCTGGGTATGCTGCAGCGCTGCTCTTCTAGCTGCCCTACCCTTACCCACCAGATAAGATTACCTTGATTTTCGCCAGTAAAGTGGGGAAAAATCGGTCAGCCTACTTCCCTTTTGATTCCAAAATGATGAGGAACCGTTTAAACTTGTGCCTGCGGATACTTATTCCGTTGGACTCGACTGTCATTGCCGGACGCTAATGTTCACTCCGAAAGCGATCGTCAGTGGAGACCGGGTTCCCGTGGGTCACTAAGGTGACATAGGTTCCCGTGGGTCACTAAGGTGACAAGGTTCCCGTGGGTCACTAAGGTGACATAGGTTCCCTTGGGTCACTAAGGTGACATAGGTTCCCGTGGGTCACTAAGGTGACATAGGTTCCCGTGGGTCACTAAGGTGACATAGGTTCCCGTGGGTCACAAGGTGACAAGGTTCCCGTGGGTCACTAAGGTGACATAGGTTCCCTTGGGTCACTAAGGTGACATAGGTTCCCTTGGGTCACTAAGGTGACATAGGTTCCCGTGGGTCACTAAGGTGACATAGGTTCCCTTGGGTCACTAAGGTGACAAGGTTCCCGTGGGTCACTAAGGTGACATAGGTTCCCGTGGGTCACTAAGGTGACATCCTCAGTCATAATAAAACGCAGGTCAAGACTGAAATCAAACCCCACGAACAAAAACTGTAGCCTTTCAGTAATAAAATAACAATGAACAAAACAAAATCACCTTCGTTCTGCCATTTTGGTAACATTCACGTTTCACTAACCCATCCAAAGTTACCCGTCCCACCCCGGGCCTTGACAAGGTGGGTTATCACTTGGAATACTTTGGGTCAAGGAGAACTTAAACACAAATGTTGCGCCTGTAGGATTGAAATACATTATTATTATTATTTATTATCATTAACCAATAGTGGGCTGGTTTCTCTCTAAAAACATTTCTAACACTGAAAAGAAACAACTGCATAAAAGGCAGGAAATTGGAATTAACACGATTCTCGTGTCCAAGTTTGTTAGATTTTACTTTTTTCAATCCGTACAGCACTACCTTTCTGTCTTTGACTCCGAAGTTCCTTGTTTTGAAGGAAAACTTCTTTTCAAATGCCTTTAGGACCGGCCGAAAGAAGACCCAAATAAGGCCAGGCAGCGTGGGCTAGTGACCACACCCAACCTGTCCCATGCTGGCTACTGCTGTGGGTTTGGACATTATCTCAATCTGACCTTGGACATTAACTCAGTCTGACCTTGTCCCGACTTCTAATTACCCACAGAAACATTTATCTCTAAGCATCACAAACAAGCACATTTGCAGGCTGTGTATTTGCTTCCGTTAAATTGAAAAACAATTTGTAAACAGCGAAACAAAATTACTTACTGACAGTGTTAAAACAGGGTCAGTGTGTCGTGTTGGTGTGATGCGGCTCCCAAAAATGTTCAAAAGAGAGAGTCGGCGGTACGTATGGTTGCTTGACAGCAAGTTATGGAAAGAAAGCGACAAATATAATGTTTAGGGTGATAAAAAAAAAAAAAAAAAAAAAAAAAAAAGCCCTTGACACAATGTGCCCTATGATCCATGGTGCCCCTGTCTCCCCTATACATGCAGAACAGTAATACCTCGCAGGCAGACTTCTTTTGGCTGATACTTACTTGGACTTGGACGTTTATGTAGCTGTTTCGTTACCCTTCCCCCGCGATAAGATTACTCTGAAACTGAGCGTGACCTCGCTGATTAAAAGTGAATAAGAGCTGGAGACAGATGACGTATTGACGGGAGGTGTACAAACGGGCGACCTGTTCACGACCTGGGGTGCAGCGTGACCAGTGAGCTGCTCGGTGTGCACTGTAACAGTGACTGCACTGTGGCCTGTTAGCTGGCCGGGTTATTCTCACCCTCCGGCAGGGCAGTTGTTGTGCCGGGTCTGTGCTGTTAAAATGGAATCGTGCTTCACTCTGGTTAGCTGGCCCTTTGACAGGGCATTTATTATACTGCCGGTTCTATGTGCAGTGGACAAAGGTTCACACTTCACTCTAGTTAGCTGGCCTGGTTATTCTCAGCCTTTGACAGGGCATTTATTATACTGCCGGTTCTATGTGCAGTGGACAAAGGTTCACACTTCACTCTAGTTAGCTGGCCTGGTTATTCTCAGCCTTTGACAGGGCATTTATTATACTGCCGGTTCTATGTGCAGTGGACAAAGGTTCACAATTCACTCTGGTTAGCTGGCCTGGTTATTCTCAGCCTATGACAGGGCAGTTATGGTGCGAAGTCTGTGCAATGGAAATGGGATCATACTTCACTCTGGTTCACCGCTGGGTGGACCGACCCCCACACGGCTACGGCCTGCTTCAGCGGTCAAGTGGCCAAGTGGTCGGTTAACGATATGGAGTCCATAACTCTGGGTTACCTGTGCACAACGCCGTAACGATGTAGTCAATAGCAGTCAGCCAGGGTTACCTGTGCACAACGCCGTAACGATGTAGTCAATAGCAGTCAGCCAGAGTTACCTGTGCACAACGCTGTAACGATGCAGTCCATAAGTCAGCCTGGGTTACCTGTGCACAAGGCCGTAACAATGCAGTCCATAACAGTCAGCCTGGGTTACAAATGCACAAGGCCGTAACAATGCAGTCCATAAAAGTCAGCCTGGTTACCTGTGCACAACGCTGTAACGATGCAGTCCATAGCAGTCAGGCCGCTAACCGCTAACTACTCTACCTTTGTCTCAGATTCTGCTACACACTTATTCTTGTCCACATAACGTCAGTAAATGATTCACAAACATCCATTTTTCATAGCACACATTCGTTAGTAGGCGGCAAACACAGTGTGAAACTGCTGTTCTAGGCCACGTATAGTGACGCTTTAAAGGAACTCTCCTTCGAAGGCTAAACTTCTCATGTGTTTGGAGCAGGTTAAACAAAAATGATCCTACATTAAAAGTTTTGTGACTGGGCGTGCCGTTGATTTTATAACGATTTTATAAGAGGACTTTCCCAGACACCGTAACGAGCACCGTTTTCACAAGCTTTTTCCCGCGTCATTGACGTATGGCATCATTGACAGGATACCGAAACTTCTCAGTTACGTGTACATTTCATGTATAAATCTTCTTCTTTTTTTTCTTTTTCTTTTTTTAAAATCTGGACAGTGTGTTTGAAATAATTTCATTTCCTAAACCTTTTCACGGTGAACAGCATAAAATACAGGAAAATGAATTGATATTGTTTGAAATTACCAAGACGAACAATGTAATTATGGAAAAATCATTTTGATAGTAAACTGGCAAAGCTGTTACTGGACACGTGTAAAAGGAAAGGTTCCTGATACTTCTTTTATCTTTGAAAGGAGTGGTCTACCGGACCATTCGTTTAAATATTCTCCTACTACCTGTTTGCGTAATGTGTGTGTTTCTGGCGTGCCACCAGCCGGTAAATTTTTCTTTAATTTAATTTATTATTATTAGAAAATGATGACTGAAATATTTCCTGTTCCTATTTCAGTATGCTGAAAAACAAAATGTCACCCAGTACATTGCACCTCGGTGCATCGCTGAGCATGATTAGTAAACGGCAGCTACAGGTCTCATCCACTATAGTGAGGTAGACATTGAACGATTAGGAGATTTGTTCAAAGAAAGCTGTAAAATTATTCACACAACCTTAAGTTACCCGACAAATTATTAGGCCAGAGCAGATTACATGCCTGTAACGATGTAATTGTTTGCCGGCCGGGTGTAAAACGTGTGTAAAACAACAAAATGTTATGACGTAATATGCATTCCGTAAATAGCTGCATCCCGTTGGGAGATTCCCAATCTATTTTTAGACTACTACGGTTAGTCTTAAACTGGCTACTTTTTAAAGGGCCAAAGCGTGAGCCGGTTTGGCCTAGCGGTAAGGCGTTAGGCTGGTAAGCGGAGGGACCTCGGTTCGAATCCGCTTTGGCTCTCCTTTCTCTTCAAAAGTTGTTGTCTGTGGACACTGTCTTGTGACTTTGTCCCTCACAATTATGAAACATTAAAATGGCTCTCATCGCTGCCCATCTTAATGCAGAAGTCATTCTGGTGGTGACAGTGTAGCGATAGGTATATAACCTCCCCTCCCCCCCCCCCCACCTCCATACCCCCTTTCCCTCTTCTCCCCGTCCCTAATAAACCTTACAGTTTCTGTGGACGTTAAGCACCATGTTTACAAAGGGCCAAAGCAAAAATGAATGATACAGAAGAAGAAGAAAAATCGTAACTAAAACAACAAAAATCCTTTTTAGCCAAACTTCCTAGTTCCTTTAATAATTATCTTCTTTCTGATTCTTCACTGAGGTCACGCTTTGAGGCTGTACCTTTGGCCGTGCAGCTCACGTACCCTAATTCAGTAATTGTATTCACTCGCATGCCCGGCAAGAGTTACCGTAGGCTACTCGGGCCTTTGTTGCTGTGTTCCTGTGACGTCTTTCCTGCGCGAGTTAACTCCCTTGTTTGTTGATTCAGTTTCTGCTGTTAGCGAGTACGATCCTGTCCAGCAAGACCCCAGCCTAGAACAGCGACTGTTCTCCATTCTTCAGACTTAGAGACCAGTCATCACCCCTGCCTAGAACAGCGACTGTTCTCCATTCTTCAGACTTAGAGACCAGTCATCACCCCTGCCTAGAACAGCGACTGTTCTCCATTCTTCAGACTTAGAGACCAGCCATCACCCCTGCCTAGAACAGCGACTGTTCTCCATTCTTCAGACTTAGAGACCAGTCATCACCCCTGCCTAGAACAGCGACTGTTCTCCATTCTTCAGACTAAGAGACCAGTCATCACCCCTGCCTAGAACAGCGACTGTTCTCCATTCTTCACACCTAGAGACCAGCCGTCACAAAGGCCATACCGGGGTGAAACACAAGTCTTGAAAGTCCATTGTTTTGATCGCATTGTGTCACTTGATGTTGGATGAGGGCTGCAAAAGGTGGACGACTGAGTTAGTTGATAATAATAATAATAATAATTCTTCATGAAGTTTTCACCACAGACTGTTAGCTGATGGTAATTTTTTTTTAAATGTGTAATAACGGTTAAGTTGATAATGCTAAAAATAATGATAATGCTTCGTTTTTATTTCTGGCGGTTAAGTTGATAATAATAAAAATAACGATAATGCTTCGTGACGTTTTCAACACAGACAAGTTTACAAAAACATTTTTATAACTATTGTTTCACTGCCACAGACGGTTTGTTAATAACACTAAAAATAATAATTATTATTTATGAAGTTTGCACAACCAACAGTCGATAATAATAAAAATCATATTTCACTAAATTGTCATCATAGACAGTTAAGATAGTTGATATTAATCAAATAATATTTCGTGACTTTTTTCTAAACAGACAGTTCAGAATAATAATGCTTCATGAAGTTTTCAGCACAGACAGTTACGTTAGTTGTTGGGAATCATTCGTGAAGTTACCTTATTGCGTCTCGCATTCTTCACGCATTTACCCACCAAATAATGTTTACTACTGATGATTTCAAAGTCTCACATATCCATCCCCATTCCCGCCTGTCTCATATTGTGTTTGATGTCTAAACTTTATTTATTTCATGTGTATACCTTTGTGCCACGGCTCAGAAAATGTGTATATGTATAATTAGATCTAGAATAGTTCCTTGTTTGGGCGAGGACTGGATGTAAAAAATCATACATGCTTATCTATTATCGTCGTAACTACTCTCTCTCTCTCTCTCTCTCTCTCTCCTCTCTCTCTCTCTCTCTCTACTCTCTCTCTCTCTCTCTCTCTCTCTCTCTCTCTCTCTCTCTCTCCCCCCCCCCATCCTCCCCCACTCACCCCCGCCCCAGTCCTTGCCCCCTTCCATTCAAGACTCACTGTCCTTGACACGCTCCAAACCTGGCTTTCCGGCTCCTTTCCTCCAAACTCTGCCGTAATTGGTTACGCCATGGAAGGGGCGCTATTTCTTATCTTCTTACCCCCCCCCATAACATTTTTTGCGAAATTCCTAAGATCGTGGAAACAACATAGCGTCGGAGCAAAAACGTCAGTGAACATCTGGTGCGTGAAAAATTAGTTCCGCCTCGATTCAGACGATTTTGGTTTTTTGGCGTAAGCTGGCGTAAGCTGGCGTGTGGCTATCTGAGAAATGCAGCCTGGTGTCATTAACTGAGTTGTATGTATGGTTCAAACCTACTGCCATTTGAGCACCACGGAAAAACTGTCTGTTAGCTAACAGTTTTCGGATACCTATGGCGTAACCAACTGTGACAGTGCCCTTCGGAGAAAGAATGTCGTAAACCAATACTTGGAGTTTGTCCTTGAGTGTCCTCTGAAAATGCTAAAACCAGACTGATTTGAAATGCGGTATAAAAACTTGTATAGCAACGATACAAAATGCATACGTTTCTTCTGCATCTTCCCGGGTCTTCTTTTTCTTCTTTCTCTCCTCCAGCACCTCCTTCATCTCTTCCTTCTTCTTTCCCTCCTCCTCCATCTCTTCCTTCTTCTTTCCCTCCTCCTCCACCTCTTCCTTCTTTCCCTCCTCCTCCACCTCTTCCCTCTTTCCCTCCTCCAGCTCTCCCTTCTTCTTTCCATCCTCCTCCTCCATCTCTTCCTTCTTCTTTCCCTCCTCCTCCACCTCTTCCTTCTTCTTTCCCTCCTCCACCTCCACCTCTTCCTTCTTCTTTCCCTCCTCCTCCACCTCTTCCTTCTTCTTTCCCTCCTCCTCCTCCACCTCTTCTTTCTTCTTTCCCTCCTCCTCCACCTCTTCCTTCTTTCCCTCCTCCTCCACCTCTTCCCTTTTCCCCTCCTCCTCCACCTCTTCCTTCTTATTTCCCTCCTCCAGCTCTTCCTTCTTCTTTCCCTCCTCCTCCATCTCTTCCTTCTTCTTTCCCTCCTCCATCTCTTCCTTCTTTCCCCCCTCCTCCACCTCTTCCTTCTTCTTTCCCTCCTCCTCCATCTCTGCCTTCTTCTTTCCCTCCTCCTCCTCCACCTCTTCCTTCTTCTTTCCCTCTTCCTCCTCCTCCAGCTCTTCCTTCTTCTTTCCCTCCTCCAGCTCTTCCTTCTTCTTTCCCTCCTCCTCCCCCATCTCTTCATTCTTCTTTCCCTCCTCCTCCATCACTTCCTTCTTCTTTCCTTCTTCCTCCATCTCTGCCTTCTTCTTTCCCTCCTCCTCCATCTCTTCCTTCTTCTTTCCCTCCTCCTCTTCCACCACTTCCTTCTTCTTTCCCTCCTCCTCCTCCACCTCTTCCTTCTTCTTTCCCTCTTCCTCCTCCTACAGCTCTTCCTTCTTCTTTCCTTCCTCCTCCTCCAGCTCTTCCTTCTTCTTTCCCTCCTCTTCCAGCTCTTCCTTCTTCTTTCCCTCCTCCTCCTCCAGCTCTTCCTTCTCCTTCCCCTCCTCTTCCTCCATCTCTGCCTTCTTCTTTCCCTCCTCCTCCATCTCTTCTTTCTTCTTTCCCTCTTCCTCCAGCGTTTCCTTCTTCTCCTCTTCCTCCTGCTACTTCAATCTGGGCGTTGACAAAACTCCTTTCCTGGTTGAATTTGTTTTGTTTTTTAATGTGACGGCCTCTTTTTGGGAGACACTTCTTTCCCTTATATTTTCGCCCTGATATAACCGTGATGGTTGACAGGGCGTTAAACACGAAGTTACTTACTCCCTTATATTTAAATGTGTTCCACTCAGACCCAGCAAACAGCCATTCAGCCGCCCGGCGGAGTTGTGACCACAGAGATAAAAGCGCTCTTCCTCACGTGATTTACCGCTGTGGCTTGGCGCACCCTCACGTGGGTGCGCGGGGTGGACTTTGTCAGTCTCAGCTACGTTTGCAAACTTGCAGGCACAAGCATGGTTCCTCCTGGTGAAGATCTGTTCCCATCTGTCTTTATCGCAGCATTGCTGCTGCTTAATACCGCAGACTCCGCCAGTCCTTTCGCGGTGACTTCGGTCGGTGTCATCCAAGGAACGGAAGAGTCAAGTCCGGACGGTCTTCTGTACTTCGCTTTCCGAGGCATTCGTTACGCCCGACCACCCACGGGCGGCCTGCGATGGAAGCCGCCCGTGGCTTTGCCAGAGTGGCAGGGCGTGTACGAGGCGACGGACTTCAGGCCAGGATGCCCACAGCTGACGACCAAAGTCACAACGTCAGAGGATTGTCTGTTTCTGGATATCTACGTCCCTCACAACGTCAGTGGTTTGTATAATGACGCCACGAAAGCCTTGGAAGCATGGGAGAAAGGGGACAATGCGACGGCATCGCCTGCAACAGGTTCGTGGCTTCTCGTGTCCGTGTCTCAGTCCCTCTCTTTCTCTCGGGCTGTCTGTGTCTCCGTCTCTCTCTGAACGTCTCCCCCCCTCCCTCTCTCACACAAACACACACACACACACACACACACACACACACACACACACACACACACACACACACACACACACACACACACACACACACACACACACTGTTTTTCTAAGAGAGAGAGAGACAGAGAGACTAAAATAACCCAGAAAAGGTGAACGTGATGACCTGTAAACGTTTCTTAGAGTTCCTCTAGGAACACCGAACAGGATCGTTTATTGTGACATCGGCCATTACCCACTATTTGTGACTAGTACATGCCGTTGCTTGAAATATCGGTTGCTGCTTTTAAAGACGGACAACAGCAGGATTCCTAACCAGGCATACAAAAAGACGATTTCAATGGATGAAAGCGAGAAAAAATGTTGGGTCACAGAGGTGAAGAATGCGTTGAGGCAGAAACAGATTTTATTGAGTGTGGTCGGTTAGGGGTTGGAGGTGTAAAGACATTTTCAAGTGAACTGAAGCGGAGACTAGCAGACACATTTTATGCAAGAATGAAAAGCTGCTATTCGAGAGAAGGACAGACGCTTCACATACCGCAACATTAATTCTGTATTATCTGAACCCGATCAACATGTACTTCAGTCCGTGAAATATTCTGCTTTAGAGTTGGACTGTGCCCACTGCGCTTTGGTGTGCCTCCAGTTTGTTTGTAGGCTACTATAAAGAGAACCTGTATAGTTTGTGTAAATGCGATAGAAAATATAGAGCACTTGTTCACTTGTCCCATGTACGCTGACATTCGAGTGAAACGTTTTCAACGACGCGTCTCGAAGCGCGGTCGCGACTTCAGTGGAAGATGTTCTCTCTTGAAAGAGCAAGACGAATCGCTTCGCTCAGCCAGGTTCGTCTTCAATGCATTAACGAGAAGAAATGAGTTTAGTGGGACAAACTATTTTTGCACATAGCTTCACAACTCCGGACCAGTTTTACTCTTATCAGCGCTTGTTCATTTCATTCTTAATGATGCACTCTTTGGCTGCAGTCGCGTTGTTTTTGTTTGGTGTGTGCGTTTTGGTGTATCTGACATCAAAAGGGCCATTATCATATTTCTTTGCCTTTGAAGAAGATTGTCATCCACTTTGGGGGCAAAGAAAATCGTAGAATTAGTGTCAAGAGCGCCGGCTTAAAACGTTTCAAGCACGCCCCTAAACGGCTAAAACTGGCAGAAAGTGGCCCGAATATTACGTGTCGTCCACTTTCAAGCCTCTTCCAAAATCTCACTTATCTAAACAATAACACGCTTCGGCATAACTGTGGACTACTGCTTGGTACATACGCCAGAGTTTCGTGTGTGTGTGTGTGTGTGTGTGTGTGTGTGTGTGTGTGTGTGTGTGTGTGTGTGTGTGTGTGTGTGTGTGTGTGTGTGTGTGTGTGTGTGTGTGTGTGTGTTGAAAGAGAGAGAGAGAACTGAAGTAGTTTTGAACTAATGTACTTGTATTTTGAATGTAAGCGCCTTGCGCTCATTGAGGTGAGTCGCAGATACATTCATCATTATTTTAAAAAAAATCTTTTATTAAACGCAATGTTTTCTATGATAGCTTTGAAATATTACTTTTCATGTACATTTCCGATACAATTTGGACTAACTTATACTAAAAAGCAGACGACTGCATGCGCTATCATTATGTGCAGAGGTAGCGATCACAGAGAGTACACGGTTATGTTGTCTCCTATATCGCTTTGGAAACATTTAACTTTTACCTTGGTTGACGCAGACGACAGTTTTGAGTCTCTGCAACCACTGATCAGTCCGCTTTGGAGTCTTCGTGTGAAGCTGAAACGCCATAATTATAGCTTGCATTTGTGTGTTATTTTCTTTTTGTTTTTTGTTTTTGTTATTGTTTTGTATTTGTTTTGTTGTTGTTGTTTTTGTTTTTGCGTGTTGTTTTACAAGACGTTTGCAATTGCTTTTCTTGTGATATTTTTCAATCTGAGATTGCTGTAGTGTGGTATAGTTACGTTGTGACGCTGCTGCACTATGGTAATTTTCAACTGCTGCTTTTTTCTTCTTCTTCTTTCTTCTTCTTTTCTCCGTCTCTCTGTCTGTCTGTGTCTTCTGTCTGTCTCTCTGTCTCTCTGTCTCACCCTCTCTGCGTCAGTCCAGTGTGATTTATTTGCTGATGATGGCACCCTTAATACAGCTAATAACAACATAGATAATATACGTAGGGATTTACAACAAAGTCTATATGATGTCTCCGGATGGTGTTGTAGAAATCGGATGGCACTGAATCCGACGAAAACAAAATGCATGTTGATGGCGACGAGACAAAAACACCAGAAAAAACAGCTCCCTTTAAATCTAAAGTTCGAGACCACGCCAATAGAACAAGTTTCAAAACATCGCCTGCTTGGAGTAACTGTAGATGAACAGCTAAAGTGGCAAACGCATATTAACAACATTTGCAGAACCGTTTCTAGAAATATTTTTCTTCTTTCGAAACTGAGCCAAATTGTCAGCCAAAAATGCAAATTAGCCTTCTTCTTTGCACACATTATGTCACATATGAACTATGTTTCAAATGCATGGGATGGATGTGCCTATGTGCACATGAAGCAGCTGTATTCTCTCCACAAACGTGCCGTAAAATTTTTGATGCCAATTCCGAATTTAGACTACAAACAAAAGTGTTGTGCTCTCAAACTACTCCCTTTAGACAAACAATTATTGCTCAACAAATGTGTTCTAATGCAAAAGGTTGTTCACGGCAAAGCCCCGCAGTATCTGAAAGATCTCATGATTCCATCTGAACGTCTTCATGTTCATGGGAATAAACAGCTTTTGCCCAAAACAAGGATTGATATCTTTAAAACGAGTTTCTCCTTTTCAGGCTCCATAGCGTGGAATAGTTTAGCTCATCATCTCAGATACCCCATGGAATTAAAAACGTTCAAAAGGAAAGTATTTCAGGCACTCGCTAAGCCACCTTGAATACTTCTTGTTCTTTCTTTTCTTTTCTTTTCTCGCTTGTCAGACAGCTTGACACAAAATGTATAGAATGTTTTATTGTTTTCCCTTCCTTGCTCTTCTTGTAAAGTTTTAGATTTTTGTTTGTTTGTATTTTCATGAAATATTAACTTTTCTTTTTCTCGTGGTCATATTTTTTTTTTTTTTTTTTTTTTAATTCAAATTTAATGTTTGCATATATATGATTGTTGGTATGTGTGATGTGCTTTGATTTTGGTTAGGTGTGTATAATGCGCCATTGCTTAGCTTCCAATCCTGTTAGATGTGATCTTGTTTTATACGTAGATAGTGAGATAGCCACTATTCTGTCGCTTTCCATTATTCGTTAATATGTTTTTGTAATCTCTCTCTCTCTCTCTCTCTCTCTCTCTCTCTCTCTCTCTCTCTCTCTCTCTCTCTCTCTCTCTCTCCTAAAAATTGTTTTGAATTGGTCTTACTTTGCCTTATTATTGCTCTGTTCGTATGATGTGATGTTTTAGACAGAAATTAGTTTTGTTTTGTTTTTAAGTCGTTTTTTCTCTAGCGTATTTAATGGAATTCTTGTTTGATGTATTGAGTGTTGCTGTGTTTGTCATCAGGGACAGATTTGTAAAAAAGCCGACACGTGCTTAAATCTTTATCCCTGTGTAATAAAGTATTATCTTATCTTATCTATCTCTCTCCGCAGAGGATTCTCGACCCGTGATGATTTGGATCCACGGTGGCTCATACCACAGTGGCTACAGCCAGAAGTACTCGGCTTGGAAAGTGGCGACAGAGCAGGACGTCGTGGTGGTTGTCGTCCAGTACAGACTGGGCGCCCTGGGCTTTCTCAGCTCTGGTGACAGCACTCTGCCTGGTGCGTATAGCATGACGATGATGGTGGTGATGATGGTGATGATTGTCATGTGGTACAGTCTGGGCTTTCTCAGCTCTGGTGAAAACACTCTGCCTGGTGCGTATAGCATGACGATGATGGTGGTGATGGTGGTGACGATTGTCATGTGGTACAGTCTGGGCTTTCTCAGCTCTGGTGACAGCACTCTGCCTGGTGAGTATAGCATGACGATGATGGTAGTGATGATGGTGATGATTGTCAAGTGGTACAATCTGGGCTTTCTCCGAGCAGCTCTGGTGACAGCACTCTGCCTGGTGCGTATAGCATGACGATGATGGTGGTGATGATGGTGATGATTGTCATGTGGTACAGTCTGGGGTTTCTCAACTCTGGTGACGACAGCACTCTGCCTGGTGCGTATAATAGCATGACGATGATGGTGGTGATGATGGTGATGACTGTCTTGTGGTACAGTCTGGGCTTTCTCAGCTCTGGTGACAGCACTCTGCCTGGTGCATATAGCATGACGATGATGATGACGATGACGACAGTGATGATGGTGATGATGATTATATGTAATGGTGGTTGTCCTACAGTACAGACTTGCGGTTGAAAGCTTTCTCATCTGTGGTGACAGCATACTGCGTGGTGCATATAGCATGACGACGATGATGACAATGACGACGATGACGATGATGATGATGTCGATATTTTGTGATGGTTGTTTAGCAGTACAGACTTTGGGGCTCGACTGGCTTTCTCAGCTCTGGTGACAGCACTCTGCTGGTGCGTATAGCGTCATCCTGATGATGACGATAATATGTTGTGGCTGTTGTCCAACAGCACAGGCTTAGGGGACTCTTGGCTTTCTCAGCCCTAGTAACATCTCTCCGCCTGGTTCTTATAGCATCATGATGACAACGCTGCCTTGCTGCTGCTGCTGTTGCTGCTGCTGCTGCTGCTGATAACGATGATGATGTCTGCCTCGTGTTGGCTATCCCGCAATATAGCCTGGGAGTTGTCGAGCTGCTTAAACTCGTTTGTATATGACAGTAGGACTTGAGGGGGAGGAAAGAAAATTGTCGTTGTCTTTGACATCATCATCCAGATTGTCTAGTCTCATTGTAACCATTTTAATAATGCTTAAGCGACTGCAAGAGCAGTGCTGCACAGTCCTAGTAAGTTAACGATGTCTTTTCATGTTTACCTTTCCTTCATAACCGCTCCCGTCACTTTACTTCAGAAGCAGTATGTTAGCATATACACCAACAGTCAGTCAGCATTGACCATCACAATATCGTTTTGAAATCAGCTTCTTCTTTTTTTAATTCTTTCTTTCTTTTTATCATCAGGAAATTATGGACTTTGGGATCAAAGGCTGGCCATGGTGTGGGTCAAGGCCAACATCTGGGCCTTTGGGGGCAACGGTAGTATGGTGACCATTGCCGGGGAATCGGCAGGGTCAAGCAGCGTCAGCCAGCACACGCTGTCCCGGCATGCATCAGGGCTGTTCCAGAGGGCGGTGATGATGAGTGGAACAGCAGAGGCAGCCTGGTGCTTCAACAACAACCCCAGGTCTGATCCTTCCTCCTCCCCCTCCTCCTCTTTTTACACTATTTCCTCCTCCTCTTCTTACACTATTTCCTCCTCCTCTTCTTACATTTCCGCTCTTCTTCGTCTCCTCCCTTTTTCTTCTTCATCCTCCTCTACTTCTTTTTCTTCTCCTTTCCCCCCTTTCTTCTTCTTCTTCTTCATTTCTTGTTTTTCTCCTTCTTCTCCTCTTTTTTCTTCTCGTACAGTACATGCAGTACAATATAGTAGATCAGAGTGCATTACGGTGTCACAGACTCCAGCGGAGTAAACGTAAAATCCATTGGAAACAAATCTGAAACAGAGTTGACTGCCAGCTTTCTGAGAGAAAAAAATACCAAAACACAAACTTTTGTCGTCTTATATTAAAATAATCGTTTCCTCTAATCTTGCTGTGATATCGAATTGATTTTATGTTGAAAGAAAATGTGCTTCTTGGTCTCTTTCGTCTTCGTTTTTATTCTTCCCTTCCTTCGCTTCGTCCTAAGACGACCCTGTGCGGTCCAACCAGTAAATGCCATCATTTCGCTTTCTTTCTTCTGTGTCTGTTTGTTCACCTTTTTCTCTTTCTTTCACGCTCTAGTTCCATTCCTTCCGTCATTCCATCCTGCCTTCCATCCGTACGTCTTCTTTCTTCTCCTCCTTTTTTTCTCTCCTTCGTCGAGTCCTCATTGCGGGGCGCATGGACAGGAGACAGGACTTGCAGAGGTCTGCCCAAAATGTCAACAGGACATTCTGCTGGCGAAATGATGACTTTCTGTGTAAGCAGAAGGCCTGGAAACGCACGCGCACACACGCACGCACGCACGCACACACACACACACACACACACACCACACACATGAACACACGCTAACACGCACGCAACCCCAAAACACGCATACACATGCACATGCACGCGCGCGGGCGCGCACACACACACACACACACACACACACACACACACACACACACACACACACACACACACACACACACACACACACACATTAACATTTACTCTGTATGTTGTCCATTGACGCAGAGCCGCTTTTGACCAGTTCTCCGTCAACGCTGGCTGCGGGGACGCCTCGAGCTCCCTGGACCACAGACTGGACTGTCTGATGAAGCTCTCAGCTGACGACATCCACGCGGCCGCAGTCACCACAGAGGGCATCAACTTCGTCACCTTCGTCCCTAACATCGACGGCGACTTCTTCCCCGACAACGTTCAAAACCTGCTCAACGACGACGCCTACCTCTCCTCCATCGGGTTCTATGACTATGAGACGCTGGTGGGGGTGCTGAACAACGAGGGGGTCGTCATCTACGGGTTGCTGACCGCCCTGGCGCCGACGCTGCTGACCACAGGACGCCTGCCTTATGCCGCCGTGGACAACGTCCTGCTGGACGGCATGCTGGGGCAGGAGCTGGGCGGCCGCTACGGTCCTGACGTCAAGGACACCGTCAACTACCGCTACTTCTACCCGCGGGACCCCGCCACCTCGTCGCTGCCCGTCCAGCACTTCTTCGACCTGTACACGGACGCCAGCTTCGTCGCGCCGGCACTCAGGTATCTCCGGCACCGCTCCAGGGCGGCTGCTTCACCGTCACAACCACCAGCACCAGCAGCGGCACGTTCACCGTCGAGGTCGTACCTGTACTTGTTTGACTGGTTCCCCAGCCTGACGGCGGGCACGGTGCTGGCGGGCATGCCGCACGCACTGGACGTGGACTACCTGCTGGGCCTGACCAACGACTCGCTGCTGCTCTACGGCGAGCTGCCGCTGGGCGGCGTGCTGAGCGAGCCGGAGGAGCGCGTGTCCCGTCTCTATGGCGACATGATCGGTGCCTTCGTCAGGACGGGGTGAGTTTGGGGCCGCGCCGCGCTTCTGCCGGCCTCTCTGTGCGTGCAGCGCTAACAGCCGTGCGCTAGTTCAGTCAAGTGGTCGGTTTGGCTGTCACTGAATTGAGCACCCAGTCAGTCTGTTACCTCTCTCTCTCTCTCTCTTCTCTCTCTCTCTCTCTCTCTCTCTCTCTCTCTCTCTCTCTCTCTGTGATATATACCCAATAGGATTTTTTTTGAAGGGAGTTGTACTCTCTCTCTTCCACCAGTTCCAGACCTAAATATGTCTCAGCAATCAATTACTTCCTTGTTTATTTCAACACACACACACACACACACACACACACACGCTCGGAAGGTAACCAGATTTTTGCTCCCTCAAAGCTGAACAGAGCAGAGGGGTTCCAAAGGTCAAACACGTGTTTCGCAACCCCAGTGACAATCAGTGACCACCGGTACGTAATGGTGAGAGGATATCAACCCTCTGCAGTCTTTCGTCGACAGCGGCACAACTGTTTTGATGTCAGCAAGTGTTGAAAGACGTGAACGAACCAAAGACCTAGAAAGCTAGGGCACGCGAGATGACAGCGCGTGTGGCCGCTCAGTGTCGGTGTCCCCCGTTAAATGTACAAGTACAGCTGCTCTCGCCACACCAATCTCGGACTGGTGTGAACGTCCAGAACACCAACAGTTCACAACATGGACCTACATAAACCTATATATAGGTCCAGGGTTCAGAGTGCTGTTTGTTTTCCCATTTCATCACAAGAGTGGTGTTCTTGCCGCTGCAAACTTACGGGACGGCCGTATGTACTCTGCAAACAAATTCCAAAAAGCCTCCGAGTGGTGTCACATCACTCCCACTCCCCTTTAACGACAGTGTGTATCTGTCATGTGTGCTGTTGCGGACGACCACTGTTCTTTTCTGATTCATATCCTTACTTAGTGCCTGTATACGGTTCTGCTCCGAGCCCTAAGTCCTAATTCGGTGATTTGAGGAAACGAGAAATCAGAATTGTGGCCTGAATCTTCGTTGTTGTTGTTTTTGTTTGTTGTGCTTTTTTGCTTGTTTGTTTGTTGTTGTTTTTGGGGGGGTACTTCAGTATGCTGCTGGTCTCGTTCAAACATCAAGTTGTCACCCAAGGTGCTAGGCTTTGTTATCCGTCTGTGGAGTTCGGTCGGGTGACATCCTGTTGAACTGTATTCTGATTTGGCCAAAGCTGGCCCTCGTGTAGGGGCCACTTCAACAGGCTATTTGCTGCACCTTTTTCAAGTTCAGTCAAACCGGCATTTCGTCAGTGGTGAATTACAGGTGTGCGTCAGCAACAGAAAACTGGGTTACTGCAGCCACACCAAAGGTCCTCGTGCCCCGTCGCTGTGTGGACATTTCATCGTGTGCTGACTCAGTGGCAGCTTTCATCATGCAGACAGCTTTCATCATGTGCTGACACAGCTTCCATCGTGTAGACAGCTTTCATCATGTGCTGACACAGTGGCAGCTTCCATCATGTAGACAGCTTTCATCATGTGCTGACACCGAGACAGAGTCCATCGTGTAGACAGCTTTCATCATGTGCTGACACAGCTTCCATCGTGTAGACAGCTTTCATCACGTGCTGACACAGTCAAAGCGATCGATGAAGATCTTTCGTCATTGCATTGTTGACTTGTGCTATTTGATAATCATGTTTCATCTCGCTTTTTCTTGCCATTTTCCCCCCTAGTTTTAAGTATTTTAGTAAACGTGCGACGTAATTATTTGTTTGCTTTGTTCACTTCAGGAATCCAAACAACGGAATCACGGCAGCAGTCAACTTGACGGAAGAATGGCTTCCGTATGACGCCAGCAACGAGACTTTCCTCCGTTTTTCTCTATTCCCCTCAACCGACCGGCACCTTTACGCCTCCAGAGCCTCGCTTTGGATCGACCTTGTGCCTCGTCTTCATTCTAGGTGGCTGCAGGAAACAACCAATGGGAGCACAGAGAATACCGCCGGCCAATCAGAGAAGCTGACGGACTTTGGTGTGACTGAAAGCGAGGCCAACACCATGTTGATTTCGTTGATAGTGGTGAGTGCAGTGTTGCTGCTCTTCAACGCGCTGCTTCTGGTGGCCTTCATCAGCCTTTACCGAAGGAAGCCTGCCAGCAAGCATGCAGCGGACAGAGAGAGCAGTTTCGGTAAGGCCGCTGGTCACTTCTAGCAAGGTCACTTGACTGGGCTATCGTGATACAAGTAACTGGACTTCTCTCACGCTCACTTCAGTCCGCCCTGAGCTCTAAGCCCCCGCCTCTGTCTTTCCTTTCCTCAAAAGCTTTGGATGTGACCACCAAGTGGTGCCGTGCTGATTGGTGGAATGCACCATGGTTTCAGTTAGGCTCAGCATTCAGTCACATAACTGTAATTTGCCTCATCTGATGGTAGCTTCGTCAATGAACGTCAGCGGCGTGATTGGTCATTTTCAAAAGAAACTGAGACTCGACCAGCATTTCGTTCCACTGCTTTGCCGCTTCATCTTGTGAAGAAAACGTGGCAGCCACTTTTGGGGCTTGACGTGAGTTTTCATTGTGACGTTCTGGTTGGCTGGAGGGGAGTTTTAATTGTGACGTTCTGGTTGGCTGGAGGGGAGTTTTAATTGTGACGTTCTAATTGGCTGCAGGGGACTTTTAATTGTGACGTTCTGATTGGCTGCAGGGGACTTTTAATTGTGACGTTCTGGTTGGCTGCAGGGGAGCTTTGTGACGTTCTGATTGGCTGCAGGGTAATTTTAATTGTGACGTTCTGATTGGCTGCAGGGGAGTTTTAATTGTGATGTTCTGATTGGCTGCAGGGGAGTTTTAATTGTGATGTTCTGATTGGCTGCAGGGGACTTTTAATTGTGATGTTCTGATTGGCTGCAGGGGAGTTTTAATTGTGACGTTCTGATTGGCTGGAGTGCTAAGCTGATTGACAGCCCAGAACCCTTGCCGACAGATGAACTACAGCTTGAGAGCGACACACAGAGAGATGGACAGCAGAGACAGAATGAAATTCATTTCAAATGAGATGGGTAGTGGAGGAGAAGAGGGGGGGGGGGGGGGGGGGGTGCTGTCATGAAGCTTGTCACAGGGCCCCCGGCAGAGAACCCTGTCAATAGTCATCTTGTGGCCATACCCGGTCTACCTGACTGCCTAGATAAGTGAGGTCGATCTTAAGGTGATGAAAGCTGGCAGCACCAACCCCCTCTTCACTACCCCAGTTTCTCAGTCTCCAGTGTTTTTGTGAAGCTTGTCACAGGGCCCCCGGCAGAGAACCCTGTCAATAGTCATCTTGTGGCCATACCCGGTCTACCTGACTGCCTAGATAAGTGAGGTCGATCTTAAGGTGATGAAAGCTGGCAGCACCAACCCCCTCTTCACTACCCCAGTTTCTCAGTCTCCAGTGTTTTTGTGTGCTCCACAAGCTGAGGTCACCGTTAAGGAAAATGTGGCTGTCCTTTATAACGCTGACCTCAGCTTGTGCAACACACAAAAACATGCAACGTTATCCTTTAACTTGTTTATGTCAGAGTATTCTAGCTATGAATACAGCCTTTTGAGAAGAAACCGGATTGGGAGGGGGGTGGGGGAGAGGGGCTTGTGCATATTATATGTGTGTGTGTGTGTGTGTGTGTGAACTGTGAGGGCAGAATCAAAATACACATGTAGGATTTTGTGAAAATTAGTAAAAGATCTATATATATATATACCTTGTGACTTGCATACATTTCAGGAATACCAATTACTCTTAAAATGTTTGCAAAGCATTATAGCTAGTTAATGTTGCCTCATAAACATTTTTGATGTACATCTATAGTTGATACTACATTTTCAGGAATGCTACTTACTCTTAAAATGCTTGCAAAGCATTATGGCTGGTTAATGTTACCTCATAAACATTTTTGATGCACATCTATAGTTGATACTATTTATTTTCTTCTAAAAGGAAAACCTACATTGTATAAATGCACAGGTTTTGATAATAACCTTTGTGAGTTTTGATATTTGTGTTTCCTCATTCATTTTCCATTTTCATATGTGTGTGTGTGTCTGTATGATGTGAATGGAGGCTAACAGATTGGATTCATGCAATCATTCTTTACCATAGGCATGACTCAGGAACTTAAAACATATGGTTGAGTATCCTTTATTTTCAGTTTTTGGTGATCCTTTTACATCAACTTAATGGTTCACCATCACAAAATCTCTCTGCCACTGTTCATTGTCAGGAATGTCTATGCCACAGCTCAGTGTCAGGAATCTCTCTGCCATCAAGAATCTCTCTGCCACTGCTCAGTGTCAGGAATCTCTCTGCTACTGCTCAATGTCAGGAATCTTTCTACCACTGTTCAGTGTCAGGAATCTCTCTGCCATCAAGAATCTCTCTGCCACTGCTCAGTGTCAGGAATCTCTCTGCCATCAAGAATCTCTCTGCCACTGCTCAGTGTCAGGAATCTCTCTACCACTGTTCAGTGTCAGGAATCTCTCTGCCACTGCTCAGTCAGGAATCTCTCTACCACTGTTCAGTGTCAGGAATCTCTCTGCCACTGCTCAGTGTCAGGAATCTCTCTGCCACTGCTCAGTGTCAGGAATCTCTCTACCACTGTTCAGTGTCAGGAACCTCTCTGCCACTGTTCAATGTCGCAAAGTCTTCATGCCCCTGTCCGTTGCAAAAACACTTGCATGCCAGTGTTGAATTGTTGATTGTCGCAAAATATTCGCACCTCATTGCTCATAATGGACTGAGTATGAGACTATGAGTACCTTCTCTGATTAAAAACAGATGAGACTATGAGCACCTTCTCTGAGTAAAAACAGAGTGAGCATAAGCATTATCCCACACCCCACACCCTCCTTGCACCCAAGAGCCTACCATTGAGATACTGGTCATGACTGCAGGCCAGCACACATGTAGAAGCCAGCAGACCAGGTGTTAAAGAGCCCAAACGTGGGCTGAATGGCATGCTGGTCATGACTGCAGGCCAAAACACAGGCCAGACCAAAGTCACACCCACAAAATGAGTCCTAGCTAGTGATGATGGCATTGCCATGTCAACCCCTTACCCCAGAACTATAACCCGTTTTTTCTCCACACCAGCCACAAGCAACAAACCAAACACCAATGGCTGCTATGTTGCTACGCCACAGAAAGGCTTCCTTTGGTTGATTTCACATGCATAGGCTGAGGTTGGTTGCTAGCACAGCAGGTTGCTAGAACAGAAGGAAGCTGTGGCTGGTTGTTAGGTCACAAAGAGGCTATGGTTTGTTGCTAGGAGACAGGCCGGATGTGATTGGTTGCTAGGACACAGGCAGGTGTGGAGCCTGTGGTGTACTACGCAAGCTGGCACAGCCGGGGCAGGAGTGGAGAGTCTCATGAGCGAAGAGGTCACAGTCCAGACAGAACAGCCGGTCGCATTTCTCACACTGGTACACCTGAAACCAGGCAGTGGGAACAGGGCTATGACACGCACACAAATATCACACACAAACACCACACAAATATCACACACCAACACCACACAAATATCACACACCACACGCACCAACACCATACAAATACACACACACACACACCAACATCACACAAATATCACACACCAACACTACACAAATAGCATACACACAACACACAAATATCACACACTGACATGACACAAATATCACACACCACACACAAAGAGATGCACACATCTTATCTTACACATGTCACACAAGCACACACACATGCAAACAGAAGGTTTGTCTGCTTATCCAGATATGTGGCTGTTTACCTGTGGGTCCAGAATCTCCACCTGACACCCATAACAGCATCTGTAATCAGAGACAAAGCAATGCTTTAAAAGAAAAAGTCACTGAGCACAAAGACAATCAATCTCCAAAAGACTGATTCCGAAAATAAGGGACTTGCATGCAACCAGAAAACACAGGTCTGATTTAAGCAGTGCAGTATCATTCTGTTATTACTGGCTCTTTGATGGGTTTGGCCACTTCTCTGTGGACATGTGTTCTTGATAGGCACATGATGGGAGAAATATCGCAGAAAACTTGTTACATATGCAGCAGACCAAAGAATCGTGATACATTCACAAACATAATCTGCAACTGAGTTTACTGTGTGATATTGGTATAAGTCACTGATGTTAAAAAGTAGCTTTGTAAGTAGAATGTAGCTGTCTGCGTGGCACAAGGCGTGCATAAAAGACAAGCAGAAAAACAGATGCAACATCAAAATCCCATAGTTTTCTGTAACATTAAATGCATGGCAGGACACCCCCACCCCCCTTCCCCACCCCCTTTGTGAAACTAAAGCAGTGAGCACAACTCACACAACACTGTCTGTCATGATGTCAGAGGTCAGCAGTTCCCTGAAAGGGTCTGGTGGGAAGAGATGATGGTAGGAACGGGCAAGATGAGGCGCAGACACCAACGTCAGACCTGCCACAATCAATGGAAACACCTTAGCAATGCCAGAGGTGGTGATACCGAACACGTGAGATGAGGTGCTGACACCAACATCAGACCTGCCACAGTCAATGGAAACACCTTAGCAATGACAGAGGTGGTGATAAGGAACAGGTGAGATGAGGTGCTGACACCAACATCAGACCTGCCACAGTCAATGGAAACACCTTAGCAATCACAGAGGTGGTGATGAGGAACAGGTGAGATGAGGTGCTGACACCAACATCAGACCTGCCACAGTCAATGGAAACACCGTAGCAATGACAGGGCGATGTTAGGACACCAATGTCAGTTCTGTCACAGTTGATGGAAACACCTAAGTAGTGATGGGGGTGATGGTAAGGAACAAATGAGATGAGGTGCAGACACCAGCATCAGACAGGTGGTGGTAAGGAACAGGTGAGATGAGTTGCAGACACCAGCGTCAGACCTGCCACAGTCAATGGAAACACCTTAACAATGACAAGGAACAATACATCAGAAAACACCTGGGACCATACACTGGTGTATGTCCGAAGATGCAATAATGATCAGACCACACACTAGCTGTTACTGATTTCATAGGACAATAATGGCAAGGCCACCTTCTGGGCAACTAACACACACTGACAATGGCAAGACCACTACCTGGTTGTTAGTAAATGGCCCAATGGACACAACAATCAACACATGATGACAATGGCAAGACCACCACCTGCTTGTTGGTAAATGGACCAATGGACACAGCTATCAACACATGATGACAATGGCAAGACCACCACATGATTGTTGGTAAATGGACACAGAAATCAACACATGGTTGTTGGTAAATGGACCAATGGGACACAGCAATCAACACATGATTACAATGGCAAGACCACCACATGGTTGTTGGTAAATAGACCAATAGACACAGCAATCAACACATGATTACAATGGCAAGACCACCACATGATTGTTGGTAAATGGACCAATGGACACAGCAATCAACACATGATGACAACAGCAAGACCACCATATGATTGTTGGTAAATGGACCAATGGACACAGCAATCAACACATGATGACACTGGCAAGATCAATACCTGATTGTTGGTAAATGGACAGCAAAGGATGATGATATCAGTAAGACCACCAACTTGTTAGTAAATGGATCACTGGACATGAATCAAAGGAACATGTCGATGGCAAGACCTCTTGTTAGCAATTAGAACAATGGACAACAGCCAATGGAGGATGGTAACAGCAAGACCACCACCTGATTGTTAGTAAATGGAATTATGGCCAGCAATCAACACATGATGGTAATGGCAAGACCACCAACTGATAGTAAACAAATGGACAGCAATCAGTGACTGATGATAATGGCAAGACCAGAATCAGAATATTTATTGTCCCAGTACAAGTTTACCAGGAAATTTGTCTTAAGGAGCACAGTAAAAACTGGAATAAACAATGGACTAATACTTGAAGACAACAACAAAGACTAAAAACACACCTAAACACACACACACACACACGCATGCATGCACACACGCATGCACACACACACACCAGATTGTTAGTAAATGGAAGAACAGGGATCTGGACTTACCACAAGCTTTGCATTCAATGGGCAGCTCACAGTACTTGCTTTTACACTGGGGACAGAAGTAGCCATTGCTTCCAAAGCCATGACTTCCTTTACTGTCCAGGTGGCTGAAATCATCACCATCATCATCATCATCAGCAACACCACCACTACCAAACCCTTCACCTCCTTTACTGTCCAGGTGGCTGACGTCATTATCACCATCACCACCACCACCACTGCGGCCAAAGCCTTCACCTCCTCTACTGTCCAGGTGGCTGACATCATCATCGTCATCATCATCTCCATCATCACAACCACCACCATTGCTGCAAAAGCTGTAACCTCTTTACTGTCCAGGTGACTGAAAAGTTAACACAATATCATCATAATCACCATCATTGCAGCCAGATTCACACACACACAAATGCATGCACACATGTGCAAGCACATATGCACACATACACACACACTTCTCATTCAGCACATACAGACACTTCACTCACCACATGCACATGGACACTTTTTCTTCCGAGTTCTTGTCTCCTGTCAAACTGTGATGGGGAAATCCTGAAAGATGACAGACCTGCATGTAAGGATGGCAGCAACACAATGCGACTAACACACCAAAAATACACCACTCATGTCTTAAACTTCAGCAATTCTGTTTACTTTCATTTTTGTCAGTTTTGATCATTCCTGATATAAAACACACACACTAAATGTCCTAACTGCTAATAACCTTTACTCTCAGCCACCCCCTTGTGAAAAAGAACAGAACACTCACCCATTTTTATAAGAGAGGACTCTGTGTTCGCCTGGAAAAAAAGTTTTATTTTTAAAGATAAAAGGAAGGCACACAATAACATCATCCAAAGGGAGACAAACTTTTGACCCGGACACATACACCCCGACAGCTTCTCTTCCCCTGCTCTGTCTACAACTACAACCAGCTGGGCTGTCACCTGCCGGAAACCATCCCCATCAAGGTCCCCAACACATTGTGTGTGGTGTATACATGTGTGTGTGTGTGATGTATACATGTGTGTGCGTGGTGTGTGTCTTTGTGTGTGTGTGCGCATGCGCACATGCATACATGCGTGTGTGCATGCATGCATGCGTGTGTGTGCATGTGTAAGTGCATGCAGGTGTGTGTACACAGCCGAAGGTTATGGATTTAGATAAAGGCACACTGCTTTGTCCCATTGAAAACAGTCATCTGTAACCTTAAGTGTGTTTTGATCTTGGCCCACATGCATGATGAGCAAATAAAGTTAAAGGCAGATAGCTTCTACTCACAATTTTCAAGAGTCCATACGTACAGTTCTCCTTCCACATGCATGAGTCCTCAATAGCCACAGAAATAGCTACTGGCTTGTGTTTAGTTCTAGAGTGGGGAAGACCCGTGTTTTACCAACAACACATGTGATGTCAAAAACATGAAAAACTGATTGGACACCACACAACAACAGTACACGGAGTTCAAAATCTGAGGCAATTGTAGCAGACATCAGTGACCCAATGACCCTTGTTTCCTCTTCATCATCTGTGTTGATTATGATGTAACTTGATGTGTGAAAACAGATTTTCTTGAATAATTTGTGGTCTTCAATGGTACGGGGACAGCATCAGTCTACATGTACAAGTGTTTTTTTCTCCTCAGTAGTAACCTCGATCAGTAATGGCAGCATCCGAGCCACCATGTTTACACAGTGTTTAGGCTGCTTAAACACAGAAAAATGAGTCTATAACTTTAAACCCAATTAGACCAGTTGGATAGCCCTATATATGCACTTCATGCAATGCTGATATTTTCAGTGTTGTCACTGTTTAGAAGATAAACGCGATTGGGGGCTATTTGCTCATCGTACATATGTCCCCCGGATGAAAGAGAAGAGGAAAGGAAGAGCTGGAAACAACTCACAGTTGCAGGGGGTGGTGTGACATGCTGGTTTAGCAGATCTTTGTAGTGAGACTCGTCCAGTATCACACTGTACTGCCCTGCAAGTGGATATCACACACACAACAATCAGTACACATGTCACACACACACATGCAGGGGTACACACACACATGATACAGATATACACCAGCATACACACACACACACGCAAACTATACACACCACACACATACATATGCTCTGGAACTCCCTTCCTCTCTCTGTCAGGTATTCCTCTTCACTCCCTTCTTTTAAGTCAAAACTGAAAACCCATCTCTTTTCCTCTGCATACTGATCTGTTGTTTTACCAATCCATCACCAGTAATACATGTATTTGTAGTGTGTGTGTGTGTGTGTGTGTGTGTTTGTGTGTGTGTGTGTGTGTGTGCATGATGAAATGAGTGTATCCTTATATCTTTGTAAGCGCTCTGGGATCTTAGGAAATGGGGCGCAATAAATAATCTATTATTATTATTATATTTATATGTATACACACCAATCAGCATAAATATTGCATGCACAAACACACACACACACACCATTGGTTGCCTGGCACAGTTTCTTGCACACTCTGATCTCCGCAGACAGACCAATAATGGAGCATCGGACATTGTTTTCCTGTAGAGTCTGGTCAACAAAAATACAAATCATCAGCTACATTATTATTTGTGAAATGATAGTATGTATGGCCTGCCTAGACAGTGATAAAAAAAAAACTACACTGCTGCCAAATGACACTGCTGTGACATCCGAATGTTTCAAGTTCTACACCACTAATCACTCCTGTTAAAAGCATTTGCCAGAACTGTAAGTGTGTGTTTGTTTGTTTGTTTACCTGGCATAACACATGCTGTTCCATACTTAATTTAGTGGTATGCAGAATAGACATGTAAATCAGGACCAATATACACTGGGACTGATGTAAATCATGATTGATATATAAAGTGAGACTGATGTAAAACATGACTGCTATAAAGTGGGACTGACAGAAATCAGGACTGGCATGAACCAGGGCTGATGTGAATGTCATTGACTTACACAACAGAGACATCGCCTTACCTTGATAGTGGAGTGTATATCTCCAGGGTCACATGTGGTCAGGCTGCCCACAATGAACAGTACCTCACGACTGGCATGACCCGGCATGTGCCTGTACACACACACACAGTGACAAACACCTCAGTGACATGACATGACGTGATATGAGTGCATGTGTGTGCTTAAGTAACCAGGATGAGTCAATTACCTGAGTGTTGTGACATGGATGAGTCAATTACCTGAGTGCCATGACAGGGATAAGTCAATTACCTGAGTGTCATGATATGGATAAGTCAATTACCTAAGTGTCATGACATGGATGAGTCAATAACCTGAGTGTTGTGTTATGGACAAGTCAATTACCTGAGTGTCTGTAAAGCCAGATCAAGAGAATTCTGCAGCGACAATTCACCCTGACATGGCTTGGTGCTCAAACCTTGCAAGGCAGTGATGTGCCGCCGAGGATTACCTGGAACCCAAACACAGCAGGTAGGTAAGAAAGCACAGAAGACCCTCACAGAAGGTCAAAATGATCTCAAAGCAGTTGCTGCTTAATGGATGGTGGCTGCCTACATCAGAGAAGAAGAAGCCATTAATGGTTGTCACTCAAGCACCTCACATTGTGGGGCACTCTATAATAATGCACGCAAATTAAAACTTATATATATATATGATAGGTAGAATCTAGCCGACCAGGCAGGCCTTGATAAAGCTCTCTGATGGGCGACAATTTGGAATAAATGCTTTAAAACCAAGACATGCTTGGACTTTTGTTATATGTCCTCTATATGATATATATATATATATGACATATATGTCAGACATCAACAGCTACTATTCCTGCATTCCAGTTTAAACAGTTAAAGGTACCCAATGTGTGCACTTGGCAGGAAATGAGGAAGTTTATAATAAGTAAAAGTTCAAATGAAGACACTGATTAAGAGTCATAACACACGAGTCCATTACCTCCAAGTTCTGTGATTTTTTCCGCACGCTTGTTGCAGGTCACCATCAGCCCCAGCTGACTGATGGGGTTCTGGTCAAAGTACTCCTCCACAAAGTGCTCCAGCAACTGAACAACAACAACAATGCACACATGAACGCACGCACGCGTGCACACACACACACACAACTACAGTCAATTACCTGAGTGGCACACACACACATCTGCACTTGTTCTGCTCATTACCAAAGCATCCTCCCCACCCACATGACCACCCCCTTTTTTTATAGTTTGCACAGATGACATGATTTTCGCCTTCCTGGATTTGTGTTTGTGTGTGTGTTTTCCTCTTTTTTTTCCCTCTTTTTTCTCTTTTTTCCCTCTCAGGCTTGTATACTTTTCACTACCACTGTGACTTCCCCAACAGGAAACAGATCTGAGCTGCAGCCATAAACCTTCCCAACAGAAAACAGGTCAGACCTGCAGCTGTGAACTTTCCCAACAGAAAACAGGTCAGACCTGCAGCTGCGAACTTTCCCAACGGAAAACAGGTCAGACCTGCAGCTGTGAAGTTTCCCAAAAGAAAACAGGTCAGAGCTGTGGCTGTGAACTTTCCCAACAGAAAACAGGTCAGACCTGCAGCTGTGAACTTTCCCAACAGAAAACAGGTCAGAGCTGCTGCTCAGCCTGCTAGTGGACTCTAATGTTGGTGGAATTCCTGCAGAGTTTTGCCAAGACTCTGTAAGCAGTAAGCTGCTGAGGGATCTTCAGTGTATCACATCTCTGGCACACAGGACCTCAGTTCTTCCTCTCACCCAGAGTTCATTCTGAACTTCAAAGAGCGCCATCAGAGACTGAGAGTGAGACAGCCACAAAAACCAAACATCCAGGCAAAACAGACCAGAACCCCAGCGTTGCATGCTGAATTAACCCACACACACAACAGACCCTCCACGTAACTGCTCACGTTCCATGAGGAAAGTCGAAACATCTCCCAAAGACAAAAAGACAAGCCCACAACTAAAGACCGAAACCCAAGCTGGGGCTGCTGACCTTAAGTGTGGCCAGGATGCGTGACGGCTTCAGATCCTGATCATTCATGGCCCCAGACATGTCGATGATGACAAACAGGTGTCGCATCTGAAGCAATCAAGGCTAACTAATTAACACAGGACATGCTGATAATGACAACCAAAAATATCACATTTGAAGCAGTCAAGGCTGAGAAATACATGACATTCTGAGAATGACAAACAGTGTTATATCTGAAGTGATCATGGCTGATAAAAGTACATGACACACTGAGAATGACAAACAGGTAAGCAATCGAGGAACATGTGCTGGTCATTTTCAAACTGTGAAAACCCATCAGGCTGTGGTGTGGGGGCCAGGTGCAAAGTGAACATTGTGCACAAATTGCACCTCCACCCCGACAAGCATTCCATCCATTTGCATTCCCAAACCTGAATTTCAGGCATCAGTTCATTAGTGAAAAGCCTGTTTCCAGCCCCAGTCCTGAACAAATAATGTAGCAGCTGACTAAATTACAGTGAATGCACACACTGATAGTGATGCAGTTCTAAACAAAGCAAACAACAACAACATCTGGCAACACCTAGTGAACACCCATGCCAGAGGGAGATGTGAACAGAAAAGCTTTGTATCTGCTTACCATGCCAAGGCGCACATTGCCAATTTTGTCCAGCAGGTGTCGCCGCTTTGCTCGGTTAACAATGTCAGTGACGCTTGCTTGCAGGGATCCGCTTTCATCTTCAACAAGGGCTTCCCTGTTTGGGAGATTTTCATGGTTAAAAAGAGTATACAAGTCAAATGTCACACACATCAAGATTAAAACATGGTACATCACAGTTTTAACTTAATAATAATAGTTCATACAGTAACAAACCTAAATTCATGCCTAACAATGCACTTCTAAATACAGGCTGTTTTAATTAAGGATGCAACTGAAAGGTAAATTTAAATCAAGCCATTTTGATTTAGTCTGTTGGTACATCTGTACTTAACAACCAGCACAGGAACACCTAGACAAGGTCTTGCCAGAGGCTGTTGGTACATCTGTACTTAACAACCAGCACAGGGACACCTAGACAAGGTCTTGCCAGAGGCTGTTGGTACATCTGTACTTAACAACCAGCACAGAGACACCAAGACAAGGTCTTTCCAGAGGCTGTTGGTATATATGAACTTAACAACCAGCACAGGGACACTTAAACAAGGTTTGGCCAGAGGCTGTTGGTACATATGTACTTAACCAGTACAGGGACACCTAAACAAGGTTTTGCCAGTGGCAAATGGTACATCTGTACTTAACAACCAGCACAGGGACACCTAAACAAGGTTTTGCCAGAGGGTGTTTAACCGCACAATGCCAGAGAAAATTCTAACAAGACAAAAACACATACAAGGCTGAGAGATAAGTACAGCTAGACATAGACTGCTTTAAACAGTAAAGCTTGATATATAAATACAATTAAAAAAATAAAACAAAACAAAAACATTCTTTTCCCTTTGGGGTTTGTTTGGTCTTATTGTTGTTTCATTTTTAGTGCATAATTTGTTCTGTTTACTTTTTTCTACTATCTACAGCCTGATTCCTGTCTGCTCAGTGTTATGAAAACTTTACAAAGACCACAAGAAAAGACAAAAGTTGTTCTAAAAATACAGAAGATGTGCTGGCAACATTTCTGTCTGCAGGCTTTGTATGGTGGTTCTGTCACTATTTATGTCACAGAAGTACTTTTTTGCCACACATTTAAGCTCGTCAAAGTGCAGCCATGTTAGTTTGCTCTTTATCACAAGCGAAAAATCAGAGAAACATTGGCTCATGACACGCCAACCTTGTCCATGACATCACTGACAGTGATACAGATGGCAAGATCTATACAAAGTGGCAGAGCTTATAGTTATAAACATGTTTTGGCAACAAGTAAACATTAAAATATTGCATACACTGTTAGTGTTAAGATTCAATAGCACTCTCACACACCTATTGTGGCTACATCCAAATAATGAAACACAGATTTTCTGCAATGGACTACTAAAGCATCCAAAAAACAACAACAACAAAAGAATAGAACACATGCATGCATGCATGCAGTGATGCACACACACACACACACACACACACACACACACACACACACACACACACACACACACACAATCATCATGGGGGCAAACAAAGGTAAGAACTTACCAAGTCTTCTCATACTCTGTTTCCCAGCGGTATCCCATTTCCTCGTCTGCCATTTTGTTGGATGAAGTCAACAAGTCTTAGAAACAAAAAGAGTACAGTGAGTGCAATGGCATACATATATATATATATATATATATATATATATATATATATATATATATATATATATATACTAGTCGCCAAAAATATCATTTTCACCCAAAGGGTCTTCTTTTTTATAATATTCCATGAATGATTATCAGTCAAAGATCTGACCATTATGGCATTAGTCATAACTGTCAACAGTGTCACTTTGGGTTGGGGTGGGGGGTACTGTGCAGCAGTGAAGAGAGGGAAAAAAGGAAGGGAAATCTCACTGAGAGTTTGATGACACTCTGAAAATGAAGGTGCCAAGGGAGGGAGACTATACTGCATCTGGAAGGAGCTCACTCCAGTCCAACTCTATGGGGGAGGAAAATGTGCTGTTTCTGAGGTCAGTGTGGCAACCAAATCACTTGTACCACAAGCTGTGATGCCTTCTCCTTGCTTTCCCTTCCTTTGGCTTCAGGTCAGGGCACCTCACACATGCTTGCTTGTCCAGTCAATATTTTGAGAGCATAGGAAGTGGTGTGGTCCAGTGCTGGGGGTGAAAGGTTGGCAATTTCAGCTGATGGAACAGAACGTCTCAAACACTTCAGCAATTCCTGCATGTCCAGGACAAAATCTTGTGCCCTTCTCCGGAGTTTCTGAATACCATAAATGTCCCAGTACTGGAGATGTTCTTGCTGCTGTTGGGGTACCATACTGTACTTGCATGTTCATTGACAGGTCAGATCATAGCCTTGTGGTAGAGTTCGTTGATACTGGTCAAGGCAACTTTCAGGTTTCTTCTCAGGAAGAAGGGCATCCTGTTCACCTGGAACAGACCTTGTCAGTGTGGTTTTCCCATCCAAGGTCACTCAGCAGTATCACCCCAGGTACTTTGCTGAGGTCACTGTCCCCAGGGCCTGGCTGTGAAGAGCAGAGTCATGACATCCACAGTGGGTGGCGCTACACCTGCTCCTTCAGTCCTAGTGATTGGTAGACAGGGTAGAAAATGTTTTCCACAATGAGCATCAAACTAATGACAAGTTCACTGAGATAACATCAGTCCACTGTGCTATCATTTTCTGATCTCAAATTTTTCACAATGACCACCAAACTAATGACAAGTTCACTGGACAAACAACATCAGTCCACCGTGCTATCATTTTCTGATCTAGAATTGGGGTCATTCTCTCTGGGTCAGGGAAAATCACATTTTCCACACACTTGTCACAACACTAGTAGTAGTACTTATGCGTGGAAAATACACTGTCTACAGTGATGTACTATGCGCAAATCTTCAACTGTTTACCTCAAGCTGTCAAAAGGATTACCACTGTTCTTCTATGAATGATGGGTAGATCTACCAATACCATGCCAAGAGAGAGAAAAAAGAAGGGGGGAGATCACAGTATCTGCACAGAAGCACCAATGTATTGTTATGTAAGCATGCCAGGCAATGTGAATCACTGCTGGAAGGTGGGTAGATTCAGTCAGATCAGTCGTCGAGTCTGATGCCAAAGAACTGTGCTGCAAGTATCGTACAAACTGGACCATTCTTTGCAAAATATGACACCAAAGTTATAAGTTGCACCACGCACGGATGCATGCGCACGCGCTCGCGTGCCCCCCGCAAACACACACACACAGAAGAAGAAGAAAGAAAGGCAAAACATTGCAGACGATAATGGAGTCATAAATGCGGCTCTGTGATAACGATATGAGAAAACCCAGGTATAACGCTCTGGAACGTGCACAGCAACACCACTTGTCGCTCACTTTCCCGCTTTAATATATGTTGACTATTCTAAAGTGTACTATAAAGTGGCATAAAGCATTCCCCTACCGTCACCGTTGTTCAATGATACGAGTTCAAAACGCAAACAAACGTGAGTAACGCCAGCCTAGATAACTATTTGACTTACTTCCCTTAATTGTTGTAAAGCTGCACAATATGTTTCCGCACAAGTTTATTGTGGTGATATTATTGTACCTGTATCCATTTTAGTTGATAAAATTGTATACTGAACGTCATACCTTCAACTTCGGAGTAATTTTGCGTGTACGGTGTTCCATCTGTTTAGCCTAAACAAATATTATTCGAAACTTCTCTTAGTGTAACTGGTCGTGCTCTTTCGTCAGTGCCGACGATGAAGAAGACGAGAGACAAATTTCACTGCTGAACCATTTGACAATTATACAAGATGTTGCGAAACTTGATGAACGGACATTTCGGGTAAGTGTGAAAGTTTAGGAATTGACGCTGTGAGCTGCCAGACTTCCCAGACAAGTGATTTTACATGTGCGAATGTTATCAATGATAAACGGGTCACTTCAGGACATAAACTGATGCCTACTTGTTTTTTCACGCAGGATCCCAAATATTTGAAATAGTCGATCATTAGACTTAAGAGACCTTTAAATTTGAGAGGTTTCAACACTTGTGTTCATTTGACGGGTCCGGCTGCCACTCGAATATCGACAGCGTGTTGGCAGATCTACAGAACTGGTGTTAGCACTTGCTGAATTGATTTTCCTTTTCGAAACGTGTAGACCAGTCTAGAACTTCCACAGTCTTCAGAGACAGAGTTGAGCTGTCAGTGTCACTGTTGACATTTATTTGGCTTCAGCTTGGTGTGCGCATCGCTGCAGGTGAGAAAGAGAAAAAAAGAAAAGAAGAAGAGGAAGAAAACGAACTGTTAAATATTTACTAGTTTTCAGGTTTCAACTAGAACTTGCAGAAGAAAAAAAGAAAGAAGAAGAAAAAGAAAGAACACACGCACACACACACACACACATGTACATGTACACACCCATACACACAAAATAACAAAATTGTTTAACTACTAATTTAGTAATTATCAGGTAACTGACTAGTCCAGTTTGGCTACCTAACTGGTCTCCCAAAGCAATACCCCAACTGTCACCGGTCAAGGCAACATCTACAGAGTTGCTTTAGAGTGAATTTACTGTTTATCAACCTTTCCTTCTTCCCATTCATCAAAATGTTGTGAGCTAGTTTAGTACAGACACAGTCAATACAGAACTTCAGTCTAATGATAATAGTAATGAAAATTGAAATACTTGAAATTACATTCAAATTACAGCACCTACCATACTGTCCATCTGCTTTTACAATACCCCCAATCCCACATGCTCTGACTGGGTATTAATATCATTCAAAACACTCACACGTATACATGCATGTGTGTGCTCTGGATAATCAGTATTGGTCCTGCACATGACATGACATTGAAATTGCTACGGTGCATGTTGCTCCAGTGGATGTCATTTCAGCAGAGAGACATTTGCATTTGACACTGTACTATAAAGTGAATATATTCTGTTTTCTTTGCCATTTTCTGATGAAACCAAAAATCTGAGGATTTTGCTGTACTGGTATAGACTGAGGTAAAGGCATTTCATAATCATTACTGGTAATCTGGTTTATCATGTACTTGAATTTTCTTGAGACAGAATAGACTTGTAGCTCTAGCCAACACAAACTGATGATGTTCAGCAAAACTTATTTTGACTCCAGTTCCTATATTCTGTGAACCAGAAAAAATGCAGACATTTTGTTGATAAAAAATGTGTATCACACATAAAAGGAAAGATCACATGCTATGTACTCCTTTGCTGGACTTTTCCAGGACTTACTGCACAGTGTGTCTCCGCAAGACCAAAGTATCACCATGGGGACCACAGACAGCTGAAGCGGAGCGAAACCTGTCAGTGGTTGCCAGGCACAATGCCCAGCCCAGCCCCAGCACACTGCTCCTCTTGTCCAGCAATGAACTCTCACAGTCCCAACTTGCCCGTCTCCACATGAGCAACCTACAGCACTCTCGCTCTTACACCATCTTTCGCATCCGGGTCCCAGTCACATCCCAGGCACAGTTCCTTAGAAATATTCTTCAGTCTGGAGGGAGCTACAGACAGATGTCTGGAGTTGTTCGCCTCTTCTCTGGGCTCCGACGTGTCCTCAAAGTGCGCTACCTGATACTCACAGGGGCTGTTGGTGGTGGCGTGGCTGCGAACCAGGTAACGTGGTCACTTTGAGTATGGAACTAAAAGAATGTCTTTGTTTTTATACCCCACTTCAGTCACTGTCAAAAGGTGCTTTACCAGTCACATGTGGTCACATGATGGCGGGTGACCCCAAATGAAATGTTCTAGAGTCCGTCCCATTCGCTATATATGATCTAAGGAAGGTACCCTCTTTTTACACAGTAATCAACCTAATCTTGTCTCGTTTGAGCTGTGTTTTGTCATTGCATGAAAATTCATCTAGTAGTCCACTTATAATTACATGGATTGCCACAACCGTTTGCAGACATTTACACAGATGGCCATGATTGAGTTAGGACTTAAGACATAGCATTACAAATACAAGTTTAAAATGTAAAGGAGATGGATGTGGGGGATGGAGGGGTAAAATTACCTGTAGACAATAGATACAATGTCGGTAAATTAACTTTCACTCTAAAATTAAAACATAGCCTAAAAACATTGCAATACCAATGTAAAATGTAGAGGAGACAGGGTATGGGGATGGGAAAGTTAAACTAGAGACATAGTCACATACATTAGGTAGTGGCAGCCAAAATTAAATTTCATAACAGCAGTTTAATTTATGCATTTTCAGACAGGCCATGTTGATCAAGAAAATGGAGAGAAAAAAGTAACTGTTTATCTTAATTAGTTCCAAAGATATAGCCATTCGAAAACAGTTTTGCGCGACAATAAACAATTTATTACATTTTCCCAAATTTACCCCCCTATAGTGGTTCACATGAACGTGGGAGAATCCAAATACTTACACTTTTCAAAAGTATATCTTGGTTGCATTTTGTCACAGCTAAATCATATGATCAGCAAAAAAAATGAAACAAAGGCAGAGGGCTGAAGATGCTCCAAAAAGCAATTCCGAGCTTGCCGATTTGCATGAAACAGCACTTTTGACACCACACAATGGGTAACATATGGCAATGACAGCTTTCCCAATGGATTTCCAAGCAGGGTTTATCACAGTCTTTGAACTTAATTTTTTTTAAGCAGCACTGACTCTTACTTTTAGAGTTACAGGGTCTTAAAGTTGGCAAAATCTTCAATTTGCACAGCGGAAAAACACAAATATGTGGGTTGCCACATTTTAACTGGTAATAACTTGAAAACCACTACAGATACAGCAATGAAACTTGGCATGTACATTACACTAAGTGTGAAGTACACTTGTAGCAGCATTTGCAGTTCTTTTGAGAGCAATAGATCTTAAAGCCTGCAAAAACTTCACTTTTCACAGCAAAAAAAAGGACAAATCTAAAGGTTTTCACACTTTAACTCATAATAACTTGAAAACCACTACAGATACAGCCATGAAATTTTGCATGTACATTAAGCTAAGTGTAAAGTATACTTGCAGCAGCACTTGCAGTTATTATGAGAGTGATAGAGTCTTAAAGCCTGCAAAATCTTCATTTTTCACAGTGGAAAAAGGACAAATCTGATGGATTCCACACTTTAACTCATAATAACTTGAAAACCAGTACAGATACAGCCATGAAACTTTGCACGTACATTAAACTAAGTGTGAAGTACACTTGCAGCAGCATTTACACTTATTTTGAGAGTGTTAGAGTCTTAAAGTCTGCAAAATCTTCACTTTTCACAGCAGAAAAAGGACGTGTATGCTAAACAAAACATGGTACATCAGTATCACCTGTATCATCCATGAACATACAGGCCTATAACAGTATAAGGCTGTGATTTCAGGAGTCACTTGACATGGTCTACAGCTGATTTTCCTATAAATAGCATCTGAGTGCTTGATATCTGCCAAATAAATTCCTGGGAGATTCAACAAAGAACGAACGTCCAGACGATGACGAAGGTGCAAGTTGCAGATTCTTGGCAAACACGACTGCGGAGGAGATTTCAGTGCAATCTTCAGAGCGTGGCCACCTGTACACAACAACTCCATCTTTACTGCCGCCTTCTCCAAGAAACTGACTTCTCCAAAGTCACCTCTTCCTCACTGATGACCCTGGTGACTTCGCTGATAAAGAAATCTTCTACATAGTAGACTGCCACGCTGTCACCCTCCTGTTGAAATCTGAAGCTGGTTTCAAACTCAGATTCATCAGGTACTGATTCATCCTCTGGCTCAGAGTCGACATCTCCAGGGTCAGACTCCTCTTCCACTTGTTGACATCTCTGCTGGCAGCCGCCATGGCCATGAAGAGGTAAAGTTCTGGAAGTGGCTCACCTCCAAACAGCTCCTTCAGTCTGTTGACCAGACTCAACAGGGGGCCTATTAGTGTTACCATAAATACCGCAGACGAGAAAGCAGCACTGTCTTGACCAGATCTGGCTTGAGAAGTTGCTGGAAGAATGCAGCAGTCTCATCCAAAGTCTTGGATCCCTCATCTTTCAGGAGAAGCAGCTGCACTAACAGTCGGTTGTCCACACCAACCAGAGGAAGGTCTTGCCGGCATCCTCTCCCAGTTGCCAGGAAAATAGCCTTCAATTTGGAAAACTGGTCATCATCTGGAGAAGAAGAAAAACATATAATTTTGTTGTTTCTGTTGACCTTGATTGAGAGAGAATGACCTAGGGCCTACAGTATAATTAATAATAATCATTATCACTCAAGCCTTAACTGTTATCTGTTATGATTTTATCATCACTTATCAGACTGGCTACCGTTAGCAAACCAGAAATCCACTTTTAATTTTAAACTGGAAATGCTGGTCAACAACCTATTAAAGTTTGAGAATTCAACTACGATCGTTGAAAAACGAAAAAGACTAATATTTAACAGAGTTCAAGTGCAGAAGTTATTATGAGGTTGACCGTGTTTTCTCCGCATCTTAGTTGCCTCCCCTGATGAACTTTGATCACGAAAACAGCCATTGCCACGAATTTACGTCAAAGGTTCGTCCCCAAAAAATAATGCTGTTCCAGAAGACATCAGAGAATGTATTTCAATGACTATTTTTGTGAAACTTTGGCGAATGTATTTCAATGACTATTTTTGTGAAACTTTGGCGTATTTTGGCAATATTTAGGAGAACAAGCGAGTGATCAACAACTTCTGGTTAGTCGTATTTGTAAACAAAGACAGAACTATGAGTCGGTCGAGAAAATCATAAGATTTTAGTCAATCCTGCAAGAATGAATCAAAATATGATATAAAAATGCTAAATTATGAGATAAACTATCACCAAATGCAGTAAATTGAAGCCAGGTGAAGAGAATACTCACGAATCATGTGCCAAAACTCGGCAATCGAGTCACAACAACTCCACGCGGTCGATGCCATCTTGGATGAACTCAATTTGAAAAAGGCGCATTTATTGCGGTCTTTTATTGGCTTGTGAACGACCCACCGGTCATGAATCCATTAGCCCCATACCTCATTCGAAAGGGTACGGATTCCGCTTCATTTTGAAGGTAGGTGTTTTAGACGTTTGAGGGCGTTTTGCGGTTTAAAATTGTCAGAGTTTCCGACTAAAAAGTGTTCTAGCGACCAGAGATATTTGTAAAAGACCACGGTGTTTACACCACTGGAATCAGCATTCAATTTCCGATCCAGTGATACCACATATTGCTGTGTACTACGCGTATGGCTTTGTCACCGAGCGGATAAACACATCAACTGTTTTCGTTCATGTCTCGGACCGTGTGATCGGCACTGGACAAATGGAAAATACCTCCCGTAGCAAATCAATTCGCGATTTTTTGAGGCACATGCAATGCAAACATAAAAACAACTATAAGAATGAGAAGAAAACGTTCTTTTTATAAATTCCAAAAGGATACATTCAGAGACTGTGGAGAAATTAGTGATTGAAATACAGTAAAATAGAGCAAAGTTCCGATGTTCCCGCATAGGCGATGAGAGGCTGCCGCTACCGACATACATAAGATGCCACTTAAAACCGTAGGACTGAATCACTGTACCCCTAGTAAAAGCCGAGTCAAACAGTAACGCTCAGATGCAATTGGTACAAGGATACATCAGTGGTACATGGTACATCATCATATGCAAACAGAATTTGGTTGCTATCTTCAGGGTCAAGGGCACAGGGCTCAAAATAAAAATATGACCTGATCCTTTTGCTACCAAACATTGTTTTGATGGTACATCATCTGGGGCTGGACTGTCTTGTGATTTTTTTTTTTTAAATTGCTCTGTTCAAGGTCAGGGTCGCAGCAAATGTTCAAAATTTCATTGAATGTTTGTCTGGGTGCATCAGAATTTCACTGAATGTTTGTCTGGGCGTATCTTCCAAACTATTTAACATTTTGTTGCCAAACTTAGTATGGTGATGTATCACCATGAATCAGACTGTCTTGTGAAAAGATTGCTTTGCCACCATCAAGGTTAGAGTGACGGCTCATATGATCAGTATGATTGTTTCTGCTATACCATCTGAGCTGCTGATCCTTTTTTCAATCAGACTTACTTTGATGGCACATCATCATAAGCCTTGTCTTGTAAAAGTCTTTGTAAAAATGATTGGATTGCTGTGTCCAAAGTAAAGGTTACAATGATGATTCAAATTTTGTTGAATGTTTGTCAGTTCTATAGTATATTTTCTGCACCACCTTTATCATTGCAACTAGATAATGTGTGCGGGAGTACCATTACTAATAACCAGAAATAGTGCAAACAAAGTGAGCAGGTATTTATAGTATACTGCCAGTAACAGTGACTTGTAATATCTAGGCTCTCAGCAGGGGGTGTTTTACCACATGTGTGTTATTTGTGTGCAGAAAATTGAGGAGTTGAAGCAGTACATGCCAGACCTTGGGTGGATGAAAGATTTCTTGCCAGAGTCAGACACCTTGCAACAGGCATCAGAGGCACTGCGCAGCCTGGTATCCAGTGTGCACGAGAAGCTCCCAGAAAAGGTGATTTCACTGGATCACTCAGACATTACGGTTTGTTTTGCAACAGTTCATCAAAGGTTTCGCTGTTGCTTTTACTTTTAGTTTTCAGATTTATAAATGCAATCAGCAGCATGAGAATTGTTCAGCCAGTAACACTAGACACTAGAAATTATGATGTTTATTGTTATAATTTAAATTAACATGTTACACTAGCTGTAAGTTTCTTTGTGATTTTTAATTTTATTTTTTAATTTGACTTGTGTGACTTTCTGACAGGGCTGGTTCATGCGAGGCGTGGAAAATTTCAACGACTGGCTGGATGCGTCTGGCACAGGGATTGTGGCCATGTTGGCACAGGGTAAATAACTCTCCATGAGGAGCAGGGGGAGTGTAGCACAGGGGGACTTCCCTCCCCTTCATTCAGTCAGACCTACAGCAGTGAAACTTCATTGCTATGGGCAGTTCATCCCAGCCTGTCACTTAGCTCTTGGTGCTGCCTGCTACATGTGTTGTGGCCAGTACACACATGAGCAGCATTACAAGCTGTGCGACAGGCATCATGATATCAGTCTTGTAATGGCCTGTTGTTGTGCTTGTCACATGCTAGCGACAGTGCTCAAGTGATAGCTATTTGGTGATGCAAATCAACCTTGACCAGCAACTTGACACTTATCTTCTAAGCCCTTTCTCATCACTGTAGCAATCATTTGATCAGAACATGTATAGATATGTATTCTCTAAATTACTCTTTGATACAGGTGGATCAGTCCTGCCATTTCTGAATCAGAGAGCTGCGCAGAATGTGCCATAGTTTAAACTTGTGCTGACTGCTGTCTGCACTGTGATTGGCTGCAACAGCACCATGTGCCATGCCAAACAGATTGGTGGGAACCGTGTAACTCACCTATCTTTAGCAGGAACAGCTATTACTGGCAGTAACATCCATCAATCAGAAACAATCCATGTGTTAAAAAGTGAATGTGTTCCAGATAAATGCTGAATTTTTAAAACACTTTTTCCCCCTTTCAAAACATCAGTTTTGACTAATATTACAAAGGTTTAACTGGTCACCAACAAAATACAGAAAAAGAGGTCAAAATATCACTTTTGCACCTTGGTGCTACACTCCATCCTGTTGAAAAATACAGATATCTTGTATTTCTCCAAAAGATGTGCATGTTCCAAATGTTGTACCTTCCTTCTTTCTTTTTCCCCTTAAATCTTTCTTTAGTGGCTTTTGTGTAGTGCTTTTGAGAAACTAATGAACTTGCACTAAACTTGTCTTGATATTGTGTATTGGTATGTTTTCCTGCAGATACTCTCTAGGTATATTATTTGGGAATGGGGATGAGTTGGGTTTTTTTTTTATGCTGATTGGTGGGTGGTGTTGGACATGATGTTTCTTGACCATAATGGTTGTCACTTTTTCTGCTGGTGAAAAGGTATTTATTCAACTGTCCAGTGATTTTGTGGTGAGGCTGTCCATGGCAAAACTGAATGGTGGTATTTTCTGACAGAATGTCATGGCTGGCTTTCAAATTTTGCATGATGATAACCACCATTGAGCTTGACACTTTCATGCGTTTTGGTCATGTTGACCTGATTTCAGGGTCATAGGAACATTACAAACTGAAAGGTAAAGCTGTTGTATTTTCCAGTCAATTTCCAGTTTTGCATGGTTGTCACATGCACTGGTTCACAAGATTGACACAAATTTCCATCACCCTGATTGGTTCAACAGGGTTGACTGGACGCTAAAAATCAGTTATTTATATATCCTTTCTGTGACAACCATAAATGTAAAGGAGACAGTAGTGCTTCCGACATGTCAATGGTTGACTGGGCGTAAAACACCAAGTTACTTAATGAGACGTGTAGGTTATTTCTTGAGGACCAGTTAAATGAGGTCTTTCCAACTTTGTTTTAAGCTAAGCCTCCATTAAACTTTACACTTTCATGCATGTAACCTGGGCAGCTTTAGTGGAGAGCATCTTTTGGTGCTGATTGAAAATTAACCACTTTATTAACCAAAGGCATAAATTTCCCAGCCCCAAGTTTATTTGCATGCCTGTTGTTATCTTTCACTCTCCACATGAATCTTGCAGGCAGCTAGCTGAAAGGTGTAGCCAGTGTAGTGGCGTATTCTGTCCCATCAGTCGGCTCATTATGCGTCAGAAGCTGGCATATATGTAGAGACACTGGGGAGGGAAAGTGAGTGAAAATTTGCTAGCGTGAAGGAATTATTTCTAGCCCTTGATTTTTTTTTTCCCCGTAAGATTTTCTGGAGAAAAAAATTCTGTTTCACACTCAGCCTTGTTTCTGCAGTGTTAGCAGAGCTGTACTGCAGTGCAGACATCACTGCTCTGCTTTCTTTTCTGATCATGAAAAGTGGGCTGGATTCAATGGAAGGCAAAATGCTGACTTGTGCAATGGGGATAGTAGGTTTGGGTCTGGACTTGCCTGGAGGCTTTCGAGCTCAGTAGCTGCTTTGGGCGACGGGGCCAGTGTACCTCTGCAGCCTTGTAGTTGGATTTGGCACTGGGCTCTGGTCAGCTTGTTGTTAGTTGTAGAGCAACTTGTTCACTCAGTGGCACTTCTTGCCTTTTTTTATTTTTTCTCTGTCTCTGTCTCTGTCTCTCTCTCTCTGTCTCTGTCTCTGTCTCTCTCTCTCTCTCTCTCTCTCTCTCTCTCTCTCTCTCTCTCTCTCTCTCTCTCTCTCTCTCTCTTTCTCTCATTTGTTTCTTTTGTTTTTTTGCACTTTTTTCTTTTGCTTGGTACTTGATATATATTATATATTTGTTAAAATATTTTCTCTATGGCTTGGTCTCCTCTCACATTTTAGGCCTCATTCATGCGACCCTGTTGCATCAGGCGGCCAGTATACCAGTCACAGGTTCGTAAGTTGTTGCCACTGATTTGCCGCATTTTCTGTTACTGGAGAAGATCTTCCTCTAGTTTGGGGCTTTTACCTTTGTTTTGGATGTTGAAGTTATTGTTTGTTTGCCCTTTTTCTTCCATTTGTTTGTTGTTGTTTTCGTTCCTAATGTTAACAGCATTTTTTTTTAATTTGAATCTTTTTTGTTGTTGTTGGTTTCATTTTATTGTTTTTTGTTGTGTTGATGTTTCTTGTTTCAAGTTGGTGTTTGCTGGTTTTTCTTTGCAGTGCAGGAGAAGTCTAGTGTGCAGGAGAATGAGAAAGGTATTGGTGACATTTAGCACCTTGTCTTTTGTCCGCTTTTCCACGCAGTTGTCCTGCCATACTGGCGTCCAGCTCTTTTCATCAGTGCAGAGTCTTGATGCTATTAATCCTGACAATATTGTACTACCCCATGTAATGTATATAAAGCAACTAATATTTTGTGCCGTGGCAGTTTAACTAACCAGACGCTTGCTCATCAGTATTGCTGGTGATGAGAGGGAGGGTGTGGGTGTGTGTGAGAGAGAGAGAGAGAGAGAGAGAGAGTGTGTGTGTGAGTGTGTGTGTGTACAGTGAGAGGATCAGATCTGTTATTAGCAGGTTATTTGTTGTAATGGGGGATATATAGAGAGCTTACACAATGGCTTTGACTTGATAAAAGTGAAATAAGAGATATGTATTGTGCAAGTTTTCGCAATGAATGTTTCTTATTTAGCAGTAATCCACACAAAAAAGAAGACAGGATTTTTTTTTTTTAAATATATTATGCACACTATTTTTCACATAAATATAGATCAGGAATCCTGTTCACCATTTTTTAAGTGTGACTTTTGCTGTGTTCATTGACTCCGCAATAACATAATATTCATTGTGCTCTTACCTCCTCCTCAAATTCTACAACAAAGTCATTTCTGATAGTGGAATAGCAAAGCAGATGGTGTATTGAAATATGTCGTGAATATTGGCATCAAATAGTTTTGTGTCGTGACGGTGTGAGCTCAGCATGACCTATAATTTGCCCAATTTTTATGTGAAATGTAACCTCAGGCAGAGAGCTATGAGTTGTTCTTGCTCATTTGATGTTCAATCATTTTGTGCCCCTTTACTGTGGACAACTCTTCACTAACTTACAAAGCATTCGAAGTGGATGAGAATGATCAAATATGGATCAAGACATTGACGCAGGACTAGAAGAACCCTGTGTTGAAGAATGTACAAAAGAACGGATGGTTTGGGACAGAGCTGCCTTTTTCAGACGCTGAAGACCAACACACAGAGACAGGGATACAATGGAAACAAGAGGGATACCCCTTGGTGGGTGCTGTTGTGGGAAGAGGGGAATGGTTGCTGAACAGAGTAAAGCTTCTACAGTTCTAGACTCCCAGAGACCACTTAGGAGTAAATGTTTGGTGATGCTCTTCTCTTTTCATTTTCTTCTCTAATTAGGTGCATTATATTATATATTATGTATTACCCAGTAAGAGTGAGTCGATCTGTGAACAAGTATCTAAAACAAGTGCTAGGTCTAGGAATATAATCAGTATAATATATACATACAGGTATATATCCATACACATTTCCATCATTTAATTTCACTGCCTTTACCTGCTGGTCTTGGTAGTGACCGGTCCCATGGTAACTGTTGTGTAGATGCTGACATGACCCTGGGTTTCACAGCACCAGAGGTTGGTGTGGCCAAGGCCAGTGCTGCTGAAGAAATGACAGAGAGGAAAAAGGTGTGTACCAGGTCTGCTTTCTCTTTGTTTCGATAATCCGTCAGTCAGTCTGCCAGCCTGCCGTCTGACTGTCAGTCTTTGTCTGTGTATGCGTGTCTCTCTGTCCCTGTGGTATTATTTGTGTGCTTCATAAATCAGATGTAGTTAGGGATGTAGGAAGCTAGCAAACTTCACCTTGCAAAAGTATGTAAAAAATGTTTTTAACAAATCCATGACGTTTTCGGTGTTTTGTAACTTTCCAAGCCGCACTGTTTTTTTTGTTCCCATTGCTGTCACCCTTAAGTTTACAGATTAAGTAGTCTAGCAGACCTTGAAAGCAGAGGAGGGTAAATCACTGGTTTACCACAGCATGCGTTTATCACAGAAGAGGACTGATTTTAACGATGAAAGGTTTCATTACAGGTTCTCTCTTGTAGAAAGGTTGGTGCCAAGTGGATGCAGATTGTTATATTGGTTTCAACAAACAGCATCAGAGGCAGTTTATAGTTAGATCTTCACTGAGCAAGTTTTCTATGTCATTTTACAAGGAAAGCAAGAAAACAGTGTGATGTACGTTTCTTTTTCTCTTTTTCCCTCTCAGCCAACTGAAGACAAGAAGAGGCTGGAACAAGTTCAGGATGAAATGATGCAAATACAGGTATGATTATAAGTCAACACTTTTTCATCTGTGTGTGTGTGTCTCTCTCTCCCATTCCTTACCCCCCCCCCCCCCCCCCCAACCCCATCACATCCTCTCCTGGCATTGACATGTTCACAGACATGTGCTGTAGCCAACTCCATACGGGTGGGGAGGAAGGGGGGGATGTTACTAAAGGGAGATAAGTTGTTAACTGTGTACATATATTGTGACTATCTCAACTCCTCCACCCCAGCCCCCATGTGTGTGTATACATGTGTATAGATAACCATTTTTGCTCAGTGTGACTGTACAGCTGTGTCTGAGATTTGTGTACACATGTGTATATAGATAACTGTCTTCACCCAATGACTGTACATATGTGTGTATAGATAACCATCTTCAGCCAATATGTCTGTGTAGAGATGAGTCTGAGATCTTTGTGTGCATGTGTATAGATAAGCATCTTCCCACAATGTGGCTGTGTACAGGAGTGTCTGAGATCTGTGTACACACATGTGTATAGATTACCATCTTCCCCCAGTGTGACTGTACAGATGTGTGTACAGATAACCATCTTTGCCCAGTGTGACTGTAGAGATGTGTATAGATAACCATATTCGCCCAGTGTGACTGTAGAGATGTGTATAGATAACCATCTTCACCCAATGTGACTGTACAGATATGTGTCTAGATAACCATCTTGCCCCCATGTGTACAGATTTGTTGTGTAGAGATGTGTGTACAGATAACCATCTTGCCCCCATGTGTACAGGTGCACTGTGTAGAGATGTGTGTACAGATAACCATCTTGCCCCCATGTGTACAGATGTGTTGTGTAGAGATGTGTGTACAGATAACCATCTTGCCCCATGTGTACAGGTGTGCTGTGTAGAGATGCGTGTACAGATAACCATCTTGCCCCATGTGTACAGATGCGCTGTGTAGAGATGTGTGTACAGATAACCATCTTTCCCCATGTGTACAGATGCGCTGTGTAGAGATGTGTGTACAGATAACCATCTTGCCCCATGTGTACAGATGCACTGTGTAGAGATGTGTGTACAGATAACCATCTTGCCCCATGTGTACAGATGCGCTGTGTAGAGGTGTGTGTACAGATAACCATCTTGCCCCATGTGTACAGATGCGCTGTGTAGAGGTGTGTGTACAGATAACCATCTTGCCCCATGTGTACAGATGCGCTGTGTAGAGGTGTGTGTACAGATAACCATCTTGCCCCATGTGTACAGATGTGCTGTGTAGAGATGTGTGTACAGATAACCATCTTGCCCCATGTGTACAGATGCGCTACCAGAAGGAGATAGAGCGGCTGGAGAAGGACAACAGGGAGTTGCGCAAACAGCTCATCCTGCGGGAACAGCGCACTGGCAAACGACGAGTCATGAAGGTGTGTTCACAAACTTTCAGGTCTGGTGGGCTAGTGTTCAGGGGGCTAGTGTTCAGGGGGCTAGCTTTCAGGGGTTAGTGTTCAAGGGGCTAGCATTCAGGGCAGGCTGTCACTTAGGATGGGCTAGTGTTCAAGGGCTCACATTCAGGGTGGGCTAGCATTCAGGATCAACATGTACTGTATGTGTTTAGTTGACAGAAATCACTGACTGACATTGACGTGCAATGTACATGTGTGACAGAAGTCGCTGATCGACATGTACTCCGAGGTGCTGGATGAGCTGGCTCACTTTGACACAAGTTACAACACCCAGGACAACCTACCCAGGGTAAGCATTTCACCCTTCACTGGTCACCCACCACAACACCCAGCACAACCTACCCAGGGTAAGCATTTCACCTGTCACTGGTCACGTACCACAACACCCAGCACAACCTACCCGGGGTAAGCATTTCACCTGTCACTGGTCACCTACCACAACACCCAGGACAACCTACCCAGGGTAAGCATTTCACCTGTCACTGGTCACCCACCACAACACCCAGGACAGCCTACCCAGGGTAAGCATTTCACCTTTCACTGGTCACCCACTGTCATAGTTTACTCAGGTGTGGCCTCCACAAGGTATATGTCTTCCCATCATTGTGTTCAAGTGTCTTGGCTACCCAGGGTCAATTATATAGTGTGTATTAACATACTCAAGGCTCTACCCAGGGTCAGTTATATAGTGTGTATTAACATACTCAAGGCTCTGCCCAGGGTCAATTATATAGTGTGTATTAACATACCCAAGGCTCTTACCTACACAGAGTAAATGTTTCACCCACTGTCATACCCATGTTTCTTTTCCTACCCATGGTAAATGTCTTTCCTGTTGATATACTTGCCTTACCAACCTTATTCCAGGGTAAATATCTCACCTGTCATAAACATCTCATAGCTACCTAAGGTAAATGACTTCCCTCTCATATTTAGGTCTCTTATCTGCACAGGGTAAACATCTCATTGTTATATTCAAGTCTCTCACCAGCCCAGGGTAAACGTCTCATCCATTGTTGTATTCAGATCTTGCACCAACCCAGGGTAAACATTGTTATATATACAAGTCTCTCACCAGCCCAGGGTAAATGTCTCACCCATTGTTGCATTCAGTTCTCTCACCAACCCAGGGTAAACATTGTTATATACAAGTCTCTCTCCAACCCAGGATAAACGTCTCATCCTGTGTTGTATTCAGGTCACTCACCAACCCAGGTTGTGCATTCTACACCTGACTTTATCATTTGCTGCAGGTGGTGGTGATTGGGGATCAGAGCTCCGGCAAAACCAGTGTATTGGAAATGATTGCACAGGCTCGTATCTTCCCCAGGTAAAACCTTCATCAGTTACTATCTGTGTCCAGACTTTTAGTGTAGGTATGATTGTGTTGGTTTGCATTTTCACCAGGTAAAACCTTCATCAGTTACCCTCTGTGTCCAGACTTTCAGTGTAGGTATGATTGTGCTGGTTTGTATTTTCCCCAGGTAAAACCTGACTCAGTTACCATCCATATCCAGGCTTTAATGTAGGTATGATTGTGTTGGTTTGCATTTCCCCCAGGTAAAACCTTCATCAATTAGCATCTGTGTCCAGACTTTCAGTGTAGGTATGATTGTGTTTGCATTTTCCCCAGGTAAAACCTGCCTCAGTTACCATCCATGTCCAGGCTTTAATGTAGGTATGTTTGTGTTGGTTTACATTTTCCCCAGGTAAAACCTGCCTCAGTTAATATTTTCCCCAGGTAAAGCATTCATCAGCCACCAAGATTTCCAAGGCTTGGTATAGAAAACACACTTCATAAGAACATAAATGGACTCCATTCTGTAATGCCTTGTGTAGTCTACGAGGCTGTGCTGCCTGTAGCTTTCTGAGCTGTAGGATTCTGGGCTGTATGTTATGAGTGGTCATGGGATTTAGTGGTGGATGTTAATTGTGTGTGGATGTGTTTGATGGAGTGACTGCTATGGTTGAATGGGATTGAACAAACACATGGACTTACTGTAGTGTGATGATGATAATGATGTGTGTTTTTTGGTCAAAGTGTATCATTGTGCAGTATCGGCTTAATAGGTTTTTAGTATTATTATTAGAACTGATTGCACAGTTTGTATCTTCCCCAGGTAAAATTTTACCTCAGTAGCGAACAGTGCTAGACCTTGAGTAGAACAATGATCAGATGGGTGTACACCTTCCACAAGTAAAACCTTCATCAGTAGTCAGCAGTGCTAAGCCTTGGCTGTGAAACGCCTTGGATGTAACAGTGATCGCATAGGCTTACACGCTCCCCAGGTAAAACACACCAGTATCTAACAGTACTAAGCCTTGGATGTAACAATGATAACATACGCTTACACCTTCCCCAGCAGCACTAAATCCTGGGTGTAAAAATGATTACCCAGTCTTACACCTTCCCCAGGTAAAACTTGTATCAGTAACCAACATTACCAAGTGGGGTTCCATTGTAATAAAGATGAAGTTTAATTAACACTGAGTGTAACAACGATGAAGTTTAACTGGCACTGAGTGTAATAATGATGAAGTTTAACTGGCACTGAGTGTAATAATAATGAAGTTTAATTGGCACTGAGTGTAACAACGATGAAGCTTAACTGGCACTGAGTGTAATAATGATAAAGTTTAACTGGCACTGAGTGTAATAATGATGAAGTTTAACTGGCACTGAGTATAATAATGATGAAGTTTAACTGGCACTGAGTGTAACAATGATGAAGCTTAACTGGCACTGAGTGTAATAATGATAAAGCTTAACTGACACTGAGTGTAACAATGATGAAACTTAACTGACACTGAGTGTAATATTACTCATAGTGAGGTTTAATTGGCACCAAGTAGAGTTCCACTGTAATAATGATTGTTGATCGCTTTCATATAACGCTATTCTCAGCTTTCGAGCAGACTCACTGCACTCGCATGTGATTCTACATGAGTGACTAGCTTTTTATAGCATGTTTTTGAATATCCACCAAAGTGGTGTACTTATAGCGCTGATATGGCTGGTGCCATGTGAAACTACTGCCATCTTGGCACATTCTGTGTACACCATATGACCATGTACCATGTCACTTCATGCAAAGTCACATGCATAGGGTGCATGCATGTTTAGCTGTAACCTGCCACTGCACTTTGGTAGAATGACCGGGATCTTTTATGTGCTACTGCAGTAACACAGGGGTGGAACGGATACCAAAATAAGAGTCAGCACAGAAAGTTGACCCTGGAGAAGACAATTCTCCCGCCGCTCCTGCAGGAACTCGAACCCGCGACCTTTCAATCACAAGTCTGGTGCTCTAACCACTGAGCTATCCCCACTTACCTGGTACAGTGTTATTGTTTCAGGGGTTCCAGAAAGATAATGATGAGGTCACCTGTGGTAGTGACTCTTACCTTGTACAATGTTGTTGTTTCAGGGGATCTGGAGAGATGATGACGAGGTCGCCGGTGATGGTGACTCTCAGTGAAGGGCCCTACCATGTGGCCTCCTTCAGGGACAGCAGCCGTGAATTTGACCTCACCAAGGAGTCTGATGTAAGTTTTAGTGTGACCTCACCAAGGAGTCAGATGTAAGGCTTAGTGTGACCTCACCAAGGAGTCAGGTGTAAGTTTTAGTGTGACCTCACCAAGGAGTCAGATGTAAGGCTTAGTGTGACCGCACCAAGGAGTCAAATGTCATCTAGTTTGTGGCATGGAAAGAGGTAGTTTTCTAGGTTTGATCTCACCTAGGAGTCAGATGTAAGTTTTAGTGTGAAAAAAGGTAGACATCTGAGTTTGATCTCACCAAAGAGTCAGTTGTAAGTTAGAGTGTGACCTTACCAAGAGGAAGATTTCAGAGTGTGACCTCACTACATAGCCAGACTTGACCTTACCAAAGAGACCAGACATGGTCAAAATTTGACCTCACCGAAGAGCCAGTCATGGTCCAAATGTGACCTCACTGAAGAGCCAGACATGGTCAAAGTGTGACCAAAGAGCTGTACATGGTCAAAGTGTGACCTCACCAAAGTGACATGCTCAGAGTGTGACCTCACCAAAGAGCCAAACATGCTCAGAGTGTGACCTTACATGGTCAGAGTGTGACCTCACATGACATCAAAGAACCAGACATAGGTGACCTCACCAAGGAGCCAGACCTGAGAGTTTGACAAGCAGTCACAGGTGGCTGAACAATCTGTCAGTTTGTTTATGGCCTTTGTTTTTGTTGGAATGCTATGTGCATGTTTGTTTATATGCATCTTTTGAATGGAAGTGTACAGTAGGTAGCAGCCTGTGTGTATTTTTTGAGCTACATTTATTGACACCCTGTAATGAACACAACCCGTATTCATGATTCTGGGTGCTGGCATAGACTTTAGATCTGAATCTGAGAGATTACTGCAAATAAATATAAAAATGCATAATTAACACTGAAGAATTCTAAGCAGAAGTGCCCTCTGCACATATTCCAGCATTGTAGTTGTATAGACTTTTGAAGTTTGCTGGCTGTTGACATGGGTGTTGATGTTGTGGGTGTTGATGTTGTGGGTGTTTTGGGTGTCCATCAGCTGGCTGCCTTGCGACGGGAGGTGGAGATCCGCATGAAGGCCAGCGTACTGGAGGGGCACACTGTGAGCCAGGAGGTCAGCAAGTCTTCTTCCATCTCTCTCTCTCTCTCCTCTCTCTCTCTCTCTTTCTCTCTTCTCTCCTCTCTCTCACCTCTTCTCCCTCGCTCTCTTCTCTCTCTTCTCTCTCTTTCTTCTTTATTTGGCTCTCTTTTGTCTCTTTTCTCTCTCTCTTTCTTCTCTGACTGTCTCCCTTTCTTCTCTCTCTCTCCTCTGTCCATCCACCTCTGTCTTCCCACCCTCTCTCTCTCTTCACTGTCTCCTCTTTCTTCCCCTCTCTTCCCCCCCCACCCTGTCCTCACTACCTGCCTGCCTCTCTCTCTGTCCCCCACCCCTCTCTACCCTCTTTACACTCTCTCCTCTTCCTGTCTCTCTCCTCTTCCCCCACCCCACCCTGTCCTCACTACCTGCCTGCCTCGTCTCTCTGTCCCCCACCCCTCTCTACCCTCTTTACCTCTCTCCCTCTGTCCTGTCTCTCCCTCTCTTCCCCCACCCCCACCCTGTCCTCACCGTACCTGCCTGCCTCATCTCTCTGTCCCCCACCCCTCTCTACCCTCTTTACACTCTCCCTCTGTCTGTCTCTCTCCTCTCTTCCCCCACCCCCACCCTGTCCTCACCGTACCTGCCTGCCTCATCTCTCTGTCCCCCACCCCTCTCTCCCTCTTTACACTCCCCTTCTCTCCCTCTTCCCTCCACCCTCTATCCCCTCATCCCCCCACCCTCTCTCCTACCTCTCGTCCTGCTCTTCTCTCTCTGTCCCCACCCCCTCTCTCTCTCCCCACCCTCTCTACCCTCTTTACACTCTCCACTCTCTCCTCTTTGTCTTCGTCTCCTCTCTTCCCCCACCCCCACCCTGTCCTCACCTACCTGCCTGCCTCGTCTCTCTGTCCCCCACCCCTCTCTGCCCTCTTTACACTCTCTCCCTCTGTCCATCTCTCCCCTTTCGTCCACCTCCCTCACCAGCTTCCCATCTGTCTCTGTTGCTTTGCCCCCCCCCCCCCCCCCCCCCCCCCCACCTCCCCGATTCCCAGTTCTGCAGTAAGAGACTGAAGACTGACAGTGTGGTGTTCTGTGTGCAGTGCATATCCATGTCGGTGAAGGGTCCCGGTCTACAGAGGATGGTGCTTGTTGATCTTCCAGGTATTATTTCTGTAAGTACACCTTGTCCTTTTCCGTCAGCATTAGCTTGTGTGGGCACTACTGCAAAACTCAGGGTAGTCTCTGTTCCTTTGCTGTTTTCCCTCATCACCATCATGCATTTTGCTTTCACAGATTGTCTCCAACTTGCATTGTGTCACTGTGCCAGATAGTCTGCTTAACATCATGCTGATTTCAAGGCTGTCATTGGGGAAGTGCCCAAAAGGCTAGGTTGAGCAAGTACCTACACCAAGCTTGTGGAAAGTGATCAGAAATACAGGACATATGTTTGATGCATACAGACAAGTACAAACAGAAGAGATTATGCTTTTTTTGGTCGGTACCACATTGGTGAAACTGACATAAAAGAAGGAGAAGAGACAGTTAGTGTGGGACAGACTCACACCCCAAAACAGAAATGATTGAGGTGCGAAAAACTTACATGCATCAGTGGAGAAGGGCAGCCAGGGCCAGGTTACAAGAGGGAAGGGCAGTTGGGGCCAGGTTACAGGTTACAAGAGGGAAGGGCAGTCACGGCCAGGTTACAGGTTACAAGAGGGAAGGGCAGTTGGGGCCAGGGTACAAGAGGGAAGGGCAGTTGGGGCCAGGGTACAAGAGGGAAGGGCAGTCACAGCCAGGTTACAGGTTACAAGAGGGAAGGGCAGTTGGGGCCAGGGTACAAGAGGGAAGGGCAGTTGGGGCCAGGGTACAAGAGGGAAGGGCAGTCAGGGCCAGGTTACAAGAGGGGAAGGGAGTCGGGGCCAGGTTACATACGCCAGGGTCCAAGAGGGAAGGCCAGTCAGACATGACGCGCGTGATTCATTGTGTATTGCTCTGTTCAGTCATTGACAGACCTGACTTGGTTCAGATAATGACAGCCATGATTTATTGTGCATTGCTCTGTTCAGACAGTGACATAATTCATTGTGTGTTGTTCTGTTCAGACGATGACATGATTGATTGTGCATTGTTCTGTTCAGACAGTGACAGACATAATTCATTGTGCATTGTTCTGTTCAGACAATGACAGACATACATCATTGTGCATTGTTCTGTTCAGACAGTGACAGGCTTAATTCATTGTGCATCGTTCTGTTCAGACGGTGACAGACATAATTCATTGTGCATTGTTCTGTTCAGACAGTGACAGACATAATTCATTGTGCATTGTTCTGTTCAGACAATGACAGACATACATCATTGTGCATTGTTCTGTTCAGACAGTGACAGACATAATTCATTGTGCATTGTTCTATTCAGACGGTGACAAATGTGATGGCCCCTGACACCAAGGATGCCATCAAACGCATCTGTTCCACCTACATGGAAAATCCCAACGCCATCATTCTTTGTATACAGGGTGAGTTCCTGCCTGCCTGTCTATTTTTCTACATATCTGTCTTCTGTCTGTCTGTCTACTGGTCTGTCTGCATGTCTTGTCTGTGTCTGGCTAAATGTCTGAACTGGTTTTTATGCCCAGATTTCATATGTGTCTTTGTGTGTGTACTTGTGCACATATATGCATGCGTATGTACAAGCATGTGTGTGTGTGTGAGTACACTTTGGGATGAACTACAGCTTCCTGAATGGTGGGGACCAGTCCATGCATGGGCAAACAAGGAAAATGGTTGCATGCACATCTCTTCCAGTTCTGGTGGGTAGCCATGAGAATACAGGTAGAGCAATGCAAGCACATGCACATGCACACATGCATGCATGCACACACACACACTCTCGCATGCACGCAAGCACACTCTCACATGCACACCTCACACATGCATGCACACTTTCTCATGCACACACACACACACACATGCATGCACTCTCTCTCTCTCTTACACACACACACGCACTCACTCACTCACACACCTAATGTGTTTCTCTTTGATTGGTATGTGCCTTCATTTCCAAAGATGTGTTTGACAGATGGATCGCTGGATGCTGAGCGCAGCAACGTGACAGACTTGGTCAACCAGATGGACCCCAGCGGCAAGCGAACAATTTTTGTGCTGACGAAGGTCGACTTGGCTGAGAGCAGTCTCTACAACCCAGACAGGGTACAGCACTATCAGCATTGCATGATCAGTGGTAGTGATGTCAGCAGTAATGTAATGATATCGACTATTAAAAGTGCACACAAGTGGTAATTTAGGTCAGTGTTGTTTGCTGGCACAGATGATAAGTAAGTAAGTAAATTGGTGTTTTACACCCAGTCAACCAGTGCGGTTATATCAGGGCGATACAGATGATGTGATTACTGGTTTTCACAGAACTTCATAAAGAAGGAAAAGAAGAGATAAACCAGTCCATCTAATTCATTAATACATAAAAGATAATGTGCAAAAGGAATGGACAAAAATGATAAATTAAAAAGCATATAATGCATTATGGCAAATACTAGTGTCGTATGGCAGCAAGCTGCACATGCTGCCTACCAGCTATCGTTTAGCTGCTCAACAAGAACCATACAAAAGGCCTATCTACTTAACAAAAAAGCTGGAGAATTTTGCTGGAAAAAATTCAGGACAGTGGACCATTAGCAGAAAATGACAGGACAGAAAGAGCAACAGGACTAGGTAACTAGGCAAAACAGCAAGTGGCACATGTGTAAGTCTTGCCACATCTTGCTGAGTGTAGTGTCGTTTTGTGTATTGTGCTTTGTGTAGTCTCAGCACTAAATTCTCTGGCAATTCAAGGTGACGCTTGTATTTCTGCTGCAAAGTACAAGCATTTGCCATTTCCCTGGAAAACTTTGTTGAAATTATTAAGGATCATTTTCAGACTGAGAACAAAATGAAATGGAAATGATAATACTCTGACTTTTCTATAAAAATATAAAAATACTGCAATTTTTCTTATCCGTATTTGAGTATGCACAGGTGTGGAGGTGAGTGAGAGGACACAAAGTACCCCAGTACTGTGCTGTGTTTCAGATCAGACAGATTCTGGAGGGCCAGCTCTTCCCCATGAAAGCTCTGGGATACTTTGCTGTTGTGACGGGCAGAGGTAAGCTGTTGTCACTGTGCTTTCTGTCAGGCTGAAAGCCGTGTGGGAAACCAGTCAGAATAGTGGCTTAGTCTTGGGTAATGCACAAGATAGTGAAGGAAAATGTCACTTCTAGTCCTTGTGCTCAACAGGAAACAAATGTTCAAGTTGTGGAAGCAAGATGTCACTCCTAGTGCTCGACAGGAGAAAAAAAATTCAAGCTGTGGAAGCAAGATGTCACTCCTAGTGCTCGACAAGAGAAAAATGTTCAAGCTGTGGAAGCAGTATGTCATTCCTAGTGCTCGACAAGAGGACAGTGTTCAAGCTGTGGAAGCAGTATGTCACTCTAGTGCTTGACAGGAAACAAATGTTCAAGCTGTGGAAGCAAGATGTCACTCCTAGTGCTCGACAAGAGAAAAATGTTCAAGCTGTGGAAGCTAGATGTCACTCCTAGTGCTCGACAAGAAAAGGATGTTCAAGCTGTGGAAGCTAGATGTCACTCCTAGTGCACGGCAAGAAAAGGATGTTCAAGCTGTGGAAGCTAGATGTCACTCCTAGTGCACGGCAAGAGAAATGGCTGATCATCATGGGGCAGGCTAATGATTAACCCTTTGAGTCTCAGCACTTTTCAACATTTTATCAAATATTAGGATTACTGCATTTAGCTTGAAAATAAATTCTCCCAGAAGCATCAGAGAGACAAAGCTTTGAATCTTGACAAGATTGACTGAAAACTTTGCACTGCCGTTGCTAGTGCTGGAATCTGAAATCAACCAGTGGGCAACAATCTTCCAAACACTGAGGGCATATTACCATCGATGTTACAACGGACTCAAAAATGTTTTACAATTTGGAAAACTTTATGTCGCTGTGTAGAAGAAGGTTTGCAAAAGCAGACAGTGCTATTTTTAGCCCTGTGCTGTGTATGGGAAAACATGGTCAGTGCATTTAGGCTCATTAGGCCATGTGAAAACACACTTCTTCTTTTTTTAAATCATTGTAAAAGAAAAACACCTGCATCACAAGATAAAAAGAAAACCTGCATTAAAAAAAAGAGATCTTTATCTTAATTTCCATATGACTCACTTCCAGTAAAATTTGCAAATAGTGTTGTTGCTGTTGAGTGAAAAAGGACACCTTTCATGCACTCTGAGCTATGCAGATGGGTTTTTAATGTGGTTGTCAGTACACAATACTTGTTCTTCACTGGCACCTTGTGTTTGCTCTCTTCGCCCCCTACCACCACCACCACTACCACCTCACAGTTCTCTCCCTTAACCACACCCCCTACCTCTCCATGTACTGGGTTCACTCTTAACACTTTCTTCTGGATAGTCACTGTCACTACCATTGTCATCATCTCGGTCCAAAGGAAATGATTCTTTGGAGCTTTGGTTGCCTAAAACATCTGATTGGTTTCGATGTTTTCAGGAAACACCAATGACAGCATTGCCAGTATCAAGGAGTACGAGGACCAGTTCTTCAGAAAGTCACGTCTCTTCAAGTGAGTGAAGCACCACACGCTGCCCGCCCTGCTGGTTTACTGCAGTGCAGTGGGCAGTGAGACAGAGAGCGGCACAGTTGACCACAAGTAGACTCCAGGGGACAGGGCAGAGAATGGCTGTATTGGGTGGGGGTTTCTAGCAGTGAGACAGAGCAGTACAGTTGACCACAAGTAGACTCCAGGGGACAGGGCAGAGAATGGCTGTATTGGGTGGGGGTCTCTAGCAGTGAGACAGAGCGGTACAGTTGACCACAAGTAGACTCCAGGGGACAGGGCGGAGAATGGCTGTATTGGGTGGGGGTCTCAAGCAGTGAGACAGAGCGGTACAGTTGACCACAAGTAGACTCCAGGGGACAGGGCGGAGAATGGCTGTATTGGGTGGGGGTCTCCAGTGGCCCTTGTGGTTTAACAGACAACAGTGGGGGTCTCCAGTGGCCCTTGTGGTTTAACAGATAACAGTGGGGGTCTCCAGTGGCCCTTGTGGTTTAACAGACAACAGTACAGCCAGTGAAAATCAGCGCACTGTGGAAGTCAGTCTGGCATACTAGGCTGTTTTCACACTTTTCAGATGATAATTTGCATTTTAGCAGCTTTTTGTCTCTTGTGTCCTTTCCAGTTAAGTTGGGTCTGTTGTGTAAAGTGTAAAAAAGCTGCTGCCATATTTACTTGTGTCCTTTCCTGTTAAGTTGGGTCTGTTGTGTAAAGTGTAAAAATGTTGCTGCCATATTTACTTGTGTCCTTTCCTGTTAAGTTGGGTCTGTTGTGTAAAGTCTTGTAAAAACACTGCTGCCATATTTACTTCTGTCTTTTCCTATTAAGTAGGGTCTGTTGTGTAAAGTCCTGTAAAAATGCTGCTGCCATATTTACTTGTGTCCTTTCCTGTTAAGTTAGGTCTGTTCTGGAAAGTGTTGTAAAAATCCTGCTTCCATATTTACTTGCATGTTCATGTCCACCATGAGACTGATGCAGCCTGAACAGTTATCACTGAGAACCTGACATTGGGACTTACACGATGGTGCCACTTTTCAGAGATGGCGTGTTAAAGCCTACACAGATGACAACACAGAACCTGAGCATGGCGGTTTCTGAGACATTCTGGAAGATGGTGCGAGAGTCTGTGGAACAGCAGGCAGATGCCTTTAAAGGTACAAGCACACACTTGGGGCTTTGGGTGTCTTTTCTATTGTATGCAGAAAGATAAGCAGTGGATGCCTTTAAAGGTACAGGTTACACTTGGGGCTTGGGTGTCCTTTCTAGTACATACAGAGAAATATGTGGGCGGATGGAAGCTTTTAAAAGGCCACAGGTGTACACTTGGGTCTTGGATGTCCAGTTTAGTGTGTACTGAACAATAAGCAGTTGGACATCGTCATGGGTACAAACAAACACGTAGGACTTGGGCTCCCTTTTTAGCATGTACTGAGAAATGAACAGGCGAATATCTTCATAAGTAAAGACAGGTACTTCGGGTTTGAATTTCCTGTCTAGCTCGCACCAGGAGATACCTTCATGAGTACAAACAGACATCTGGGGCTTTGTGTAATGTTTAGTGTATACTGAGAAAGAAGTACGGCGGTTTCAGGTTTACAGAGATTTCATGTGCACTGAAGAAGAAAATTAATACAATGCAAATGTGAAACAAGTTGTCTGTGTTATACTGTCTTACTTTTCTTAGACATGCATGCCAGATCAAATACAAAAATAGACACAAAAAATTACTTTCCATGTGTGTGAGTTTTAGGTGTGTTGTTTTGGTTGGGTGGTCATGTGGGTGGGTGGGGGTGGGGGCACTACTGAGCATATTTCAGCTTGTTTGCTCTTGACATTTTTATTTATTTTTGTCAAATTGTGTTGATTGGATGTTGTGTCTGTTTACAGCAACTAGGTTCAACCTGGAAACTGAGTGGAAGAACACCTTTCCCCACATCCGTGAACTGGACCGGGTGAGTTGTGTGCAGGTCTTGATGAGTTGTGTGTTGGTCTAGGTGAGTTGTGTGTAGGTCTAAGTGAGTTGTGTGTAGGTCTTGATGAGTTGTGTGTAGGTGGTTTGTATAGGTCTAGTTGGGTGGTGTATTTTGATTTGATGGTTGTGTGTTTCATGGGAAGAGTTGTTTGAGAATCCAGAGAGACTGCAGGTGTTTGATTTGATGGTTGTGTGTTTCACAGGAAGAGTTGTTTGAGAATCCAGAGACTGCAGGTGTTTGATTGATGGTTGTATGTTTCACAGGAAGAGTTGTTTGAGAATCCAGAGACTGCAGGTGTTTAAGTTGATGGTTGTGTGTTTCACATGAAGAGTTGTTTGATTTGATGGTTGTGTGTTTCACAGGAAGATTTGTTTGAGAATCCAGAGACTGCAGGTGTTTGATTTGATGGTTGTGTGTTTCACAGGAAGAGTTGTTTGAGAATCCAGAGACTGCAGGTGTTTGATTTGATGGTTGTGTGTTTCACATGAAGAGTTGTTTGATTTGATGGTTGTGTGTTTCACAGGAAGATTTGTTTGAGAATCCAGAGACTGCAGGTGTTTGATTTGATAGTTGTGTGTTTCACAGGAAGAGTTGTTTGAGAAGGCCAAAGGGGAAATTCTGGATGAGATCATCAACCTAAGCCAGGTGACACCCAAGCAATGGTTAGTACCTGCACTACATGTCGCTTGATTTTATTACCTTTTCCCCTTAACCCAAGACGCAGTGAAGGGACTGTAAACAAAGGTTGTGCCCATTTAAAGCTGAAGTTTAAGACAAGAAAGTGAAATGCTTTTTCCATGGTGCACAGTAGAAAATCAACACATAACAAGTGCACTGATAGCTTGCTGTGGTGCACAGTAGAAAATAAAGACAGAAAGAGTGCCCAAAAGAATGACTTGTACGAAAGCTTGTCGTGGTGCACAGTACAGCTGACTGGTTGCTGTGTAAGTGTACAGTACAACTGACTGGTTGCTGTGTAGGTGCACAGTACAACTGACTGGTTGCTGTGTAGGTGCACAGTACAACTGACTGGTTGCTGTGTAGGTGTACAGTACAGCTGATTGGTTGTTTATGTGTACAATGTAACAGTAAAACTGACTGGTTGCTGTGTGTATGTATAGTGTTACAATACAGCTGATTGGTTGCTGCATATGTAAGTGCAACAGTAAAGCTGATTGGTTGCTGTGTATGTGTACAGTGTAACAGTAAAGCTGACTGGTTGCTGTGTAGGTGTACAGTGTAACAGTGAAGCTGATTGGTTGCTGTGTACAGTGTAACAGTATAACTGATAAGTTGTGTATATGTCAGTGTAACAGTACAGGTGATTGGTTGTTGTGTATGTTTCAGTGTAACAGTACAGCTGATTGGTTGTTGTGTATGTGTCAGTATAACAGTACAGCTGATTGGTTGTTGTGTATGTGTCAGTGTAACAGTCCAGCTGATTGGTTGTTGTGTATGTGTCAGTGTAACAGTACAGCTGATTGGTTGTTGTGTATGTGTTAATATAACAGTCCAGCTGATTGGTTGTTGTGTATGTGTTAGTGTAACAGTACAGCTGATTGGTTCTCTGTGTGGCAGGGAGGAGGCATTCAACAAGAAGCTTTGGGAGAGGAATTCCACCCACATCATTGAGAACATCTATCTGCCTGCTGCGCAGGCTGAAAATTCTGGGTAAGCGGGAACACATTTCCTACCCCAACCCCCACCACCACCCCACCACCACCCCACCACCCTTTCTAAAAAAGGCGATATCTGGTGGGCAGGAAAGAGATTTGGGTCCAAAGTGTCCTTGTGACAGCTCCTAGTGGGCACCCTGTGGCGGGGTACCATGTGTCCAGGAATTATAGAAAACTGAACAGAAGAATCACCATAGGCCCTCTCCTTAGCAAGGAATTAAAAAAAGTGTAGACATGCAGTAGTGTTCACTCAGAAACACCAACATGAGTGCTGCCATTTTGTGTCCAGCAGTACATCTGTGTCAGTGACATGAACAAGGCTGGAATGTGTAGCAAACGTATCAACGTCATGAGCCAGCCTTTCTCGGCTTTTTGTTTGTAAAGTGGGAACCAGCATGGCTGTGCCCTGCAGAGCTTGGGTTTGAATCAAAACAGGCACTTTTTCACTGGCAGTAGAGTAGCTCCTTCAGACTTTCACCTCAAGCTTTTTTTGGTACAGAAGCAAGATATGGCATGTGAAGATTTAAAATGAGGACTGGGATGTTTTTGTTGTTGTTGTTGTTTTATTTTACAAAAATGTGATTTTGTGGTGTAATTATATGTAAATCAGACGTAAGACTTTAATGCTTTCAACATTTTTTTCATTAATACTACTAATAATGATATGGTTGTTTTCATTATTCTGTTTGATCACCTTGATATAACTGTCATGGCAGACTGAGCATTTAAAGTCAATTATCTATATGTCACTGTGTTTGAACATTTGATGGAGGATTAGGACTTGGCTGTGTGGCAGGACATTTAACACGACAGTGGACATTCGGCTGAAGCAGTGGGCAGACGTGCAGCTGCCCAAGAAGTGTGTGGAGGTCAGTGCTGTCCTTTCATTGGCTCTTGTGACTGCCCAGAAAAATGTCTGTGGGGTAATCGGTAAACAACCACAGCACTTCTGCTTTGTGTGGAGATCAGTTAGAGGGGGCGAGGGAGCCAGTTGCTTGGTGATAGAGCTGCTCAACAGCAGCAGGCTTTCAACGCTTACCATTCTTCAGTACCTGGGGATCAGGTCTAAATAGCAGATGTGCAGTGTGTGAAGGGACAGTTGTAAATAGCAGATGTGCAGTGTGTGAAGGGACAGTTGTAAATAGCAGTTGTGCAGTGTGTGAAGGGACAGTTGTAAATAGCAGATGTGCAGTGTGTGGAGGGACAGTTGTAAATAGCAGTTGTGCAGTGTGTGAAGGGACAGTTGTAAATAGTAGATGTGCAGTGTGTGAAGGGACAGTTGTAAATAGCAGTTGTGCAGTGTGTGAAGGGACAGTTGTAAATAGCAGATGTGCAGTGTGTGAAGGGACAGTTGTAAATAGCAGATGTGCAGTGTGTGAAGGGACAGTTGTAAATAGCAGATGTGCAGTGTGTGATGGGATAGTTATAAATAGCAGATGTGCAGTGTGTGATGGGATAGTTGTAAATGTGCAATGTGTGAAGGGATAGTTGTAAATAGCAAATGTGCACTGTGACAGGATAGTTGTAAATAGCACATGTGCACTGTGATGGGATAGTTGTAAATGTGCAGTGTGTGATGGGATATTGTAAATAGCAGATGTGCAGTGTGTGATGGGATAGTTGTAAATAGCAGATGTGCAGTGTGTGATGGGATACTTGTAAACAGCAGATGTGCAGTGTGTGATAGGATACTTGTAAACAGCAGATGTGCAGTGTGTGACAGGACCTGTAGCTCTGTGTTTGCTACTGCTGCTTTGTCATCACTGGCCATGATTGTGTGTGAGGCCCTCACTGCATTGTGTGTGGGTGCAGGTTTATTGTGAGGACCTCCTGCATTGTGCGTGGGTGCAGGTTGATTGTGAGGCCTTCACTGCATTGTGTGTGGGTGCAGGTTGATTGTGAGGCCTTCACTGCATTGTGTGTGGGTGCAGGTTGATTGTGTGTGAGGCCTTCACTGCATTGTGTGTGGGTGCAGGTTGATTGTGTGTGAGGCCTTCACTGCATTGTGTGTGGGTGCAGGTTTATTGTGTGTGAGGCCTTCACTGCATTGTGTGTGGGTGCAGGTTGATTGTGTATGAGGCCCTCAATGCATTGTGTGTGGGTGCAGGTTGATTGTGTGTGAGGCCCTCAATGCATTGTGTGTAGGTGCAGGTTGATTGTGCGAGGCCTTCACTGCATTGTGTGTGGGTGCAGGTTGATTGTGTGAGGCCTTTACTGCATTGTGTGTGTGTGCAGGTTGGCTGGGACACACTTCATGAGGAGTTTGCCCGGCTGCTGCTGCGCCCCGACAAGAAACAGAAGGGGGAGGAGGATGACATCTTTGACCAGCTGAAGATGGGGGTGATAGAGATGTGCAAAACCAAACACCAGTGGGAGAGCAAGGCCGAGGACAGCCTGGTCAGTGCACTGCACAGTGTGTGTGTTAGTGTGTGTGTGTGTTGGTGTTGCCATTGTGTGTGTATGTGGGGGGTTGTGTCAGTGTGTGTGGGTGGGTGTTTGTGTCAGTGTGTGCCATGTATGTGTGTGTGTATGTGCCTGTATGTGTGTGTGTGTGTGTGTGTGTGAGTAAGGCCAAGGACAGGTTTGTGAGCCTCTTTCTCTCTGTTGGAACAGGGGGTCTTCCTGTGTGTGTGGTTGTGTGTATGTGTCCTGCAGTGTGTGTATATGTGTGTACACGCCTATGGTATGTGTGTGTGTATATGTGCATACATGCATGTTTTGTTTTTTGTACTCAAGTGATGGTTAGTTACAGCATGCCTCACAGCATTACAGCATGCCTCACAACATTACAGCATGCCTCACAACATGCTTGAATCAAGAGTGATATGGGTGTTTTTTGTTTGTTTGTTTCAGCGAGTAATACAGTTAAACATCCTGGAGGACCGGTCAGTGTCGGACAAAGCACAGTGGGATTCAGCCATCAAGTTCATGGAGGATACACTTAAGGAGAAACTTAAACAGAGTCAGTGTCTTTGTCTCTCTCTGTCTCACTTTCTGCCTTCTCTGAGTCAATCTGTCTCACTTTCTGCCATCTCTGAGTCAGTCTGTGACTCTGTGTCTCACTTTCTGCCTTCTCTGAGTCAGTCTGTGTCTCTGTCTCACTTTCTGCCTTCTCTGAGTCAGTCTGTGTCTCTGTCTCACTTTCTGCCTTCTCTGAGTCAGTCTGTGTCTCACTTTCTGCCTTCTCTGAGTCAGTCTGTGTCTCTGTGTCACTTTCTACCTTCTCTGAGTCAATCTGTATGTATCATTCTGCGACATGGTGTGTTTGTCACTGTGTTACTGTGTGTACATGTGTGTTGCTGCGTGTGTGTCACACTGTGTGTATCTGTGTGTTACACTGCATGATGTGTGTGTGTCGCTATGTGTTACTGTGTGTTACTCTGTGTGTGTCACTGTGTGTTTCACTGTGTGTGTCACTGTGTGTCCAGCGGAGGAGCAGCTGCAGCAGATGACGGGGCCAGGGGTGTGGGACCAGTGGCTTCACTGGCAGAACAGCACGGACGACCACCGCAATCGCCAGGCCGTCCAGTGGGAGCTGCAGAAAATGCTCAACTCCTCACCGGTCAGTTCCCCTGTTGCCGTCAGCCCTGTACTCTCATTCCTTTTCAGCAGGAACCACACCGGTCAGTTCCCCTGTTGCCGTCAGCCCTGTACTCTCATTCCTTTTCAGCAGGAACCACACCGGTCAGTTCCCCTGTTGCCGTCAGCCCTGTACTTTCATTCCTTTTCAGCAGGAACCACACTGATCAGTTCTCCTGATGCAATCAGCCCTGTTCTCATTCCTTTTCAGCAGGAACCACGCCGGTCAGTTCCCCTGGTACAGTCAGCCCTGTACTCTGATTCCTTTTCAGCAGAAACCAGGGACGGTCTCGGCTCCCGTCACTGGGTTGTGTAGAGTTTGAAGTGTGTGGTGTCAGCTGTTGGTCTGTCAAATGGGAATGGGAGAAATTGCTGATCTCAACACGGTGAGGGATTGCATGGATTTTGCGATGTATGGAGTCCACAATGGCTGTGTCAAGCAGGAACTGGAGAAATTGCTGGTCTCAGCATGGTGAGGGGATTGTGTGGATTTTGAGGCGTATGGAGTCCACCATTACTCTGTCAAGCAGGAACTGGAGGAATTGCTGGTCTTGACACCACTCAATGGATTGTAGATTTTGTAGTGCATGGGGTTGACCATTATTCTGTCAAAAACAGGAACTGGGGAAATTGCTAGTCTTGCTAGAGCAATTAATGTCAGTCTGTGTGACAGGGCCTCACAGCAGTCAGAGTCCCAGTTTGTGTGACAGGGCCTCACAGCAGTCAGTGTCCCATTCTGTGTGACAGGGCCTCACAGCAGTCAGTGTCCCATTCTGTGTGACAGGGCCTCACAGCAGTCAGTGTCCCATTCTGTGTGACAGGGCCTCACAGCAGTCAGTGTCCCAGTCTGTGTGACAGGGCCTCACAGCAGTCAGTGTCCCATTCTATGTGACAGGGCCTCACGGCAGTCAGTGTCCCATTCTGTGTGACAGGGCCTCACAGCAGTCAGTGTCCCAGTCTGTGTGACAGGGCTTCACAGCAGCCAGTGTCCCAGTCTGTGTGACAGGGCCTCACAGCAGTCAATGTCCCAGTCTATGTGACAGGGCCTCACAGCAATGGGTGTCCCGGTCTGTGTGACAGGGCCTCACAGCAGTCAGTGTCCCAGTTTGTGTGACAGGGCCTCACAGCAGTCAGTGTCCCAGTCTGTGTGACTGGGCCTCACAGCAGTCAGTGTCCCATTCTGTGTGACCGGGCCTCACAGCAGAGTCCCAGTCTGTGTGACAGGTCCTCACAGCAGTCAGTGTCCCATTCTGTGTGACAGGGCCTCACAGCAATGGGTGTCCCAGTCTGTGTAACAGGGCCTCACAGCAGTCAGTGTCCCAGTCTGTGTGACAGGGCCTCACAGCAATGGGTGTCCCAGTCTGTGTGACAGGGCCTCACAGCAGTCAGTGTCCCAGTCTGTGTGACAGGGCCTCACAGCAGTCAGTGTCCCAGTCTGTGTGACAGGTCCTCACAGCAGTCAATGTCCCAGTCTGTGTGACAGGGCCTCACAGCAGTTGGTGTCTCAGTGAACGGAGTTGTGTGATTACTTGTTACACAGTGAGGGTATGATTGGTGTTACGAAGAGGTGATGATATGATCTTCATATGGCTTACTAGTGGTATGATTTGATCTTACTTTGCATTGATGTTATGGTGTACTGATCTGATTTGATCTTACCATGCATTGATGTTATAGTGCATTATCAATGCATTATCAATGATTTGATCCTACCTTGCGTTGATGTTACGGTGCACTGATGATATGATCTGATGCTACTTTATGTTGATGTTATGCCACACTAATGTTATGATTTCATTTGACATTATGATGCCTTGGTCGTGTGGTTTGATGGTGTGAGCCACTGATGCTAATGTATGGTGGTGTGAGCCACTGATGCTAATGTATGATGGTGTGAGCCACTGATGCTAATGTATGGTGGTGTGAGCCACTGATGCTAATGTATGATGGTGTGAGCCACTGATGCTAATGTATGATGGTGTGAGCCACTGATGCCAATGTATGATGGTGTGAGCCACCGATGCTATGCTATGATGTTGTGAACCACTGATGCTATGCTGTGGTGGTGTGAGCCACTGATGCTATGCTAGATGTTGTGAACCACTGATGCTATGCTGTGGTGGTGTGAGCCACTGATGCTATGCTGTGGTGGTGTGAGCCACTGATGCTATGCTGTGGTGGTGTGAGCCACTGATGCTATGCTGTGGTGGTGTGAGCCACTCATGATATGCTGTGGTGGTGTGAGCCACTCATGATATGCTATGCTAACAGTGTTTCTTTCCCATGTGGTTGCTCAGGGTCACAAGCTGCACCTGGTTGCGGATGAGTTGACGGCCGTCAGGACAAACCTGCTGACGCAGGGATATGATGTGGACGCTGATTATGTGAGCAGCAGCAGTGTGTGACACTATAGGGTCCCTGATCAAATCTCCCCCCCCCCCCCCTCCCACTACCCCCCCCCCCCACACACACACACACCTTAAGCAGCAGGTTGACATTTCCACAGAATCAAGGCCAGTGGCCATCTTTTGTCAAAAGTCCCCAGTGTCTTTTCTGCTGTAGCTTTTGAGCTTGTTTGATTAAAATCAGAGGTATGAAAAGAAATCCTCAAAGTAGAAGGCTTTGGCCTTAGCCTTGCCTGGGCGTTGTTACCATAAAGCATCTTAGTTTTAGTTATCATTTTACAATTGTTTTGAAAAAGGGGTTTTACCCCAAAAATGTGCACATGGTTTGTATTGCCTCATTAACATTTGTGTTCTTTTTTAACTGTTTGTGTGTTTGTATCTTGTTTTGGAATGCTGGCAGTCAAACCTGTTTCAGATGTTTGGGTTTCTGTTGAGAAAAGAACTAATGATAACCCAGGTGTGATTTGAGCCATGAGCATTTGTGCTACATGAATTCAGATACACATTTCAAAACCTTGATACTGATCAGTTCACACAAACGAGGAGTGATTAAAGGTTGTTGTTGCTGTATTTGTCTTTTCCTGGGATTTGTATCAGGAGCAAGTGCAGTGTTGACTAGCAAGCTTTCATTAAAGCAGAGTTCAGTCTCAAAGTGTTGGACATGATCTCCTCCACCATCTGGTGTGCGCGTGTCGTGTGTGTGTGTGTGTGTGTGTGTGTATTGTTTCGATAGGTGATAATGGTAATTTAAGCTACAATAATTAAGGTTTTGTTTGCTGAAATGTATGTTAATGTGGTTTTTGTGATAAGATGTTTGTACAGCGCTTTATAAGAATTATTTATTATTATTATTATCTTCTGTCCCATGCAGATTCGAGAAACGTGGTACTACGTATTCCGTCAGAACTTTTTCAAGCGTGCCTTGCAACAGGCCCAGCTGTGCAAGAAAGGGTTCTACTACTACCAACGGGGCTTTCAGGATACTGGGGTAAGTCTTCCACTGGCAGGTTTTCAGGATACGAGGGTAAGTGTAGGGATACCAGCAGTGTTTTTAGGATACATGGGTAAGTGTTCTACCAGCAGGTCTTTCAGGGTACTGGGGTGTTTTACCCGCAGGGCTTTAAGGATACTAGGGTAAGTGTTCTACGGTGATGTTTCAGGATACTGGGGTAAGCATTCTACCAATGGAACTTTTCAGGATACTGGGGTAAGTGTTCTTCTGGTGGAGCTTTCAAAGCTTTCAAGATACAGGGATAAGTTCTTCCAGCCCAGCTTTCAGGATACAAGGGTAAGTGTTCTGTCAGCAAGATGTTTAGAAAACAGGGGTAAATGTGTTACCATTGGGGCTTGGAGGATACTGGGGTAAGTGTTCTACTGGCAAAGCTTTCAAGATACAGGGATAAGTTCTTCCAGCCCAGCTTTCAGGATACAAGGGTAAGTGTTCTGTCAGCAAGATGTTTAGAAAACAGGGGTAAATGTGTTACCATTGGGGCTTGGAGGATACTGGGGTAAGTGTTCTAACTGTGGGGCTGTCAGCACATCAGGGTCAATGTTTATCTATCCATGGAAATGAAAAGCAGCATGCATTAGCAGTGTTGGTTGTGTGACTCAAAATTTCTGTTGGCTGTGGGAGTCTGGTTTGCCAAACATTTGGAGTCTGGGGAGTTCTGGAATGTATAGCACTGGGAGACTGAGGAGTTCTGGTTGTGTGGCATTGGGAGACTGGGGAGTTCTGGTTGTGTGGCATTGGGAGTTCTGGTTGTGTGGCATTGGGAGACTGAGGAGTTCTGGTTGTCAGGCCTTGGGAGACTGGGGAGTTCTGGTTGTCTGGCCTTGGGAGAGTGGGGAGCTCTGGTTGTCTGACCTTGGAAGACTGGGGAGTTCTGGTTGTGTGGCCTCGGGAGACTGGGGATTCAAGTTGTGTGGCCATGGGAGACTGGGGAGTTCTGGTTGTCTGGCATTGGGAGACTGGGGAGATCTGGTTGTCTGGTACTACAGACATGCATGCCTTGCCATCTTACTGATGTGAACCTGTGCGTGTGATCTTTGTGTGTGCAGCTGGAGTGTCATGATGTGGTTTTGTTCTGGAGGCTTCAGCGCATGCTGCAGGTCACAGGCAATGCTCTCCGCCAACAAGTCATCAACAATGAAGGTGCAGTTGACATTCTCTCTCTCTCTCTCTCTCTCTCTCTCTCTCTCTCTCTCTCTCTCTCTCTCTCTCTCTGTCTGCTGGTGTGATTTACATTTTCTTTCCTCTCTCTCATCTCTCTGTGTATGTCTAACTCTTTGATGTGCATGATTCATCCTTTGCAAAATGACCAAACAAACCAACAACAAGAGCACCCCAATGAAACATTATTTTGTAAAATGCAGGGATAAATGAAATGGATTAAGACTTGACAAGCAAAGCATACAGATAAAAAAAATAAAACGCACAAAAAACCCCTCAACACTGCAGAAGTTGAGAAGAATTGTGCAAAGAGGGAACATTCTATTTCAGCACTGACCATCAGTGAAGGATGCTGAACAGCAGTTAAGTACTGACCATAGGTGAAGGGTGCTGACTGACAGTCATGTACTGACCTTTAGTAAAGGGTGCTATTAGTGCTGACAGTTGATGACTTCTGCAAAGGGTGCTTACTGACAGTCATGTACTGACCTTCAGTGAAGGGTGCTGACTGAGCGTTAAGCAAATGATCTTCATTGAAGGGTATGCACCAGTAGTCCTGTGCTGACTTTCAGTGTAGGATTTGGACTAACAGGCTGGGGATGTGTTTCAGCACGGAGACTAGAGCGTATTGTCAAGGAGGTACTGGAGGACATGGCGGACGACAAATCCCAGCTGAGTAAATTCTTCACAGGACGACGGGTCCTTCTTGCGGAGGAACTCAGTAAGTAGCTGTGTGTCTTCCTGTGTCTTTGTCAGTCATGGGTGATAAGCCACAGCTGAGTGTGTGGTGGGGGCATTGGCCCATGTGATGGGAGTGTGGGTGGAGAAGTTGACCTGCATGAGTGTTGACCCTTCTGGTGGGATGTTGACCTTTGTAGTGGGGTGGTTGATCCACATGAATGGGGTGTTGACACAGGTAATAGGGGTTGGCCTTAGTGGTAGGGGTATTGATGCAAGTGGTAGGGGTTGGCCCCAGAGGTGGGGGTATTGACCCATGTGAGAGGGGTATTGACTCATGTGTTGGGGGTGTTGGCCCACATGGTGGGGGTGTTGACCCATGTAGTCAGTGTTGACCCATATGATGGGGGTGTTGACCCATGTGGTTGATCTGTGTTGTGGGGGTCTTGACCCATGTGGTGGGGTGTTGACCCATGTGGTCAGTGTTGATCCTTGTAATGGAGTGTTGACCCATGTGGTGGGGTGTTGACCCATGTGGTCAGTGTTGATCCTTGTGGTCAGTGTTGATCCTTGTGGTGGGGTGTTGACCCATGTGGTCAGTGTTGATCCTTGTGGTGGGGTGTTGACCCATGTGGTGGGGTGTTGACCCATGTGGTCAGTGTTGATCCTTGTGGTGGGGTGTTGACCCATGTGGTCAATGTTGATCCTTGTGGTGGGGTGTTGACCCATGTGGTCAGTATTGATCCATGTGCTCAGTGTTGATCCACGTGGTGACTGTGTTGCAGAAAAAGTGCGGCAGATTCAGGACAAGCTGGAAGAGTTCATCCAGGCCCTCAACAAGGAGAAATGAAGTCCTGACTGTGCTGTCCACCCGCTGGTCCATTGCAGGGGTTCACCTGCTGGGGCCCAGTGACCGCTTGCTTCAGTCAGCCACCGCACAGGACCAGGGGCAGAGCAGTTGTCATTGTGAAGGCGGATTGCTATCTGGATAGTTACTGTACTGGCACACCACTGACCTGTACTGAGAGTTCCCAGACTAGTACTGGTCTGTCTAGTTCCTGGACTGGTATTGGTCTGTCTGGTTCCTAGACCAGTACTGGTCTGTCAAGTTCCCAGACCAGAACTGGCCTGTCTATCTCCTGGACCAGTCCTGGTCTGTCAGGTTCCCAGACCAGTACTGGCCTTGTTCCTGGACCAGTACGGGTCTGTCAAGTTCCCAGACCAGTATTGGTCTCGAATTCCTGGACTGGTACTGGTCTGTCGAGTTCCTGAACCAGTACTGGCCTAGTTTCTGGACCAGTACTGGTCTGTCAAGTTCCCGGACCAGTACTGGTCTGCCTAGTTCCTGGACCAGTGCTGGTCTGTCTAGTCCTGGACCAGACTGACTTCTGTATAGTTAATGGGCCAGTGCTGGTCTACTGTGAAGTGTATTTCAGTGGTACTGATCTGGACTATTTAGTGGGATGGTGCTGGTCTGAACTGATAACGTTTGGCCGGTACTGACCTCACCTGATAGCTAATGGCACATGCCTTCCAGAGGTGGCCCTGTGTGGTTGACAGGACATCAACATACAATTACTAACTAATTAGTGACATAATACTGGTCTGTACTGATAGTGACAGGCACAGTACTGGTCAGTATAGATAGCAGTCAGTCAGTTAGGGGTTACTGAATGAAGCTTGAGTGGTGTTCAACATGGTTGAGTGTGAGCATGGAACAGTGTTTACCTGTATGTATGTGAAACAATTCAAAAGATCAGACACCAGGATGGACATTGGTGATCAGGGCTTATCAGTTGATTATTTTGATAAAACTGGCTTATGTGTGTGATTTTGGATAGCAATTCTGTTTTAGCGATGTACAGGTAAGGTTACTTTTGCTAGTTTTAAGGCAACCAGTGCTTTATTTTGTGTGTATATTGTGGTAAATCATTATTTCATTATGAGTTTATAATGAAATACACAATTTGAGATTTGAATGAAGTTGACATCTGTTATGTCAAATGTCAAAGGATCATGTGATTTTATTGTTTTTCTTTATTTTGCACAGGTGAAAATACGTTTATTTATTGAGAGTCTGTGGCTTCATCAAAAACTGGATATGACACTACTATGTTCTTGCTTTGATACACATGTGAGGAGGTTGAAGGAAGGGTAAAATCACTGTTTCTAGAAATAGGCGGCCATAATCCAAGCAAGACACTGTTTATAGAAATAAGCTGCCATAATCTAAGCACAATCAAGACTTTGAAACTAAGGATGGCAAAACATTACACACACACACACACATTATATATACATACTCACACACACACAGTGACCATCACTCACATGTACATAGTGCATGTGCCTGTCCAGTTTCAAAACTGTGATACTGTTTCTATCAGTAGGTGTGGAATTGTTTTTGCATTATGGCACATCATCTTGATGTGAACTGTACAAACTATAACCATTGATGTTTGTGAGAGTGAACAGGTGTATCATCATTTGTGTAAGGCTCAGACATCCAAGTAGGGGGACTAATAAAGTGCTAAGTGTGTCAAGGCAGGCGTAACCATGGGCACTCTCCAGTCAGTGTCGGTGGTGTGGAGGCTTTAAGTGGGGGACTAATAAAGTGCTAAGTGTGTCAAGGCAGGCGTAACCATGGGCACTCTCCAGTCAGTGTCGGTGGTGTGGAGGCTTTAAGTGGGGGACTAATAAAGTGCTAAGTGTGTCAAGGCAGGCGTAACCATGGGCACTCTCCAGTCAGTGTCGGTGGTGTGGAGGCTTTAAGTGGGGGACTAATAAAGTGCTAAGTGTGTCAAGGCAGGCGTAACCATGGGCACTCTCCAGTCAGTGTCGGTGGTGTGGAGGCTTTAAGTGGGGGACTAATAAAGTGCTAAGTGTGTCAAGGCAGGCGTAACCATGGGCACTCTCCAGTCAGTGTCGGTGGTGTGGAGGCGTTAAGTGCAGAAAGACAAGCAGGAAGCAGCTACCTCTCAAAGACCTGAAAAACGGCTCTACTCTCTTCATGATCCTGACATTGGCCTCCTTTCTTCACAACAACCCTCAAAAGGGGCCTCCTCTCTTTACAGCCAAGACGCAGGGCCTCCTTTCTTCACAACAACCCTCAAAAGGGGCCTCCTCTCTTTACAGCCAAGACGCAGGGCCTCCTTTCTTCACAACAGCCCTAAAAAGGGGCCTCCTCTCCTCTCTTTACAGCGAAGACGCAGGGCCTCCTTTCTTCACAACAACCCTCAAAAGGGGCCTCCTCTCTTTACAGCCAAGACGCAGGGCCTCCTTTCTTCACAACAGCCCTAAAAAGGGGCCTCCTCTCCTCTCTTTACAACAAGACGCAGGGCCACCTTTCCTTTACAACAACCCTCAAAAGGGGCCTCCTCTCTTTACAGCCAAGACGCAGGGCCTCCTTTCTTCACAACACCCTAAAAAGGGGCCTCCTCTCCTCTCTTTATAACAAGACAGGGGGCCACCTTTCCTCACAACAACCCTGAAAAGGGGCCTACTCTCTTTACAGCCATGATGCGGGGCCTCCTTTCTTCGCAACTCTGAAAGGGAGCCTCTCTACAACCGTGTAAGGGACCTTGTCACAACCCTAAAAATGGGCCTCCATGCTGCGTAATCCTTGAAAAGGCCTCCTTTCTTCACAACTCAGAAAAGGGGCCTCTTGACAACCCTAGAAAGGGGCCTCCCATCGTCTCGTACCTTGATGCTGGTGGGTGGTCAGGTCAGCATGATGTTGAGGGTGCAGGAGGTCTGACCATGGGAGGGATGGTGTCCTTAGGCGTCTTGCATCCATGACCTAGGGATGGATGGTGTCCTTAGACATCTTGCATCCATGCTGGTGTTCCAGACAGTTACTGAAACATCTTCACCATTGGCATTTCCTACTGTGCTTGTGTGTCAGTGTACCGTAGATAGGATATTCTCTTTGATCTCAGTGTCACCTTGATTTGCTCCAAGTCTTTGACTGGCCTTGTAGTCATTTGCTGGGTAGTCCAGTGATTGGTCTTGAAACCATTCAGACAGAAATGTTATGAGGGGGACACACACACACACACACCACACACACACACACACACACACACACACACACACCTCACTTTGCTACTGTATCACCACTTCATACACGGACCTCTCTCATCCCTGCTTCCTGCTCACCTTAAACCACCAGCAATTGATTTCACAGAAAATGCAACCCATACACTGGTCATTTTTATTTTATGGGCTGTCCTCCGACTGGAAGAGAAGAAAAGCTCAGTAACATTTTTAACCAAGAGATAATTAAATGATGAATTAACTGGTCGTCTGCATCCTTGTGTGTGTGTCTGTGGGGAGTGCGACAAATACAGTCCTTGCTTGTGTTCCTCTGTTTCCATGCTTTGAATGTGATGTTTTTCATTTGAGTTTTGCACAAGAGGAGGAGCAATCTGTGTGCTGTAGTCTTGCAGTCTCTTACTTCAGCTTGCATCTTGGCAATAAACTGAGTGTCTGCTTTTATTATTCAGTCGTGTGAATGTGTGTGAGAGAACGAGTTGGGGGGTTTCATATTCACTGTGCACTTTCTTCTTTTTCCTTTCTTTTGAGTTGTTCAGCTTGAACTGGATTAACCCAGTTGGACAGAGCGAGATATCTGTGTGTGGCAACTGCTTGACAGCAGTGTCGTGCACACAGGATCCCCAGCATTAAGATAGCTGCCTCCTGCATTCAGGGCTACTCGTCCACAGCTGAAGAAACTAGGAAGCGATTAGGGAGGATATTCATTCACCACAGAATAAACTGGGGGATTACTCATTTACAGACGAGTTCACCAACCCAAAGGGGATGTTCCTTCACAGATGTGTGAGTTGGGCAGTAGAGGCCAAGAGGGTGCTCCTTCACAGACGTGTGAATTGGGAAGTCGAGGCCAAGAGGGTGCTCCTTCACAGATGTGGGAACTGGGCAGTAGAGGTCAAGAAGGTTCTCCACAGATGTGGGAACTGGGCAGTAGAGGTCAAGAAGGTGCTCCTTCACAGATGTGGGAACTGGGCAGTAGAGGTCAAGAGGGTGCTCCTTCACAGCTGTGGAAACTGGGCAGTAGAGGTCAAGAAGGTTCTCCACAGATGTGGGAACTGGGCAGTAGAGGTCAAGAAGGTGCTCCTTCACAGATGTGGGAACTTGGCAGTAGAGGTCAAGATGGTGCTACTTCACAGATGTAGGAACTGGGCAGTAGAGGTCAAGATGGTGCTCCTTCACAGATGTGGGAACTTGGCAGTAGAGGTCAAGATGGTGCTCCTTTACAGATGTGGGAACTTGGCAGTAGAGGTCAAGAAGGTGCTCCTTCACAGATGTGGGAACTGGGCAGTAGAGGTCAAGAGGGTGTTCTTTCACAGGTGTGGGAACTGGGCAGTAGAGGTCATGAAGATGCTCCTCCACAGATGTGGGAACTGGGCAGTAGAGGTCAAGAGGGTGCTCCTTCACGGAGGTGTGAATTGGGCAGTAGAGGTCAAGAGGGTGCTCCTTCACGGAGGTGTGAATTGGGCAGTAGAGGTCAAGAGGGTGCTCCTTCACGGAGGTGTGAATTGGTCAGTAGAGGTCAAGAGGGTGCTCCTTCACGGAGGTGTGATTTGGGCAGTAGAGGTCAAGAGGGTGCTCCTTCACAGATGTGGGAACTGGGCAGTAGAGGTCAAGAGGGTGCTCCTTCACAGATGTGGGAACTTAGCAGTAGAGGTCAAGAAAGTTCACCACAGATGTGGGAACTGGGCAGTAGAGGTCAAGAGGGTGCTCCTTCACAATTGAGTGAATCAAGCCGCTGGGGGTCGGAGGAATTTTGTGCCATTGGGTTCCAGCAGCGGCTTTCATTTTGTACTGCAAGCAGGAGTTAAAATGCTGCACTCGAGTGTTGGCCCAATGTATGTATAGCTACACTAGTTGTACTGAGTTACCACTGGCTTCCTGCATGGTTAATGCGATAGGTCTGTCAGGTGTCACTGGCTGAAGTAAATATTGATATGTGCTTGTTATTGGCCATTTTTGACGTGGTTGTGATTGCTGTTGAAAACTGTGGTCCAGGTTCTGCTTGCGGTTTAGTGGCATGTTCTAAACTGGTGTAGAAGACTTCCGAGTCCACAATTCGACATCTGGTGACCATTTGTAATACTACTTCCCCCTTAAACTACTGACGCCTCCACTCCCCCCTTACACCACTGAACCCCCCCCCCCCCCCCCCCCACTCTACCCCCTCCACCCCTCACCCACACTGCTGACATCTCCATCTCCCCCACCCCCCTCTACACCACTGACAGCTCCACTGTCCCCTCACTGGCTAACACCTCCACTCTCCCCCTTACACCACTGACACATTCTCTACCCTTACATCACTGACTTCTCTGCCCTTACACCACTGACACATTCTCTCCCCTTTCATCACTGACTTCGCTGCCCTTACACCACTGACACATTCTCTCCCCTTTCATCACTGACTTCGCTGCCCTTACACCACTGACACATTCTCTACCTTTACACCACTGATTTCTCTGCCCTCACAAGACTGACACTTTCGGTCATTCTCTACCTTTACACCACTGACACATTCTCTACCCTTACACCACTGACTCCTCTACCCTTACACCACTGACACATTCTCTACCTTACAACACTGACACTTTCACCCCCCCCCCTCCCCCCCAAAACAAAACAACAACAACAAAACAACCCACTGACCCGTTTTTATCACAGATGTGTTTAGTGTTTTCTTGCCAGGCTGTGCTAGTTGATTTGCATCTTTGATTGACCCCAGCTGTGCGCCAGCTAAACGGCGAACGGCGTCGTGCATGACGACAGCAGCATAGGCTGTTGCACACAGCAGACTGTGACCTCACACGCACTGGCCTGGTGACCTGCACACAGCTTTGACCTTCAGCCCAGTGGAGGTGTGCACAGGACAGGATTGGCTGTAAATGTTGCCAAATGCCACCAGGGGGCAAGTGGTACTAATCCAGTCAAGCAAGGCTCCATAAACTGCACGCTACTTTGCCACTGTGGGGATTGTGGAGTTATCCCCGAGTTTGGGCCTTCCAGAATTGCATTGTACCATTGTTCTTATGAAACAAGGTTGCTTTGTTCTGTGTGTATGCCTGTGTTGTTGCAGCTGTTAACCAATGGTCGTGGTTTGTGTCACTTTCCTTTGAATAGGGATAACTAATGGTCGTGGTTTGTGTCACTTTCCTTTGAATAGGGGTAACTAATGGTCATGGTTTGTGTCACTTTTCTTTCAATAGGGATTAACTGAAAATGTGCTTGTTAAGTATTAGTGTTGCAAACATTTTTGATGTTTGAAAAATACACACCAGGATTTCCTTTTTTGAAGTACCAGTATTATGTTTTACAATGTACCAAGCACAAAATGAGAATGCAAACTCCTGTCCGCTTTAGTGTGTGTGTGTTTTTAACATTTGCTTTTCTAATGCTTTAAAATGCATACAATTAGAATGTTTTCTCCTTTGTCACCGACTTCTAGTTCTTGCACAAATTAAAACTTTTTGCAAGGTTCTTTTTTATGGCTAAATGTGTGAGGGGGAGGCATAGGTTATGCACAGATGAGGGAAAAAAAGGTGGCACTGCTGTTGTTGGACCATTTTAACGCTAGGCTGTCTGTGAACAGGGGGTGGCTGGACCTAGTCTGTGAACAGGTACTGGCTGGACCTAGTCTGTGAACAGGTACTGGCTGGACCTAGTCTGTGAACAGGTACTGGCTGGACCTAGTCTGTGAACAGGTACTGGCTGGACCTAGTCTGTGAACAGCTACTGGCTGGACCTAGTCTGTGAACAGCTACTGGCATGGAACAAATGCCACAGATGAGGGTGGCTGTACCTAGTGCTAGAGTGGCACCACCAGTGAATTGGCAGCAACATGGGCAGTGCAGTGAGCCATTTTAATTGTGGGGCAGTCACAAGACCATCACAAAACCAGATGTTTTGAAAAGAGATGCACCTTTACCTCAGATAACTGTACACCAATCACACATGGACTGTACACAATCACATGTGGACTGTACTCTAGTCACATGTGAACTGTTCACAATCACACATGGACTGTACACCAGTCACATGTGAACTGTTCACAATCACACATGGACTGTTCACAATCACAAGCAGACACCATACAGAGTTATTCAAACACACGGTTTCAATAAAATTGCTGAAAACCTGTTTATTTCATTCTCATTACAGGGGTGTAACCAACATTTCTATAAATGTGACATTTAAATAGTTATACATATAAATGTTTACATACACATCCAATTCCTTCCTTTCACCCTTTATGTAAGTGCACAACGTTTTTAAATAATCTGGTAAGTTGGTGTTTCTACAGATAAACTTAATGTTAAAATTTTGATCAAAACTTTCTGGATTCTTTCTGGTTCCACATGCATGTAGGTCACTTTCTTCAAGAAAAGTCTGCTGTTCCATGGAGTTGCACCGCTCACTTCCTAACACTGGTGCCATGTCCACAGAATTGTGCCAGGGCTGTGTTTTCCTGCTGCCGGATGTTCCCAGCATGTGCATGCCGACAGAGCGGGAGGCACTGTACCACCAGTGTCTAACCCCAAGGCTAAGACCCCCAACCAACACTGAGATGATGGAGAAGTTGGTCCTAATCTGTGGTTTGAATCTGCAACCCAAATCCAGTGCCCACACTGCCACCAATCATTACAGCACTTCTGTGACACAGCAAAAGAATCGCATAAAGACAAGCTGGGGAGAAAAAACCCTCTTCAGACACGTGCCAAAAATGCTGGGACAGATCCGTGTCAAGACCAAAGAAACTCTGGAGTATTTTCTTCCCATGCATGTGCTGATCAACTGTGGGCAAAAGGTGCTGGTGGCAAAGTGTACTATTTCTCCACAAAGTCCCAGACAAAGGTGGCAAGTGCTACCTGCACTGGCTTGCTGTGGGAACAGAACAGTGTCTCTCAATGAACTTGGCACAACAGTGCTAAACACTGGTGGCACAATGTCTGAAACAAAACTACCAATAGCTAAGTAATGGAAAACCCGACAGATTTTTCAACACTTAGACAGAACATAGATGTTGACTCACAGGCACCTGATCACACTCCCATGGATAGCTAGTGTGCAGATGCACTGCCCCCCCCCCCCCCCCCCCCAATCCCTTCACAGAAGGAAGGATTACATGTGGTTGATGGAGTGTTGCTTACACCTGGCCCACACCCAGACCACAACATTAGCAATGAAACAGACCTTGGTCATCATCAGGAACACGGGCACTTACACAAACCTATATATATATATACACATTAGGCTGATTAGCAGGAAACAACACACAAAACGATATGGAAAACAAAAGTAAGGGAAATTTATGTGATGAGATAAAAAGATGAAACACATTCAACATGAAAAACAACTTGGAACTCCATTAACTTGCTGTGGTAACTTTCAGCTTTGCATTGCTGTAAGGCTGATATGACCTGCTAACTTTCAGCTTCAAACTGCCCCAAAAGTATGACCACATATGGCCAAGGTCAGTGAATGTGGTCTGCATGTGCAGAGTGTAGTAATGCAGTTTGTGTGGACAGACAGGCCAGTAGAGGGGAGCAAGTGTGCATCTCCATTTTTTAGTGTGTCAGTGGATATTTACACCTATTACCATACATACAACAAAACTCTGTGATCGGACTTGGTGCTGTTGTGACCTCAAAATAAGGTCAAGGTCATCCAAACTAGTAGAAATAGGAGAGCTCAGCTAAATACTATTGTCAAGCAAAGCTATACATTTGCAACATTCAATTGTAAGAAAAAAATGTAAATACTAGTTTGGACAGCTGAACATTCATTATTACACACGCGAGATGGCAAAATGTTCATGGCCCCCATACTAAGGAGTTGAGTAACAGCCATAAAAATTGGCAATACTACACGACGACGTTGTTGTGGAAGGACAATAACATTGCCTAGATAAAAGTTAACCACACACAAGTCACCGGTGTCGCAATGACAAGTTCACAACAGCAGCTTTGAACTTTACGATCATCCATCATACTTTAGACCAGGTACTGTTGGACTTCTATCTGTGCCTGAACCGGATGAAGCACATTTTACCCACTATGCTGATGCAGAGGCCTGTTTAAACATACAAGACGAGGCCTCGTTCCAGGCAGGCACTGTGGCACTGCAGTGATGCTGGGAGAAGTGTGTGGAGTTGAGGGATGGCTGCTGAAAAATAATGGGTGAACATTTTCCTGTGACCCACCCTTCATATAGGGGCTCCAAACATTTTTACCAGTCCTCGTAGACCCAAACTTTGTGTTTGCACCTAAGAAATGCACCATCTACTGAAGAAAAACCAAGAAGACCTGGATGTAAAACCCAAAGGACACATTCCACTATACAGGTGACAGCAACTGTAGCCAGGAATGTCACTTGAAACAGACCCCTGTGAGGCTGCATCTCCAGCAGAAATGGGGGAATGTAGCACAACAAAGACGCACAAGACCACAACACGCCTTGCATGACAAATGGCAACCAGACGCTCTGAATTGTGTACTAGTTGCAGCCTTTTGCCATGACAGGGACGAGACAGAAGCAGCAGTCAGTCACCCATCTGCAGAAGCTGCAGTTGGTCACATCGTGCTGTCAAACCATAACATCTGAACACACACAATCAATACAAAGGTCAAAGAGAAAAAAAGAGAGAACAACACACGGCTATACTGCTACCGCCGGGTAACTGTGCAAGTACTGCAAATCAGTTATTGGACAGTTTCAAAATTAGCTTAATGCTGTATACAAGTTCAAAATTATAAAAGACATTGGACTGTTTCAAACCAGGTATAATCATTCATGTATACAAGCTGAAAATCATAAATGATAAATGATAAAAAGAAACAACAACAATTAAACAAGAAAAACATTTACATTTATGTGTGATTATTTTATCATGACTTGGCAAATTTCTATTTCCAAAGAATAGAAAAAATAACTTGACTACACCTGACAAAGGAATTCCCAACATTCATAAATCAAAAAGAACTGCGACCATAAGAATCATCACTTATTGAACAAATATGAAAAGCCAAACATGTCCTGGGACACAAATTCCTGCCAGACTCCATTTTTGATGTTATGGGGGTCGTGGGATTTAGCAGGCATTTGTGTTTTCTTCCTGGTCTTAGTGGTCCATTACTGCTGTACTCAAGTCCTCAGTCTACCAACCAAGCAGCAGCAATTGCAGGGAGAGATCAACGGTTGAGGGGGACGACCAACATGGCTGATGACTAAGAGGGGAGCTAAGCCAGCGTGGGGGAGACTGGTTCCCCCGAGGTGGAGGGGCCATCAGCACTGGCGACAGTCTGGGCCCAAGCCAGTGAGCAAAGTCATCAAGTCAATCATCGCTTGGCTCCTCACAGCTCCTGTCAACACCGACAATCCACTTGCTTTGGGACTTACACTTACCTGAATACGCAGACAAGAGGAACTACTAGTGCTGGCAATACACTAAGAATATCAGACAACTTCAGCTGCTACTATACTTGAAGCTCAAGGACAAAATGCTTTCATAGCTGAGCACAGGCTGGACATATCATAAGGTGCATCTTCAAGTATTTACAACTTCAAGACAACAAAAGCTATCTGGACGGTGTGCAGGACATAAATATAACTGTATATTTGTCAAAGCTATTCTCAACCTTGTACTTTTCTTCTGTCACTCTAGGTTTAGGAATGTTATAAACTCTGGACTAATTTTTAACAATGTTTGCCCTTTTCTGTCAGTCAGCTTTGCCAATTTTCCTTACATTCTGACAAGTACAGTTGTTTATATTTCACTGCAAATTGATTAATGCAGGAAACTGCTCCACATGAACACTGGGTACGTTGTAGACCAAAACTTGGTAGCAGCACCAATGTACAATGCATCCTTTTGCAGATTTAAAAACAAAAATCAATTTTCTTGTCATTAATTTATTCTTACTTTTATTTCTCATGGTAACTGCCAACAATAGCTGGACAGTGCTTTGATCTTCCTGTACTGACACAGACAGATCACTGATTTTAACAATGCCCAGGGACCATGATGGTTAGTAATGCCACATTCTGTTGCAAAACTAGATACAGGTGACTACATTGCTTCCCAATGGAGCGGACGGAGAAAGCCAGGGCACCCACAGAACCACCCTGATAATCTGTCTAAAAACCACTATCACACATCAGAGGCCAAAATCCACAGTCTGATCTTAGAACCCTACACTTGCCTAGTTGTGGTTTTATCACACCACCTCTGTCTTGGCGCCTTAGCAAGATTGCCTTGTGAAGAGCCAGTTGAACCTGATTTAAAAGATTGTCATAGTCATTGTATGTGATAATACAGTGGATGGCAAGGGTTACATCACAACACAAACAGCTGTCACAAGTTGCAACGGGACTTTTTGTAAAAATTGTGAGCAGACATAAAGAGCCTATATACCTAGAGTTCAATAACTTTTGAATTCAAGTCAATGACATTAGACACACAGGCACAATTTTTTCTTCTTTCATGAGTTTAAAAAAAAAAAAAAATCATGACTAAAACAACAACCAAAAATCTAATTTATAAGTACTTTGAGATTTCCAGGCTTAAAAAAAACACAACAGAACAAAATCCTACCAAACTCATAAATACTTCAATGAACATAATGCTGATATTCATACCATCACAGATTGAAGTATTATTTTGAGAGGGAAATGTTAAACATACATCAATTCATTCACAAACAACAGTATAATTTGTTAATGAATCAATTGCAATCAATTTTTATATATCTTAAATACCAAAGCAACAGTGTATCTCTGTTCACTAAAACCAAACCTAAAACTAAGCAGCCATGAAGCTGATGAGAGATAAAACAGGGAGCAGCCCACATACTGTAGCAACATATATTTGGACAATGTAATAATGAGGGTTGGTATTGATAAGTGCCAGCCACTTCCACCGTGTACTCTACTAACGAAAACTGATTTCTGGTCTATGAAGTAGTGTGGTTCTTGTTGTTATGTTTTGCATTCTCACAATTATAAATAAGACGCTGTACCTACAGTAGAATGACACATTGCATTATCTGAAGCTGTTTGGCCAAAAAAATTGCCTATGTGAAAATACAAAATTCTGACCAGTGACACATTACAAAAAGTTACGACACAACACATTTTGCAGTAGGGATCAAATTCGGTAACGTCAATTTGACAAACTCCTGTCACCAAAGAAGCTGGCCCCACAACAACAACAAAAAAAAGGTTACGAATACAGTGCAATGTTGTAGGCTTTTGTGTGAAGTCCAGACCCCTGTGTTGCTGAGGTGGACAGAGCTAGGTCAGCAGCTAGCAGTGGGTACAAGACAGACCCTAACAAGCAACAAACACAGCTGCCATGTTGACTCATCTCTTCCCCTAGGATGCAAACGCACCATGAACAATTTCTTCACAGCTACTGGATTTTGAACACCACCAAATCACACACATTTTGATATTTAAAAAAAACACGCTATGGCTGCCATTTGGGGTTGAACAATCAAAAATAAATCACAGAAGCAGAACCTCTTTTCCGTTTTCTTTCTACTGGTCAGAGTTAATCCAAACATATTCTGCCATCCTACTTGTCCATTTCATGTGTGCTAAAATAACCAGTCTTCCTGCCAGTGGTCCAATCTCTCTGCACCATTAGATCCAAGTACAACAAATGCTTCACACATTCTGGTGAAGAGAGAATGGCGAGATGGCAACTACCAGACAAACCCACAACACTCACCATTCCATCCATGTATGCACACATTCAGGATCAAGGTCACACACAGTTCTGTACACCAATAAAACAACATTTATTGACTAAATGTAAACGGCAAAAGATTTCAATATGTGAGTAGGCTGGTGCGTGTCCCACTGAACTGAGCAGACTCCTGAGCATCCAGGAAAAGAAAGAGAAAAAATGGCAAAATCAACACAGTCCTGAAACCAAGAATCCTCACTGTTCTCCTCACACTGCCCATCTACTGAAGGACCCCCAAACCCCCCAAAAACAGAACAAAAAAACTGAAGACCAAAGACGTACACTTAAAGCAAACAATTTGTGTTGACATCAGGCCATCCGGACAACATCTGGAGCGAGCTTTGTGTTTAGCTCTTTTTCTATGCCCAGGACAAAACAGCTAACCTACACCTCTCGGTCAGCGTCACAAAACACTTTCATTTTTAACCTGATGAGAGTTGTCTAGTAAAAGGGGATTTCTTCATCACAGCTACCAACTCAAAAATCCAAGTAATGTTTATGTAAATCTGACACTGACCACAAGCTATCAATAAGAAGAACAGTTCTCCACAGTATATGTATAGATCTCCCAACACTTAACCACTATATTTTTGTCCTTGTTTCTTTCTTCTTGTTACTACTATCAGTCTTTATCAGAAGCTTATTAGTGGGGTTTTCTTTTTTCTTCAAGTCTGAACATAAAGAAAAAACAACCAAACAAGCTTTCAAGAGTCATTTGTGATAGGAAAATAAAGACAGAGAGAGGAGGGGTGTGGGGGGGGGGGGGGGGGGGGAGAATATGGGCAGTGCTGTAAAGTGGAATCCAGACTGATGACTTGATGTCGGAGTTCTTTGACTTGGGCATAAACACTATTGCAGTGATGTAAGTGTGATGGAGAGTGGACATATGTATCCCAGTTTGCAACAGGCACAGCAAGGTGACGAGAACTTGGCGATGTCAACAGCAGCAACGTCCAAGAATCAAGAATCACAAAACAGTGTCCTTATTTCAATACATTGTCTTCATCCATATCCACACTGAGTCAGGCATCCTGAGCAAACAAACAAACAAAAAATATGAGCAATGAGCATAAACATATACATGCATAACTACATACAGGACACATGTATACAAGAGTTCACTCACATGGAAAAGCAATGACCACTTGCTACATCCTGTTCAAGCAAGAAAGGACAAGCAACATTTACCAGTCAACTCTGACAAAGAAAGACCACAATCACTGCAGTCAGCTCTGACAAAGAAAGACCACAATCACTGCAGTCAGATCTGACAAAGACAACAACAATCACTGCAGTCAGCTCTGACAAAGACAACAACAATCACTGCAGTCAGCTCTGACAAAGAAAGACAACAATCGCAGCAGTCAGCTCTGACAAAGACAAGACAACAATCACAGCAGTCAGCTCTGACAGGGAAAGACAACAATCACAGCAGTCAGCTCTGACAAAGAAAGACAACAATCACAGCAGTCAGCTCTGACAAAGACAAGACAACAATCACAGCAGTCAGCTCTGACAGGGAAAGACAACAATCACAGCAGTCAGCTCTGACAAAGAAAGACAACAATCGCAGCAGTCAGCTCTGACAAAGAAAGACCACAATCACAGCAGTCAGCTCTGACAAAGAAAGACCACAATCGCAGCAGTCAGCTCTGACAAAGAAAGACCACAATCGCAGCAGTCAGCTCTGACAAAGACAAGACAACAATCACAGCAGTCAGCTCTGACAGGGAAAGACAACAATCACTGCAGTCAGCTCTGACAAAGACAACAACAATCACAGCAGTCAGCTCTGACAAAGAAAGACCACAATCACAGCAGCCAAGGACAGAGAACAAGCACTTACTGTAGCCAGCTGTAACAGGGCAAGGGGGAGTCTATTCACGGTCCCGGTAGTTGTTGCTCCTGTTGTGGGAGGGGCGCTGACTGGGGGCTGGTAGAGCTTGGTGGCGGCGGTTTGTCCGATCCTGGCGACGCCTGTGGTAGTTCAGCCGTCCATGACCGAACATCTGACGGGTCTGTTCTTGCCATTCTCGGTCAAAGGTTGGTGCCTCTTCTGGTTAAAAACAGTTTTCCAAGATGTGTGAATATTACTGCAGTACAGATAGCTTGGGACTCATAAACAGTAAATATTCATTGCTATCCTATGTCATGTGGGTATTACTTCAGTGCAGATAGCTTGGGACTCATAAACAGTTAATATTCACTGCTATCCTGTGGGTATTACTTCAGTACAGATAGCTTGGGACTCATAAACAGTTAATATTCATTACTATCCTATGTGACCATACAAATGAAGGGCAGCATCAGAATGCTAGATACACGTCAATTACCTTCCCATGGAGAAAGTGCCAGTCATAGCAACATTCACATTTATACATCCTTTGTATCTTTTCTTCCTTGTAGTATTATGAAAAGATGGCCAAGACTTTAATTTTGCACATTAAAAGAGAGACATTAAAAACAGGTGCACATGTGAACTCTGCGTAAGTACCAGCACTGTAGTAGTAGGTGTGCCTCCAAGTTGTAGTCAAGGCATGAGACTGAAAACCAGCCCACTAAAGTTCACTGGTATAAACATACGTGTGAAACCATATAAAACTGTATTGTGTCTGCGTGTGGTCTGGTCCAAGTGGACCAGAAGAACTTCCATTTTTACTTTCTGTGTAATAGGTACAATGAAGGTTTCTGTACTGTTGTGCGTCTGCAACTAGAAAAGAAAAATGGCTTATAAATACAAAGCTGAATCAAGCAAAGCCCCTGACCTTCATCTAGATTGATGAATTCTTGGTTCTCTTCCTGGTCCCCGGTGCGTCGGTTCCGCTGGCGCTCAATGACATGGCCTCGCTCACCAATGTGATGACCCACCGCCACCTTCTCTAGCCCTGATGTGGAGTCGCGCACCATCTTGCGCGTCTCTCGCACTCCGCCAGGGGCCTGTGTGGTGGAGGTGGTGGCTTGGAACACTTTGGGCTGCCCGTTGCTGCCCCCCATGTTGGAGTAGGACATGAAAGATGACTGTGTGAAGACATGGCTGTTTGGGTCATTGCTGGCTCTTTCCTGCAAAATGTACCATCATGCCTGTCACAATGGATCTTTTCTCACAGCTCTACAAGCTAACTAGGAGGTAGGTGGCAAAGGTGTTGGGTGCGGGAGGGAGGGCATGAAGCAGACAGGGGAAAGCCGAAATGAATGGCAGGGAGAAAACCCCAAAGAAAAAGTGAATGGTAGTGGCTTTTTTCCTTGCATGCAAGCATTACGGGGGAAGGTTTGATGAATCAGTTCCTACCTGTGTTTAACCCTTTCATCACCAGCAGCGCATGCAAAGTATACACCTGGAAACCAGCAGTGCAGAACCAGCTGTGCAGAAGTGTTACATTGCAGATCACTCCCTACCTACTTTAACCCACTTTGCCCCAGACCGCCCGCCACTGCCCGTTCTTTTTCCTTCCTGCACGACCCCGGACCGCCTGGTAGCAGCCGGCTAGCAGACACTCCATATTGGCATTTCAGTTTATGCAAACTTGTAGACTTGTAGTCTCAGTTCTGCTATTGTTCACTACTTCTGGCAATGACCTTTGCTTGAAGCTAAGTAGAGTTTTAGTGACACTGTGATTTTTCAAAGTTGCAAGACGGTCACAATAGATGCATGAAAATAAAAAGCCCTACTGTTAGCAATGGCATTGGAGCTTCATCCTTTGATATTTGAACTGCAAATCTGGCTGTCGCTGACACTGGGCACCCTAACAAACCCATGGAGCTTTATCTTTGGAGATTCAAACTGGAAATTTTGTAGTTGGTTACCCCACAGGCACACTAAAAACTTGACATTCAGATGCGGACATTTCTGACTTGGGATTATTAATTTTTTTAACGCTTTTATTTTTCAGTGAAAAAAATCAAAACCTGTTGGATATACAAGAACAATGCATTTGCAAACTGGGGAAAATACAAAGTGAACTAAAACTTTTGTCTGGTGTTTAGTGTTTATTTTTAAAGTTGTATACTGGGATCATAAGACACAGTTACTCCCCTTCGCATGGGATTTCGCAGCGAAAGGGCAGTGGCCAGTCTGGGGCCAAGTGGGTTAAACTACTGTATCTTCTTAACCGCTCATCCATTCTTATGCATCTTTACATTAGTTTAAAAACAACTGAATGGAGCATGAAATGGGTTGGTTTATTTTGATGTAAAGTATGGGTTTGATGTCATAGAGTTAACTGAATGCACACATTTAGTGTTTTTGCTTAATTTTTTAACAATTCACCCACAATAAAGTCAACAAAGAAAATCTCAAACTGAACCACTGTCAGCAGTGAGTACATTCAGTGACTGATCATCCATAGCCATGCTCACTGCTTGCTCCATACCGTAACAAACAGTTGCATGTTAGGAACAGTTTACTGACAAAGCACAAGCCATTTTCGCATGTCAAAAAAATATTGAAAACACAGTAAAAACTGAACAGACAGAGATTTCAGTGCCAAATAAAAGCCAGTCTTGTTTTTGTCATGTGACTAACTTTGGGACCACATGTGGTTTCATTCACAAAAGATTCAAAAGGCTTCGTAACTCCACTGACCCAAGTCACAGATTGGCAACATTGACATTGGTGTTCTTCCTACAAGCTGCTGCTTGGCATATGGCAATCTTAATTTAGCAGCTAGATCAGCTGGTGCACACCAATTTCACACTCTGGAGAAGATAACTGTTCTGCTGAGCTCCTATCAGGGATCAAACCTGTGTCCTGATCTAACAAGAAAAGATAAGAATCTGGCACTGACACTGTGACAGTGACAATAACAAGTATAACCCTGTCCCTTTGCCCTTCACCAAAGCCCATACCTCTGCGTTTGACCACTTTTGTCTTTGGGTCAATTTCTGACACAGTGACAGTCACCCATCGGGTCTGCTACTGTATTACTACTATCATCATGCAAAGTTTGGCAGTCACCACAGTGATTGAGTGGACGGAAAACTGGAAGACTCGTTGAAAGAAAATCCCAGTTTTAAACACAACAAGCACCATGGCCTGCAGGCCTAATAATACTTTAATAAATTAATGGCAACAGCACTCATCATCATAGTTCATTGACCATACATAGCTGGCAGAGTTTTTCTCTCCCCATATGATTCAAGTCTTTGCTGATGAACAATGGTAAATGTCAGCACATGATACTTTTGATAGTATTTGTATCCAGGGATAGAAGTAGAAGTTGTACTCACAAAAGTACTGTTCATGTCATCCATCATACGACGCATGTTCTGAAACATGCTGCCAAAGCCAAAGAGGTCAGCAGGAGCCAGCTGCTGCTGTTGTTGTTGTGGTGAAAGTGTTCTCACTTGACGAGGTCCCTCGATACCCAGCAGGCCACCCGACCTGAAGCCAAATGGGTCGCCAAACATCTGGTTCATCTGGCGCATGTACTCCCTGTGACCACTGTGTGCAGAAGAAAAATAACTGAGCCCTACTCACTGCATCTTTTTCTTCACTGTAGCAGTAGCAGAGCACAGACTCCACAGTGACTTTGGACAACAGCCACCAAAATGCATAGAATAAAAAAACTTCAATAAGAGGGTAGACACATATATATATGTCATATGATACAATGATATATAGTATACATATATTTATATCAACTTTGACAGCTGCCAGGCCAGGTTGGGTGACACTGAACAGGGTCAGTGGTAGTTCACTGCCTATGTCAGTTTCTGGCTGCATTACTAATTTCCCATCGTTCATTTGCATGTGGAACTGACTACATTTTGCAGCTCAGCGTAATTGTCATGAAACTATGGAAAGAACAGAAAATTCTGACTTGTTTTTTTTGTAGTCATGATGATAACTCTAAACCAGTTCCTTCCTCTGGCTCTGAGCCGGCCAGCTGACAATAGGCTGCCCACTCAAGAAAGTAAACAAACCAGCCAGAGATCTGCATGCAGTACCAGCGAAAGGCCACAATCTAACACAGTAATATGGATACAAAAATTTAAAAAATCTGGGTGTAATCAGGCCCCTAGGACTTCAAAGTCACCTTTTAGAATATATATACTTCTGATTATGTGAAATTTACTCTTTAATTTAAAAATCAGTAGTAAGGCGTGAAAATCAAAAATATCCCTTAGAAATCTAATGGGTGATGACATCATCATATTTTTACTGAGACAAACAATCCAATGCAGACAAACACTGTCGAACAGCAGCAAGGTCCAGCGCCGTGTCATTCTGAATCGGTACTAGTGTTTACATGTGCACAATCTCTCCGATTCCAAAGTTGGTGCTCTCATGCATGTTAAGTACTCACACAATAAAAGGGAAACACTGACAGTGACACAAAGCTTCCTAAATAAAAATATATTTAAAAAAACTGATACCCTTCTGAATTTTTTATGAGGGTGAAAATATCCTTTTAACTTGCAATACCAGGGTGAGCTACCCTCTACAGTCATGAAAAATGGGGAGCCCTGTCTAACCAGGCACTGATGAAAACTGTTGATTGCCATGGAAAATCCCAAGCCCAAGGATACCAAAAGTAGTGTTATCAATTGGGCATTCTGCAATAGGTGTGAGAGGCAGAATTTCAGGACTGAACTGAACATATTCTTTAAAAAAATTGTTGTTGGTGTGTCCTGCAAAAATCGTTTTCAAGACACTGCATTTGCTGTACACAAGTCCCCAAAACTGTTTGTGACTCCTGGCTGGTCTATTATATATTGGGCTGTTTCACTTTCACACATAGACATATATTGATTCATAACATCACCATTTAGATGATTTACTGTGAAAGAGCTGATGTGCACACATGACACTGTGTTTTACACAATAAAGCACAACTCCTCACAAGTCAATGGGCGTGCTTTCCTGATCCGAATCGCTGTCCTCATCCCACTCTGAACCACTGATGGGATTTACAAACTTCGAGTTGGAGGTGGAAGCTGCATTCTTCTCTCTTGCAGCTGCACAATTACTAGTACTAGCACTGGTAGCAGGGGAAGTGGTATTTTTTCTCTTTTTTTTAAAACACATCCCTGGTATGTGACGCTGTGTTGATGATTATTATGTTCTCTTCAGACAGATCAGTATTGATCACTATAAAGTATAAGAATGACTTGTGTTCGCCGTTTCCAGAGTGGTCGAGAAACCAGGCAAACACGAAAACGAAACAGCAAAGCTTACATACAGTACAAGTAAAACTGTAAAACTAAAAGTGGGGTCTTTCACTGATTCAGTCTAACGCCCCACACCGCCTTCAAATTCAATGGCCAATGCTAGATATTTTTCTTGCGCTGTTGTAGGCCTACAATGTGCCAGTGCAGATGAAACAACAGCTGAAGAATCAATGGTCGAATTAATTCTATCTTTGCCTGTTTGCTCTGATTCTACAATTTTCGATTTTCCCGATCATGATGGCATGAAGTCATGAACTGACAGACACTGGCACGAAATGGGCCACCATAACAATCACCACCTGCTTTGTTTGGGCTCCATCTTTAAACCCCATAACCCCTCGGTCGTTATTCTCAAAATCTCTTGTACTCACGCGAAAAATGGGTCTTCCTCAAAGATTCTACCAGACAGCATCTTGGTGTTTTTTTCACACGAATAGTTATTCCCACTTCCTCGAGACAGGTAGACTAGTCGACACTCGTTCTGCAGGCAATCTGTGCCCTTCGCGAAACGTCGTTCTTGTCACCAGGAGATGTGCGATACGTCACGATCGTGAGCCAATCGTAAATTAGTACGTGCACTACGTCATTAACGAGTATCGCCTTTTATGGTAATTTCCGTAAGCAACAGAGAAAACAGAGCAAACGCTCTGTTGCAAAAAAAAAAGAAAAAAAGTTGCAACTAGGGGCCTGTCAGTTTGACTGCATCAGCCATAATGATAACATAGACAGATAGATAGATACAGATAAAAAACACCATAAGAATCTGACAGAAAGGGAAGAAGAAGAAATACTACAGCTCATGACTCGGGTCGCTGCGCTGAGTCACAGGCTCACTGACACACACGTTTTGTTATTGTTATTTCTCTTTTTTTACTTAGTTATGATGTAGATACTCTGATCATGGAGGAACTAACTCTACTGAATCAAAATTGTTGGGTGCCAAAAAATTACAAGAAGTGGGGGAGGGGTGAGAAGGGGGCAGTAATGGCCGACACAACTGGGAAACTTGGATTTTTCTCAAAACCTGTTTTGTCCCCACAGCTGTAAACGATCTGCACACAAAACAGACGGAAATTTAACGACTACCGAAGTAAATAATCATAATCACAATTTCACCACAAGCCCGCAGACAGCTTGGCCGATTTACTGGAACTTCGGACATAGTGACCTCCCCTACTAAATGACATCATGGCAACAGAGTATGTTTAAACATGGCGCCCATGTACAGAAAAGAGAAAAAGGGGATCTGAATAAGTCGCCCAAGGACCGTTCCTTTAAATAATAATAATAATAATAACAATAATAAAACTACTTCACTGCAACCCTGTGGAGAAGAATCTGCCAGAGTGAAAATCTGTTGAAATCAAAAGAACTCGGCATAATGCCTGCAAAAAAGAAAAGCAAGGGAGGAGGGAAAAAGAAAGGCAAAAAGGGAAGCAAGAAGTCGGCGGCAGCAGCCAAGCCAGGAGACCCGTTTGTGAAGAATGAAATTCCCTCACCACTCAAGCCCGGAGAAAGGGTAACTATGATCGTGTGGTGTGGCTTTGGAATAGAAGGTTTCTTTCTGCTGGCCTTGACGTGAATAGGCACACACAACAAATAAATAATAATAATGTACTACTGCATGTGCTGTTTCTCCATATTGAAGCACATAACCCGTTACAAAACAAAGAACCAAAACACAGTCAAAACATACTCATGCATATGCTCGCGCATGCAAACAACACACACACACACACACACACACACACACCACACACACACACACACACACACACACACATACACAGAGTCAGTAGGACAGCTCGAAGAGGTGATATTTCAAAGATGTGAGTATGTTTGATGACCCAGCTTTGCAAGAGAGATTGTTCCAGACAGACAGTGTAGCATAAGGAAAAGATCTGTGACTGAGTAGAGTGTATGTCGCTATGTGCACCTAGGGAAGACAAAGAATGGAAGTTTCAAATGAAGATGATTCTGTAAACAGAGGTCCACCATGTGTATATGCATGTATAAAGATCACATATGCACATTGAGCATCTTGTAATCCATGTTGGAGGTTGGAGAATTATGGAAACACCAAAATAACCCGCATGAACTAAATGTGTGAGAGTCTTCAAAGTGCTTATGCTGGATGATATATATATATATATATAGAAGAAGAAACGGATAAAGGAGGCTCCCATGTGTCTGCCATGCTTAACCCTTTCACTGCCATGCTTAACCCTTTCACTGCCATGCTTAACCATTTCACTGCCATGCTTAACCCTTTCACTGCCATGCTTGCCACGCTATCACTCTGACACGACCAATAAAACTGCCAGATCTTAAACCATTAAGGCCTTTCTTCCCCTCCACATGAGCAGGTGAAAGGGTTTTTGTCAAAATGCACAGTATTGAAAGTAAAGTTGCTATAGGACCATCAAAACATACAGTTTGCGGGTATGTATGTGGGCACTTTTCAGCCCGGAAATTTTACTGGGTGGGGCAGTGCAGGGGTTAAACTGTATTAAGCTGCATAGCTCAGCTAAGACTTCACCTCTTCTCCATCAGTTTTAAAATGAAATATGGGTCCAGAACATGATTTACACTGGTGGCAGTTGATCAGTTGATTTCAGTAGATGGACTCACTTTAGTGACAGAATACTCAATTATTTGTGTATTTAATTATTTTCCATTAGAATACTAAATGTTTATTGTTCTTTCTTATCAACAGAAGAAGAATGATGTGTGTGTGTGTGCGTGTGTGTGTGTTTGCGCATGCCTGTCAGTGTATGTCTGCATGTTTATGTGTCTGTGGTTCAGTCTGTCAACACAGCTGATCATGACACTGTTGACATTGTTGTGTTATGTTATCGGTCAACACAGCTGTTCATGACACTGTTGTGTTACATTATCTGTCAACACAGCTGTTCATGACACTGTTGACACTGTTGTGTTACATTATCTGTCAACACAGCTGATCATGACACTGTTGTGTTACATTATCTGTCAACACAGCTGTTCATGACACTGTTGACACTGTTGTGTTATGTTATCTGTCAACACAGCTGTTCATGACACTGTTGTGTTACATTATCTGTCAACACAGCTGTTCATGACACTGTTGACACTGTTGTGTTATGTTATCGGTCAACACAGCTGTTCATGACACTGTTGACACTGTTGTGTTACATTATCTGTCAACACAGCTGTTCATGACACTGTTGACACTGTTGTGTTACATTATCTGTCAACACAGCTGTTCATGACACTGTTGACACTGTTGTGTTATTATCTGTCAACACAGCTGTTCATGACACTGTTGTGTTACATTATCTGTCAACACAGCTGTTCATGACACTGTTGACACTGTTGTGTTACATTATCTGTCAACACAGCTGTTCATGACACTGTTGTGTTACATTATCTGTCAACACAGCTGTTCATGACACTGTTGACACTGTTGTTTTGTTATCTCAACCAGGTATGTGTGTGTACATTTCTGTCAACACAGCTGTTCATGACACTGTTGACACTGTTGTGTTATTATCTGTCAACACAGCTGTTCATGACACTGTTGACACTGTTGTGTTATCAGTTATCTGTCAACACAGCTGTTCATGACACTGTTGACACTGTTGTGTTACATTATCTGTCAACACAGCTGTTCATGACACTGTTGTTTTTTACATTATCTGTCAACACAGCTGTTCATGACACTGTTGACACTGTTGTGTTGTGTTATCTGTCAACACAGCTGTTCATGACACTGTTGTGTTACATTATCTGTCAACACAGCTGTTCATGACACTGTTGACACTGTTGTGTTATGTTATCTGTCAACACAGCTGTTCATGACACTGTTGACACTGTTGTGTTATGTTATCTGTCAACACAGCTGATCAAGCTTTTAACAACTCACCCAGCTGATGTGCGTGACATCCATGGTGTGAAAGTCTCCACGCGAATCCTGGAGCAGATGACTCCACAGGAAGTCCGTGATCTGCGTGCAGTCTTTGAAATATTTGACACAGACTCAGATGGGTGAGCTTCTTCATGAACATGTCATCTAGATTCTGATTTGTGCGCTGACACCACATGCTGCGGAACACAGTACTAAACGTTTCCCAAAACATACCATAGACATAATCAGCAAAACATGAAATTTCTCCCCATGTCAGTTGCTCTTGCTGAGACATAGCTAACAATTTAGCTTTGCTCTCCCCCATTTCAGTTGGTGAAGCAATGGAACACTTAGGGCCCATCTGCTTCATGAGTTGATGTGTTAAAGATCTCACAATGGCTGTATGAATCAGTTGACTGGGCCTGGGTCTGTTGCGCGTGTTGTGGGTACAACAGGCTGAACCAGACATGGCTACAGAATGAGGCTTTAGTCCCTTTACTCCCATGTCTTGTTGGCCTTGAGAAGCAAGCAGCAGACTTCATCTTGCAGAAATGCCTCAGTTACAACATGCAGAGTGAGACCCACTGGCCAGTGGAGACCCACCCACTGCAGACCAGGCTCTATGGCTATGTGCAGGAACTGGAGAGGACAGCTTGATGTGCTGTGCAGACTGCACTGCTTTTGTGACTGGTGAATGACAGGAAGCAGTAGACTGGGATGAGCTACTCAGTTACAACACCTTTTACTTTGGGGGGGAAAAGATACCATTTTTCAAGCAAACAGTTTCCAAACAAGGTTAATAAAGTACACATAATGAGCACCAGGTGCAAGACATAACTGTTTTAATGGCATCTATAATTACTTTCAACCAATGGTTGGTACTTATCTTTCAGACTGATCGCTGCCCCTGAGCTGAAGAAAGCGATGCGTACTTTGGGTTTTAAGCTGTCCAGAGAAGAGGCACAGCAAATCATTGCTGACATCAGCATCAAAGGGAAAGGGTGAGAATTTTTTTTATTGGGCTGGATGGCATGTATGTGTGTGTGTGTGTGTGTGTGTGTGTGTGTGTGTGTGTGTGTGTGTGAGAGAGAGAGAGAGAGAGAGAGAGAAGAGGGAGGGGGGAGAGAGAGAGAAATAGAAGGCAAAATCCAAACTTTGAAAAACAGATATCAAACCAGTTTGAAGTTACACTTACTTGAATGTTGTGAGTGAAAACTGAGAAAGAGAGTGATATGACTACTCATTATGCACTGATGCAGTAGATATATGTTCTCTGTCCAGGTCACTGGACTTCAATGAGTTCCTGGAGACAGTGATAGACCGACAAGGGGATACACGCGACATTTATGATGAGATTCTGCAGGGGTTCAAAATGTTTGACTATGGTGAGTGTTACGATGAATGACTATCTTCTTCTTGCTTCCATTAGGAATGGCCACAATAATTATGTTCACTTATTAAATGTTATCTGTGTGTTTATGACAACAGCCATCTCTTATTGAAAAGTGGACCTGGGATCTCCAATGTGCACAGCAATCTCATTGTGCACTGTGCAGACAAGACAGAAGAGCCACAGAGGAGTGTGCACAAAAGTTGACTGCAAATAACTCAAAACTGTACATGAGCCTGTTGTGTACTGGGGCCGAACCTTGGCCACTGGAGTTACAGTCCAGCCTGTTACCACCCAGCCACAGTTCCTGACTACTGCAGGCATTCAGCATCAACTCTCCCTCATTTCTCAGTTTGTACTGTTGTCTAATGATGCTTCAGTGACTTTGGTAGTGTGTGATCATGAATAACACCTGTACCACTTTGTGCCAACAGACAGCACAGGCCACATCTCACTGGACAACCTTCGCAAGGCCTGCCAGGAGGCTGGCATCAAGTTCACACAGAAAGAACTGGAAGAGATGGTGGAGGAAGCAGATGTCAATGGTGATGGACAGATCGACCAATCAGAGTTTATTCGGATCATGTTGCAAACAAACCTGTTCTGATTGGCTGGCATAGGTCAGTCAGTTCATGTAGATTACAATCATGCTGCTCGTTCCTTATTCTGCAATACTGTCAAGAAGCAAGGAGTGTCAGAATTTAAGAGGGAAAAGACAGGAAAACTTGATGAGCTCTGCAGACTGAGAATGCTGAATTCTTAAGCAAAAGGCTTATCTAACTCTTGCCAGTGATGTACATTTTTGTGTGAGGATTTACCTATTGATTGTTAGTATGCGCTGCAGTGGGTCCCACTGTGGCACCTACATTGCTCAGCATTTGTAGTCAGGGTTTAAGTGCCACAAAGACTGGAGTAAATGCAGCAGCGTAGGCTGGTTGGTTTCTGTTTCAGTGTGCCGTTTCCTTTCTTGGTTTCTTGTCATTTTTTGCGATTTGATTTTCATGTGGTTTGGATTTTGACATTTTCATGATGAAATTAGCTGTGTGGAATATTATATAAAATTGATATGGCCCCCCAATGTTTATGAACCCATGAAGTGGAATAGTGTAAAAGGATTCTTATTTACAATTGTCAGATTTAGTATTCCTAATGCAATAGAAGATTGTTTTGAAGCTATTACATTTATGCAATATCATGTTGTCAGTATTCTCAGAATGTCTGTTTTTTGAAGAAGTCATTTGAATGCATCACATTAACCACTTTTGACATGCTTGGGAAGAAGAAAAGCGGTCGGACCATGGACAAATCTTAACACTGTGATTTTGTTGGACACCATAAATGTACAGGTGTGCATGATAATACTTCCAGTTGTACATGTTTTTGAGCTTTACCTGTTCATACTAAATTCAATGACGTTGACTTTGTTTTCAGGTCAGCCATAGCATAAACTGAAAGTTGCATTTTTGAGTAATCATGTTTCAGTTTAAACTTTGTATGATTGATAAATACCATGACCAGCTCATGCATGTAACTGTTGTTGTTGTTTTTCCGCTGGGACATTATTGTATTCAGTTTCAAAGGAAATAATGATCATATTTTCTGACAACATGAACTTTGATATTACTGTTAGCTTTAATAGTTTTAGTGGCCTTTACTGTGCTCAACTCATTCACACCTGTTTGGATGGTCGGGACCTTTTTGAGGCCAGACGGGCATTGGAGAAGTAAGAAACAACTGTTGTTTTCAAGATCTGGACCTTATCTTGTGGCAAGATGGGCATTGGAGTAAGAAACAAATGTTGTTTTCAAGATCTGGACCTTATCCTGAAGTCAGATAGGCATTGGAGAAGCAAGAAACAGGAACTGTAAATAGCATTTTCACAGCAATTTTCTCTTATCTGACGAGTTCAGTCTTTTTTTAATCTTTTTTTTTTACAAACATGGGCAAGATCCTGTGCGCAAACTGCTTACTTTGAGATCAAAACACATTAAAAGGCTGAAAGGAATGCTAATTTAAAATGACAATGCAAAAAAGGTGCAAATGTTTTGGGTAAGCCCTTTCTTTCAAGCAATAAAATAACAGTTAAACAGTGACATGAAAATGTACTTATTCAGTTTCAGTTGTGGTGCTTCATAGGAATAACTCCTGCAAACACTCAAGGCATTGAACACACCAGAACTGAAACTGGATAACTGCATTTTCATTTTTTGCTGTTTAACTGTGTTTACTTGAAAAAGGAGCTTACCCCCCCAAATTCACACCGGTTTTGTATTGTCATATTAAAAAAGCATTCCTTTTAACCTTTTACATAGGCTATCTTGTTTTAGAATGCTAGCTTTCTATCCTTGAATCCTTGTTTCAGATTTTTTTTTATCAATATGACATGAGAACAGTATAAATCATCTGTAAGCATGGCAAACACACACACATGCCACCAGGCATACACACCTTTCTACCATTTCAAAGTTTGATGAGAACTATTGACTGTATGTGCTGCAGATATTTCCATGTTAAAAAAAAGAAAAAGTGAATACACACGAGTGCAATGCTTTGTCAATGGTGTGGATTACAGGACCAGTGTCACAATGCTCGGAATAGTTCAACTTATCCCCTAATGGGATGAATAAAGTATTCTGGATCTGCCAGATAGTGTGTCAATGTATTGTATAGTCTGGGTGTGTGTGTTTGTGTAAGTGCATGCGTGCGTGCATGCGTATGCATGCGTACGTGCATGTAGATATAGAAAAAGCAAGCAAGAAGCACACCTAAATGCAAAAGAGCACACATAACGTGACACTGTAATGGTGCTGAACCAGCAGCCAACCAACAAACACCACTGGCAGTAAAAAGCCAACCCCCAGTTGTTGGTATAACATCTTTATTGTGTTCAGCACAGTGCAGCACTGATTCAAGGCAAAGTTTATCATCACATTTCCACTTTAATCCAGGTAAAATACTTAAAACTTCTGGTTTATACCCAGCTGGTTTCCCAGTAACAAAAGTAACAAATGTCAGAGCAAACCCACCCCCCTTCTCTCCAGCCTGTAAAGCCCTTCATTTCACTGATGGACCGTACCATGGCTGTACCGCTGCTGGTCTAACGACCTCTTGCCCGTAGCAAAATTCTCTGACGTTTATATTTAGTCATGGTTTAAAAGTAAAGAAACAATTGCATCAGTTTCATAATACAAATAAAATAATAATTAAAAAAATGATAAAGCAGGAAAGAAGAACCATAACAAAAAAACAAAAAAATTAAGATATACCTGCCACCCCCCTCCTACCCTCCAAGATAACCCCACCCCCATGACTAATACAGGGTAAGTACATCTTGCTTATTTTTTTAAATATATAATCCAATTCAACAAAACCAAAAACTGAATAAAATACCTGAAGTGAAAGCAATCATTAAAAATCAAATTAAGTAGACCGTTTCCAATAATTTCACAAACTTCCATGAACTCTGTCGATCACAGTCCAGTGCAATCCGTGCTGATGCAAAATGCTGGCAACACAAACGGATGATGGAAAAGTGATCTCTTTGTTTCAACAGGCATCACCATCCACAAACATCAGCATGCTGCATTAGCAGCAAATCAAGACCAGTGACTGTGTTGAGGAGTTAGTAAGTTGACTTTACCATCACAGCAACCACACAGACTATCTCAAGAGGACTGCCGAGTAAATCACCTGTTGTTTTATCAACTGTCTTTTGGAACATATTCAAAAGCAAGCACGAAGCAAAGGGAAAAGAGTTACAATGCTAAGCAAGTTTTAGAAGTAGGGCTTTTTGTACTGCATTTATCACACTGATTTTACAGGTCCATTCAACACTGCTGTAATTTGCAGTTTGCTGATTAAATTTGATCAAACAGTGTTTAAATCAATGCACAAGGCACTATAATAATGGCTCTTGGCACTGTGCCTATTTCCAGTACACACACAGTTGACAGCTCTACTGACTTGTATTAATGAGTAAGCACTGCAAGGCAAATACCCCAACTTCCAAGTGTTTGTTTTATACTAATAGCACTTATATTGTATACAGATACAGCACCTACATACTCTTATCACCTTTAGGTCTTTATTCAGCAATCTCTGGACAACTGCCAGAGCCTGGCACACTGTCTGCATGAAGACAATACCTACTTGCTGCACAACTTTGTGCCCCCTTTTGCTAGTCTGTATGAAAGGATCAGTTGTATGAAACGTGAGTACCTTGCCCTCTCAAAGTAAAGCCATGTCTTAGCTGAGTTTTCAACCTCAACATGAATGCTGTCCTGCAACTTCACAAATTGTGCGCATACACTTTACGTGCTAAAGAACACTGTGATCTACCTTTGCATTCCCCACACTCTGTAGCATTTAGAATGGACACGCTAGACTCCTTCATTGGCTGCATGCCTCACCTCAGACAGGTGGGCAGATAACATATTGCCTGCAGTTGAACACAAGACCGGGGCTCTGTTTTTCCATTTTCTTGGGGAATTTCACCAATTTAGCTGATATCTTGGACTCCTTTGGATCTCATCTGTTGAAATACAGCAGGTTCAGTTTCTTGCAGTCATACTGCTGATGCAAAAAGTGAAGAAGAAAAAAATCCTTCATTCACCTCACAAGTCACCCTGATATAACCGCACTGGTTGACTGGGCGTAAAACACCAATTTACTTACTTACTTACCACACAAGTCTCATTAGGTCATACTGTGGATCTATTATTCAGAATCATGAAGTCATTTTGTTTGCACACACTGTATGTACTTGAATAAGCATTCAAAAATAATGTGTAATTTAGCAGAAATCAGATTTTTAATTATTTTTTTAAACCCATCAGTTCTGGTGGAAATTCAAAAACTGGTTACCCCAAAATGGCTACAGAAAGTACTCAAATACAGTTTTGTACAAATCTCTCTTCTCTAGGATGATCCATGCCCCACCTTAACTGATGGAGCTCCTTTTAGTGACAGAAAATTCTGAGCATTGAATTCAGACAAAAATGACCTTGTGGGTCAGTATCCTGCAATCGTTTGCTAGTTTTTGTGAAAATGAGGGATTTAGGTCTGATATGATATAAAGCCGGTTTGGTCATTTTTCAAAAGGGTACAATGCACATTACATCCCTGGTGTCAAGTAAGAAACATATTTGTCAGGTACAACTGTTAACAGTGGAATCATAGAAACAATTTATTTATGAAAATATATGTAACATGAGACAAACTAAAATGTAATCTGATGAAGTTTTCCAATCAAGAAAAGGAGTGGGTGGGTGGCTCTGTGACCAAGGTCAACATTATGATTTGGGACAACAAAACACTAAAGACTCAACTCCCCGTAACTGGTTTAACTGCTCCAAACAATGTGATGACAAATGACATTCATCACAGAGACAAATAGTATCTGTGTCAGTGTGCGTATGTCAGTGTGTGTAATGTAGAAACAGCATGGGACCAGTTGAAAAGGGGAGGGAACTTGTGACATCTCTAATATCTGTGTCCTTCATGTCCTTCAGCAGCACTGGGGAAACCTGTAATGCTATCTGTCCTTCATGTCCTTCAGCAGCACTGGGGAAACCTGTAATGCTATCTGTCCTTCATGTCCTTCAGCAGCACTGGGGAAACCTGTAATGCTATCTGTCCTTCATGTCCTTCAGCAGCACTGGGGGAACCTGTAATGCTATCTGTCCTTCATTTCCTTCAGCAGCACTGGTGAAACCTATGATGCTATCTGTCCTTCATGTCATTCAGCAGTACTGGGGAAATGTGTGATATCTGTGTCCTTCATGTCCTTCGGCAGCACTGGGGAAACCTGTAATGCTATCTGTCTTTCATGTCCTTCAGCAGCAATGGGGAAACCGATGATGCTATCTGTTCTTCATGTCATTCAGCAGCACTGGGGAAATGTGTAATATCTGTGTCCTTCCTGTCATTCAGCAGCACTGGGGAAATGTGTGATATCGGTGTCCTTCAGCAGCACTGGGGAAACCTGTAATGCTATCTGTCCTTCATGTCATTCAGTAGCATTGGGGAAACCTATGATGCTATCTGCATCCTTCGTGTCATTCAGCAGCACTGGGGAAATGTGTAATATCTGTGTCCTTCCTGTCATTCAGCAGCACTGGGGAAATGTGTGATATCGGTGTCCTTCAGCAGCACTGGGGAAACCTGTAATGCTATCTGTCCTTCATGTCATTCAGTAGCATTGGGGAAACCTATGATGCTATCTGCATCCTTCATATCATTCAGCAGCACTGGGGAAATGTGTGATATCTGCGTCCTTCATGTCATTCAGCAGCATTGGGGAAATGTGTGATATCTGCGTCCTTCATGTCATTCAGCAGCACTGGGGAAATGTGTGATATCTGCGTCCTTCATGTCATTCAGCAGCACTGGGGAAATGTGTGATATCTGTGTCCTTCATGCCATTCAGCAGCACTGGGGAAACCTGTGATTATATCTGTCTCATTCATTCAGCAGCACTAAGGTTGGGTTGCATGTAGGAATCATCTTGCCCTGAACTGGTCAACATATGTATTAAGTGTTATGTTGTAGTGTGTGTTCTTGGCTTTTATTAAAACAGGGTGCCAGTGAAAACAAATGTCTCTATGCCATTATGAATGCCAAAACTGAGATTATCAGTTGGTAGTTAAGTGCTCTGATTAGATGGAGGAGATCACACTATTTACAACAATCCATGCACACAAATTTGTTGAAAGAACCAGTATTGTACAAGAGAACCACCACACACACACATTCAAAATGAACCTGCCTTGTGCTTGTTACAGTTATTTCACAAGGAAAAGTAGGAGTGTGTAGTGAACCTTCAAAGTTTACTGTACAGCGTCTACTCCACAGTAGACCCCCCCCCCCCCCCCAAAAAAAAAACCCCATCCATTCCTGTTTAAAGTAAGACATCACTATAATTAAGTCAAATAATACATTGCTGTATGTCTTGGTCTACTGCCAACAAGCTGGCCACAAAACTGGCCACAGCACCAGCCACACAGCCCACCATGGAACCATACCTTGCCCATCCAGCCGTGACTGTAACAAGCATGGCTATCTGCCAGCTGTGCCATTATCACAAAAAGGCAAAGGCAGGCTCAGTTCTGAAGGCTTTGCCCGCAACAGTGGGTCTGCCTTCACAGAACCTGCAGTGCAAGTTGGAGTTGAAAAGTTCATCCTCTTTTCTTTTTATGGAAGACACACAGCAAGGAATGGGTGGGTGGGTGGGACACTCCAATGAACTATGGCAACTGAACTGCATCACCATGTTTCACTAACTTACTACTGCTGATCAGTCTGTAAACTGGCCAACCAAATACTGTGTATGTCCTTCAGGGTCAAGACTTCTTACAGGGCAGAGCAAAACAACCCAATCATTTGATCAACCAATAATGAGTGTGGGTCACTTTCTATGGTGCTTCTAAACAGCCGCTGAAGGACCTCTTCCATTTCCTGACCACAAAACTTGGTATAAAAAATATCATGATACAGTCGCCATTCTCTTTGGATGCAAAATAAACACAAAGTACAAGATTTGTATACACAACTGCACTGTGACACAACTACAGTACTGAGACTCAACGTAATCATGATACAGGTGAGCTTTGGTTCAGTTCAGTACAGTGTGAGACCCTGAAGACCATCCCTTGTTCTGGTTCAAAGCAAAGACAGAGACAGTCAGTCCAACAATAAGACAGACTTACAGAGAGAGACACAGAGAGATAAACAGAGGGTGAGACAGACAGAAGCAGATGGGCAATCAGACAGAAGCAGATGGACAATCAGACAGAGAGTATGTGGATTTTGACATCCTGTTAACCATGTGGGGTCACATCAGGACAAAAAACAGACAGGCAAACAAATCAGCAAGGCGCCAAGTGGCTGACACAGAAAAACTCTGTAGGGGAGACTGGGCCCAAAACAAAAGGTTAAATTACTTAACACAGCAAACAGTATAGGGGAGACTGGGCTACAAACAGAGGACCAAAATGGCATATGGTGTGGGGGAGACTGGGCTCAAAACAGTGGGTTAAAACAGCAAAATATTACGGTGTAGGGGAGACTGTGTTCAAAAGAGAGGGTCAAAACAGCATCTGGTGTAGGGAAGACTGGGCTCAAAACAGAGGGTCAAAAAGTATATGGTGTAGGGGAGGCTGGGCTCAAAACAGAGGGTCAAAAAGCATATGGTGTAGGGGAGACTGGGCTCAAAACAGAGGGTCAAAAAGCATATGGTGTAGGGGAGACAGGGTTCAAAACAGAGGGTCAAAAAGCATATGGTGTAGGGGAGACTGGGCTCAAAACAGCATCTGGTGTAGGGGAAACTGGGCTCAAAACAGAGGGTCAAAACAGCATCAGGAGTAGGGGAGACAGGGCTCAAAATAGAGGGTCAAAAAGCATGTGGTGTAGGGGAGACTGGGCTCAAAACAGAGGGTCAAAAAGCATATGGGGTAGGGGAGACTGGGCTCAAAACAGAGGGTCAAAAGCGGCCTGTACTGTACTCCTCAGTTGCTGCAGCCACAGTGGGATTATCAGGACACTGCAGCAATTGCACCCTATTGTTCACAGACACTGCTAATAAGGGTATGATAGTATAATAATATAGATGTTTCATTTACACAAGAATGAGCTTTCAGGGCTCAAAAGCCACGGCTCCCTTCGACTTAAAGTCCACCCACACGCACAGCCTGGCGACAGAAACCCTTCACATGAATTGATGAAATACAGTCACCAACAAGCAGTCTACTCAACAATACAGAAGGAAGAGATGTAAAATGCACATCCAACCTCTGAATCACACACTTTCCTGGGAGATTCACCTTCCACTGTCAACACTGGGTAGCATGTGATTCACCCACACAAATTCATTATCTGTCGTAAACACTGGGCAAGATTCACCCACATTCCTCACAGGTTCACTGTTCATCATAAACACTGGGTATGCTTCACCCCCATTCCCCACAGGTTCACTGTTCACCACAAACACTGGGCAAGACTCACCCACATTCCTTACAGGTTCATTGTTCATCATAAACGCTGGGTATGATTCACCCACATTCCTCATAGGTTCATTGTTCATCGTAAACACTGGATATGATTCACCCACGTTCCTGACAGAGTCACCGTCCATCACCAACACGAGGTATGATTCATCCACATTTCTCACGGTCCATCACAACCACTGAACATGGAATGATTCATGAGTGAAAGTTCCAGATATGGGTTCAAGCAGAGACTCCACTCCACTACCTTCTTTCACAATACACTGGTCATTAAAACTGACCACAGGTGAAAGCTTTGTGAGTGGAAGGTTTGGGGGGGGGGGGGGGGGGGGGGGGGAAGAGATCATGATTTATGTAACTCCAGTTTTCATCAACAGTTAATTTTTTCCTCTTTCCTTTCCATGTGTGAATGTAAATGTTAGTATCTGAAGTTCTTCTTCTAAAACTAAATGGCCTTTTTACCGTCTCTCCATGCAAACAATATTGCAAAGGCTATGACATATAGAATATAGATAAAACAGCAAGACACACCAACACATGGGACTCAGTACAAAGTGAAAGACTGATCTCTAGCTCTGTGAGCCCCAAGCCTGCCTGCTGTCAAAATCATGCTACTTTTCACCTGGGAACAAACATAACATCCTAAAAACTATCAAATACAGCTGTTCTGTTTAAAACCCTTCTTTATTTCCTCTATGGCATCAAATCTGCGTTCTGTCACGGTTCCCTCAGATCAACCTGACAAAGCTAGCCACTTTGCCAGCCCAGTCCTCTCCCGGCGAACTGACCACAGAAACTGCATCTTCAGCACACAACATATTTCTCTCTCTCCAGTAGAGAATGTTCAGACATTCCTTTCTCCAACCTATACACAATGCACGCTGGCTGGTGGGCGATTCAGGGGTCAATGAGAAGGCATTTTACATGCAACATGCACAAACCCATGAATGCCTGCAACTGCAAGTGCAGAACTGGGCACAGAGACAAGTAGTCAGTATTCCATGAGCTGCAGCAAGAGGTAACAGTTGTCACCCTGGTTGGTGGTCTGCATGAAGGAGAGGAGTGGAGCAAGAGTCATGTGTCCCTCAACACTGCCCACATGAGCAGTCAACACCTGCTCCAGCACTCCATGTAACATAGGCACAGTCTTGTCAAGTGGATAATAACTGTGTCTAGTTCATTATGGCTCCTGTTGTCATTTGCCATAATCAAGCAGCACTCTGCTAATCATCTCCAAAGCTCTCTTCTTACAGTTTACCCTTCTTCAGTTGTTGCAAAGTGCCATGTTTAAGAAAAAGGAGAAAAAAATGGACACAAAAAACAAAAACAAAGCCGGAAGCATGACACTTTTCTTGACCTGTCTGGTTCCAAAAGTTTTTAGTTCTGAAAGTGCCCCAGGAAAAAAACAAGAAGAAAAAACACTGATCAAAGTCAAAACTGTGTCCATCACATGGGTGTTTTGATGGCACGTGTCATAGCTGATTACTCCAGATTCTGATGTGTCGGTGGAAACTGCCTCGCTGTTAGTGACATGGAGGATGAAAGCACAAAGGCGGCATTAGGGGTGGTTCACAGCTTCCTGAGACTGAAGCTACACCACGTGTCACAGTCCGACCTCACCACAACCAGTGTCCACGTTCCAGTCACACCATGAACACTGCTCACACTGGTGAAGTCATGAGAACAAACACACGACAAAGACAGTTTCTTCAGGTGAAACTGTTATTCAGAAGACCTAATGAAGAAAACTGCTTAGATTCTGTTGAAAGGATGGTAAAGATTGCAGTGAGAACAATTTAGATTCTGGTGACAGCCTGGTTGATCACCATGGTGTTTTCCTGCTGCATCTGACGATGAAGCTGTTGACGAGGATCTACCCCCATGACCTGCTGTCGGTGTCGCTCTTCCGCCCTCTTCTTCTTCTCCATCTTTTTCATCTCTTTTGTCTTGCGGCCCGAGACAACATGGGGCTGAACGGGGGTCTGCAACCAAAAACCAGGATATCAACACTTACTCTGCGCAATCTGCAGTTACACAACAATGTGATCAATGCTCAATGCAATCTGCCTTAAAGCTTCTAAGGACCTGTATGACAAGAAACACTTGTCTGACAACAGCTTTTCCCTAATTTCAGCAAACAATCATTGACAAAATTATGGAACTTAATTCTCACCAAGAAACCACCCAGTACCTCTGTATTCTGTACTAACTCTCTTCATTTTCACCCATCTACAAATAAGCAATGGTGACCTGGAAAGTGTAGGTGTGGTTGGTGCGGTGGTGGGGAAAGGGGGGGGGGGGCGTTAAGTGGGTCTTTTTCTGGAGAGTAGCCAACTTGATCACTGAATATTACATCAGGCCTTCTTGTCAATGGAGTTTTTTGTGACCATGAAGTTTAGAAATTCTGAACTCAGTTGAATGAGAAGTTGTACTGGAACCACAAGTCTAAGTTTCACTTCTCTGTGCTTTCATGGCCACCAAAGTGACCAAAACAGTGCATGAGAGAGCAAAGCACAACGGAAGTTATCACCATGCAAAGCTGAAAAGATCTTGTGTTGGTCATCTCCAAGAAAGAGCCAATGTTAAACCATTTTGCCATCCAACATCAGTTACTTCCCTTCAACACTGGCATGTTTGCTGCCCCTGGCCCAGGTTATTCTGACCCTGTTGTTTGGATTTGTTATCTCCCTTCAACATTGGCATGGTTGCTGCCCCTGGCCCAGGTTATTCTGACCCTGTTGTTTGGAGCTAATGGGCTAGGTTACTCAACGCTTCCTAAAAATGTATGCTGGTTGGCCTAGTGTCAAGGCTGGTAAGCAAAAGGACCTCGGTTTGATTCTGCTTTGGCTCTCCTTTCTCTTCAAAAGTTCTGGTTTGTGGACACTGTCTTGTGACTTTGCCGCTTGCAAACTTTACATTAAAATGGCTCTCATCATTGCCCATCTTAATGTAGAATCATTCTGGTGGTGACACTGTAGCGTCAAGTATAGTCTCCCTCTTCCCCCACCTTCTGGGATATCGGTCCCCATCAGTACCTCTTCAGAGACGACTTGGCATTAAACAAGGTTAACCAAACCAAACTAACTTTTGTTTGGTTAGAGTATGACCAAATTTGGTCTGGGAAAAACACAAAAGTGTTTGATATGTTATCAAATGTTCGGCTCCACTGCTTGAAATTGATGATTTAAAATCAATGGTATTTGTGCCTGAGTGTGAAACCACAGCGTCAACAAGGAAACATGACACACATATCATTCCGGCAACCACATGCTGATAAAGAAAGTACTGACACACTGTTCACACTTCCCTCCACATCTTCCAATAAAACTACACCTGAATCTTGTTAAAATCCACCACCCTCATCCACAAACTCTTTTGGATCGCCTACACCAACATCATCCACAAACAACTCTGCACGTAACTTGTCTGATTGTGAAGTTTCATCATTTTGCCACACTGAAGGATGTAGGAAGAGCAAACTCCATTCAGCTCATGGGAAAGCATATGCCTTTTATGGGGACACAAAAGGAGGTTGAAGTAATAAAATCCTCAGATGTGGGATGCCAATGCAAAGTACCCACAACGCAAGTATGTCAGATCGTGGTATGAATGTGCTGATGCTTGTAAGAGCCATACAAAGTCTCCAGTAGCTAGGACAGGAGCTCACTGAGACAATACCACTTTCAAGTAGCTAGGACAGGAGCTCACTGAGACAATACCACTTTCAAGTAGCTAGGACAGGAGCTCAATGAGACAATACCACTTTCATGTAGCTAGGACAGGAGCTCAATGAGACAATACCACTTTCAAGTAGCTAGGACAGGAGCTCACTGAGACAATACCCCTTTCGAGTAGCTAGGACAGGAGCTCACTGAGACAATACCCCTTTTGAGTAGCTAGGACAGGAGCTCACTGAGACAATACCCCTTTGAGTAGCTAGGACAGGAGCTCACTGAGACAATACCCCTTTTGAGTAGCTAGGACAGGAGCTCACTGAGACAATACCCCTTTTGAGTAGCTAGGACAGGAGCTCACTGAGACAATACCCCTTTCGAGTAGCTAGGACAGGAGCTCACTGAGACAATACCCCTTTCGAGTAGCTAGGACAGGAGCTCACTGAGACAATACCCCTTTCAAGTAGCTAGGACAGGAGCTCACTGAGACAATACCACTTTCAAGTAGCTAGGACAGGAGCTCACTGAGACAATACCACTTTCAAGTAGCTAGGACAGGAGCTCACTGAGACAATACCACTTTCAAGTAGCTAGGACAGGAGCTCACTGAGACAATACCACTTTCAAGTAGCTAGGACAGGAGCTCACTGAGACAATACCACTTTCAAGTAGCTAGGACAGGAGCTCAATGAGACAATACCACTTTCAAGTAGCTAGGACAGGATACAACACCCCTTTCATGTTCTCTATACTAAAAGCATTCCTATGCTAAAGGCCTGGTGGCACTGAATAATGGTCACTGATCCTGGCACAAACAGACACAGCTCTATGGTAGTTGTAACCATGTCACGTGTGAAAGACCCTTTTCCCACCAGCCACACCTCAGCTGCCCAGGGTTGCAACAGAGAAATACAGACTGCTGGTGCTCCCACTTTATTTGGAGTAAGTCAGTCTGAATGTTACTTGTCAGCTTTCACCAGCTATGGCTGTTTTTCATGTTTCATTGTAACTTAAAATTTAAAAAAATAAAGAGAGAGAGAAAGAGAGAGAGAGAGAGAGAAAGAGAGAGAGAGAAAAAAAGAGAGACAGAAGCAGAACAAGAGTAAGTAAGAAACTTGGTGTTTTACACCCAGTCAACCACTGCGGTTACATCAGGGCGAGAGCAGAACAAGAAGAAGAGGAGGATGAGGATCATGACAAAAAAGAAAGAAAAAAGTAGGAAGAGACAAAGGAAGAAGACAATGATGTGGATGCTGTTGATGACAAAGAAGCTGAATAGGAAGAAAGGCCAGACGTACAGCTGCCATGATGAGCTTGGGGCGAGCACCACCCCCTCTGTTACTGCTCAGTGAACTGTAACCACTGCTGCCTCCATAGCTGTCCTCCCGGAAGTGCACCTTCTGACCTTTCCCATTCACGGAACCGCTACTGGACATCTGAGCACCAAAAGAATGGAGTTAGAGCGAGTACAAATCTTGAAATCTTCATAAAGAAGAAAAAAAGAAAGAAAAAAGAAAACACCCAGACTATTCGCATTGAAAATGGACGACAACTTTCACTTTTACATTTTGGGCACATCTGTGACTTCAAATACAGTCCTGCTCACCTGCTCATGGTTGATAAAAATCGACATCTATTTACCTGCCTATAGACCCAAAGGTTATTACCATCACAAATGCAAAATATCTCACTTCAACTGCTTCCAGGAAGTCTACCATGTCTTCTAGTGTCCACAAGCCATACCTGCTCTGCCTCCTAGTGTCTACAAGCACACACTGACACAATGTTCATGCCCACTCTGCCTCCTAGTGTCTACAAGCACACAGAGACACAATGTTCATGCCTACTCTGCCTCCTAATGTCCACAAGCACACACTGACACAATGTTCATGCCCACTCTGCCTCCTAGTGTCTACAAGCACACAGTGACACAATATTCATGCCCACTCTGCCACCTAGTGTCCACAAGCACACAGTGACGCAAAGTTCATGCATACTCTGCCACCTAGAGTCCACAAGCACACAGTGATGCAATGTTCATGCCTACTCTGCCTCCTAGAGTCCACAAGCACACAGTGATGCAATGTTCATGCCTGCTCTGCCTCCTAGTGTCCACAAGCACACACTGACACAATGTTCATGCCTGCTCTGCCTCCTAGTGTCTACAAGCACACAGTGAAAACAATATTCATGCCCACTCTGCCTCCTAGTGTCCACAAGCACACAGTGATGCAATGTTCATGCCTACTCTGCCTCCTAGTGTCCACAAGCACACAATGGCCATGCCTACTCTGCCTCATAGTGTCTACAAGCACACACACAATGTTCATGCCTACTCTGCCTCCTAGTGTCTACAATCACACACTGACACAATGTTCATGCCCACTCTGCCACCTAGAGTCCACAAGCACAAGTGACGCAATGTTCATGCCTACTCTGCCTCCTAGTGTCCACAAGCACACAATGGCCATGCCTACTCTGCCTCCTAGTGTCCACAAGCACACAATGGTCATGCCTACCGCACCTCCTAGTGTCCACAAGCACACAATGACACAATGGCCATGCCTACCACACCTCCTAGTGTCCACAAGCACACAATGGTCATGCCTACCACACCTAGTGTCCACAAGCACACACTCACACAATGTTCATGCCTACCACACCTCCTAGTGTCCACAAGCACACACTCACACAATGTTCATGCCTACCACACCTCCTAGTGTCCACAAGCACACGGTGATACACTGTTCAAGCCCACCCTGTCTCCTAGTGTTCACAAGCACACAATGTTCAAGCCTACCCTATCTCCCAGTGTCCACAAGCACACAATGTTCATGCCTACCCCGTCTCCAAAGATGCGAGTGCCTGTGCCACCAGCAGCCCAGATTCCACTGTCGGCAGTCTTCTGGGAGGTCAGTGATGTTGTGTCATCACCTACTGCCAGAGGTAAAACACTGTCACAACATGATACACACTACAACACACACACACACACATGCACAAATACACACGCAAGTGCACACGCTTACACGCATACATGTGTGTATACACACACACACGTGCACAGACCCTGCACACACACACACACACACACACACACACACACACACACACACACTTACACTCAAGACTATACAAAAACATGTGCATACACACATATGTGCACACACACACACATATGTGCACACACACAACACACACACACACACACACACACACACACACACTCACTGTGTGTACCATCAGCAAGCTCCAAGGTCTGCAGAAGAGTAGCGATGGTTGCATCAACGTCATAGTCACAATCATGGAGAGTCTCTCGCACACAGTCTACATCCTGAAATGACATCACAGAGCTCACCAAGACCGCAAACAAACACCTTCACTAAACCATTTCACCAACCCCATCAAGACTGCAAAATCCCATCGAGACTGCGAACACATTCTAAGTCAGTACCATAGTAACATTTTGTCATTAAATTTTCAAAAGTGGTGATATAGGATGAAGACTTCAAGGTGATATTTATCTTACTGACTCAGAATTTGTCTGCAACTTCACCCCCACAGTGACACCACAACATCATCCACCTGACCCCACCCCAACAGTGATACTCTAACACATCATCCACCTGACCCCATCCAACAGTGATACTCTAACACATCATCCACCTGACCCCACCCAACAGTGATACTTTAGTCTAACACATCATCCACCTGACCCCATCCAACAGTGATACTTTAACACATCATCCACCTGACCCTACCCAACAGTGATACTCTAACACATCATCCACCTGACCCCACCCAACAGTGATACTCTAATACATCATCCACCTGACCCCACCCCAACAGTGATACTTTAACACGTCATCCACCTGACCCCACCCAACAGTGAAACCCCAACACAGGACCCACCTGACCCACCTAACAGTGATACCCCAACACAGGACCAACCTGGTCCACCCAACAGTGATACCCTAACACAGGAGCCACCTGATCCACCCAACAGTGAAACCCTAACACACCACTCACCTGACCCCACCCCACAGTGAGTTCCCAGCACACCACTCACCTGACCCCACCCCACAGTGAGTTCCCAGCACACCACTCACCTGACCCACCCACAGTGAGTTCCCAGCACACCACTCACCTGACCCCACCCCAAGTGAGTTCCCAGCACACCACTCACCTGACCCCACCCCACAGTGAGTTCCCAGCACACCACTCACCTGACCCCACCCCACAGTGAGTTCCCAGCACACCACTCACCTGACCCCACCCCACAGTGAGTTCCCAGCACACCACTCACCTGACCCCACCCCACAGTGAGTTCCCAGCACACCACTCACCTGACCCCACCCCACAGTGAGTTCCCAGCACACCACTCACCTGACCCTACCACACAGTGAGTTCCCAGCACACACTCACCTGACCCCACCCCACAGTGAATTCCCAGCACACCACTCACCTGACCCCACCCCATAGTGAGTTCCCAGCACACCATTCACCTGACCCCACCCTACAGTGACACCCCATCACAGGACCCACCTGACATCCTGTTGCTCTCATGACCTCAGCCTCTAGGTGGTCCAGGCCACGTTTGGCTGTCACCATCCCGCTGCCTCCACCGTAGCCTGGCACCGCCACAGCTGGGGATGCTGGCAGCTTGGTGTCATCCTGCAGACACAGAATGAGGGACTCAGACAACATAAACCACTGACTACAGGTACAACACAGCCACAAAACCACTGACTGCAGGCACAACACAGGCACAGGCACAAAACCACTGACTACAGGCACAACACAGCCACAAAACCACTGACTACAGGCACAACACAAGCACAAAACCACTGACTACAGGCACAACACAGCCACAAAACCACTGACTCAGGCATACACAGCCCAAAACCACTGACCAGGCACAACACAAGCACAAAACCACTGACTGCAGGCACAACACAGCCACAAAACCACTGACTCAGGCACAACACAGCACAAAACCACTGACTCAGGCACAACACAGCCACAAAACCACTGACTGCAGGCACAACACAGCCACAAAACCACTGACTCAGGCACAACACAGCCACAAAACCACTGACACAGCACAACACAGCACAAAACCACTGACTGCAGGCACAACACAGCACAAAACCACTGACTCAGGCACAACACAGCCACAAAACCACTGACTCAGGCACAACACAGCACAAAACCACTGATGCAGGCACAACACAGCCCAAAACCACTGACTCAGGCACAACACAGCCACAAAATGACTGCAGGCACAACACAGCCACAAACCACTGATGCAGACAAACAGGCACACAAACACGCCACTGACTGCAGGCACAACACAGCCACAAAACCACTGACTCAGGCACAACACAGCCACAAAACCACTGACTGCAGGCACACACCCACCACGCCACACACCAAGCCACTGACTCAGGCACAACACAGCAAAAACCACTGACTGCAGGCACACACAAGCACAAACCACTGACTGCAGGCACACACGCCCTTCCACTGACAAGGAAACAGCCACAAAACCACTGACTGCAGGCCAACATCAGCCACAAGCCACTGAATGTCCATTTGGCAGCAATGCACTGCTGCAATGTACTGATTGGTGCCCACCCCCACCCCCCCATCTTCTTAAGTACCTACCCCCTTATTTCATAGCAACAACAAAAACAGTCACGCACCTTCCCATTACCACCCCCTACCATCCCCACCCCTTCCCACAAAAGGAAAGAAAATGACCTGTAGCCTGATGCTGGCAGGAGATTCGGTGTTGTCGCCATCACAGCGGATGCTGGAGTAGTGATCACCATTGTGGTAGGCAATGTGAAGCTGGCGCACACTGCTACTACTTGAGGGGCCCTGAATCTGTAGAATCAGAAGCTAGGAGTTACCTGTTGCTTGACAGGCCCTGAATCTGCATAATCAGATGAAGCAATGATACATATGTTGCTCACCAAGCCCAGAATCTGTACAGGAAGATCATGTTTTGAGTCACATGTTGCTTGGCAGACCCTGAATCTGTATCATTAGATGACCCTTTGAGTGACAGGCCACTCAAAATGCTGTGGTGTACTTCTGTAGGAGTGCGTGCCCTGTGGGTTCATCCCAGCTTACTGAGGTCCAGGCACTGACCACATGGTCCAGCTGATTATCCAGACTGGTATGGTGCATGGTCCAAGCATTTATTCTGACTTCTTAGTGTCCAGAGCTCTACATATCCACAGTGGCCATGCTCCAGGCAGTACTTATCCAGACTTAGAAGGTCCAACATTTATTCCGACTTCTTAGTGTCCAGAGTTCTACATATCCACAGTGGCCATGCTCCAGGCAGTACTTATCCAGACTTAGAAGGTCCATGTAACTGTCTGTCATACTCACCCTGATATAACCGTTATGGTTGACTGGGTGTAAAACGCCAAGTTACTTACTGTTATGCTCAAGGAATTCATCAGGACTTGCATGGTCCATGTGTTTGTCCAGATCTACCATGCACAAGATGTTCACCCAGACCTACCATGGACCAGGTGCTTATCCAGACTTATCATGGATCAGATGTTCATCCTGCCTTAAGATGGAACAGGTGTTCATCCAGATTTACTGCAGGCCAGGTGTTTATCTAGATTTATCATGGACCAGGTGTTCATCCAGACCTGCTAGGGATCTGGTGTTCATCCAGACTTACCACAGACTAGGTGTTCATCCAGACCTACCATGGACCAGGTGTTCATCCAGACGTATTATGGATCTGGTGTTTATCCACACTGTCCATGGACTAGATATTCATCCAGACCTATTATGGACCAGGTGTTCACACAGACCAACCATGGACCAGGTGTTCATCCAGACTGACCACAGACCAGGTACTCATTCAGATCTACCATAGACCAGGTGTTCATCTAGACTTATCATGGACCAGGTGTTCATCCAGACTTACAGTGGTCCAAGTATTTAACACACAACAGTTCACCATTGATCCAGACTCACCAAGAGAGGTTTGCCGTTGAGCTGGTGAATCATGACGTTGACATTGTGCAGCTTGGCAAAGGCCACGATGGCATCATTCCCTGCATGTGTCCCCAGTTTCTTCAGGTTGTTGACTGACAGAAGGGGAAAACACGTACGTGGATATCAGAAACAGAACGACACACTTCCAATGAAAACAATGCCCTAACCTACAAAGCAGAATGCTGCACCAAACACACAGTCTGAGAGAAACTCTGCAGACTCCCGGTGCATCTGCAGATCACTATTGCTTATGGAGGAGACTTCAGTGGACATCTGGGGGCAATGAACAAGGCAAGCAAACAAAGAACACAACGCTCAAGTCAGCCACAGACAGCTGGCCAAGTGCACAAAAAAATACACTGATTTACATCTGAAAACAACAACAAGAAACAGAAACAGAAGCAGATTACAAATCTCAAAAAGAATTCATGTGCAGCTGGTCCTTACATTGCTGCTCTGACTTGTGTACAACACACTCTATAAAAGACAAAAGTTTTCTTTCTAAATACATGCCCCTTTCAATCTTAAGCAATACGAACTTAACCAAGAAAGAGACACACCAAAAAACATGGAACAAACCACATGGCAGTCATAATGTCATTTCAAACAGAGTGCTAGGTCTGAAAGCAACCCTTCTGAAAGCTCACTCTTCCTTTCAGTTACTCTCTTTAAAAACTACACACTTCACGATAGCAAGTCAATGAATTCCTCATACACATGCATCCAAACATGCTGGTAGGCAGGCACGCACACGCATGCATGCAAGCGTACACACACACACACAAGCTTTCAAACAAAGCTTCCAAAGAGGCCAGGTTGTATCAGACAGCATCTCCCTTCTACTGTGGCTGAGGGTCGGTCACTCACTGTGGTCATCAAAAGGCACATCATCCTCCACAAAGGGCTCAAAGTCCTTGCGGTGGTCCATCATGTACTTGACCACCTCCTGCCGGTGGCGGTAGTGGTTGCGGCTGTGACCCTCCAGCTGGTCCCCCAGGGCCCGGAACAGACAGTTGCTGAAACCACAACAGTCAACAGTCTTCACTCCAGTTGAACCACACAACAGTCAACAGTCTTCACTCCAGCTGAAACCACACAACAGTCAACAGTCTTCATTGCAGTTGAACCCTGCAACAGTCAACAGTCTTCACTCCAGTTGAAACCACGCAACAGTCAACGGTCTTCACTCCAGTTGAACCCACGCAACAGTCAACAGTCTTCACTCCAGTTGAACCACGCAACAACCAACAACAGTCTTCACTCCAGTTGAACCACGCAACAGTTAACAGTCTTCACTCCAGTTGAAACCACGCAACAGTCAACAGTCTTCATTCCAGTTGAACCACGCAATAAACAACAACAGTCTTCACTCCAGCTGAAACCACACAACAGTCAACAGTCTTCACTCCAGTTGAAACCACATAACAGTCAACAGTCTTCACTCCAGCTGAAATCACACAACAGTTAACAGTCTTCACTCCAGCTGAAACCACATAACAGCCAACAGTCTTCACTCCAGCTGAAATCACACAACAGTTAACAGTCTTCACTCCAGTTGAAACCACATAACAGCCAACAGTCTTCACTCCAGTTGAAACTACACGCAAACAACAACAGTCTTCACTCCAGCTCAAACTACACAACAGTCAACAGTCTTCACTCCAGTTGAAATCACACAACAGTCTACAGTCTTCACTCCAGCTGAAACCACGTAACAAGCAACAAGAATCTTCACTCCAGTTGAAACCACGCAACAGCCAACAGCCTCCAGTTGAAACCACGCAACAAACAACAACAGTTTTCACTCCAGCTGAAACCACACAACAGTCAACAGTCTTCACTCCAGTTGAAACCACACAACAGTCAACAGTCTTCACTCCAGCTGAAACCACACAGCAGTCAACAGTCTTCACTCCAGTTGAACCATATAACTGTCAACAATATTTTGTTCTAGTCAAACCACAGGAAGGAGAATATAATTCCCCCAAATGGGATTCAAACTGAAAGGTCTTGAAACCAAGTCCAGTGTGACCACCTAAATGGGTCATACACAGACTAACACACTACTGACTATGAAGAGGAAACAGGGTACTGATTCAAAGAGGGTACTTGATGTGTTCTGTTTTGTTGATGCATTTTTCTGAGACAGAATGTGTGTGTGTTTGTGTGCGCATATGTGCAACTCAAATTTGCACATATACATTAACACACACAAGCACATGCACAAACTGAACCCAAGTGCAGTGTCAACTTTTCCTAAACTGTTATTCCTGGTAGGTAAGGCAGGAGCTGATTCTCATATAATATATATATGTTGCTGAATGCAAAATATCCTGATCCATAATTTACATCAACTTCAGCTCTGGTCTTTTTCTCTCCTCTTTTTGTTGGGCACTTCATTGTCATCCCTTATACTATTTATGGTTATACAGGAATCCCTGCCTGGCCTGGGTATGGGTGAGAGTTGTGTAAAGGAAGGCCATTTCTCCTGAATACTTCAATGCTTCTGCATCCAATTGTACCACATGATCTACATTATACAAACTTTGATACATATACAGTTTGGATAATAGTACACACACACACACACACACACTGGTGTTCATCAGACACTCAGCATGGAAGTGCATCAGGCCATTTTCAGCTAAGCTCAGACCAGCCATCCTCAGTCCCGAGGTAGACACCCTGCCACCCTCAGTCCCGAGGCAGACACCCTGCCACCCTCAGTCCCGAGGTAGACACCCTGCCACCCTCAGTCCCGAGGTAGACACCCTGCCACCCTCAGTCCCGAGGCAGACACCCTGCCACCCTCAGTCCCGAGGCAGACACCCTGCCACCCTCAGTCCCGAGGCAGACACCCTGCCACCCTCAGTCCCGAGGCAGACACCCTGCCACCCTCAGTCCCGAGGCAGACACCCTGCCACCCTCAGTCCCGAGGCAGACACCCTGCCACCCTCAGTCCCGAGGCAGACACCCTGCCACCCTCAGTCCCGAGGCAGACACCCTGCCACCCTCAGTCCCGAGGCAGACACCCTGCCACCCTCAGTCCCGAGGCAGACACCCTGCCACCCTCAGTCCCGAGGCAGACACCCTGCCACCCTCAGTCCCGAGGCAGACACCCTGCCACCCTCAGTCCCGAGGCAGACACCCTGCCACCCTCAGTCCCGAGGCAGACACCCTGCCACCCTGTCCCGAGGTAGACACCCTGCCACCCTCAGTCCCGAGGTAGACACCCTGCCACCCTGTCCCGAGGTAGACACCCTGCCACCCTCAGTCCCGAGGTAGACACCCTGCCACCCTCAGTCCCGAGGCAGACACCCTGCCACCCTCAGTCCTGAGGCAGACACCCTGCCACCCTCAGTCCCGAGGCAGACACCCTGCCACCCTGTCCCGAGGTAGACACCCTGCCACCCTCAGTCCCGAGGTAGACACCCTGCCACCCTCAGTCCCGAGGCAGACACCCTGCCACCCTCAGTCCCGAGGCAGACACCCTGCCACCCTCAGTCCCGAGGTAGACACCCTGCCACCCTGTCCCGAGGCAGACACCCTGCCACCCTGTCCCGAGGTAGACACCCTGCCACCCTCAGTCCCAAGGTAGACACCCTGCCACCCTCAGTCCCGAGGCAGACACCCTGCCACCCTCAGTCCCGAGGCTGACACCCTGCCACCCTCAGTCCCGAGGCAGACACCCTGCACTCTGCTCAGTTTTCCCCCAGTGTGGGAGCCAGTCAGTTGGGGGGTAGCAAGCTGTTCTGTCAATCAATAATAAAGCAGGTGTTTGGATTATCTGGGATTTGCACCTCCTTACACCAGCATTTGAAGGCACAGGCCTGCTGCCCACCTTGTACCCGCATGACTACTTGCCTACATGGCTTATGTCAACATGGACAGCCCTGAAAAGAGCTTCTTAGCTTATGGTAATGGACTCACCCTACATTTCCCTGTGTGTGTGTGTGTGCGCGCGCGCGCGCGCGCGCGTGGGTGTGTGTGTGTGCCCTTGCATGGTTCATACAAGAGGGAGAGGGGAAAGGGGTAGAGATGGAACAAAGATTACTAGTTAAGGGAGTGACATCAAATAAAAGAACTTATAACAAAAAATTAAACACACAGGTCTTGTCAATCCGCTGCCTAGCCAGTCCAGCCAGGCCCTCCTCTTGCAGTCACTAGTCAATCGGTGCTTGTGCTTGTAACCGCCAATGACTGTATCAGGCGTGACATCCTTGACCACCCCCCACCCCACCGACCCCCCTCCGCCCTCCTCCCAACCAGCCAAGCCGGTCTCACCCAATGCCTCAGTGCAAACGGGGCCACCCACATTCCTCCACTGGCCCCATCCAGCGGTCAACATGCCACTGACCACTCCACCCCCAGTCAAGACAAAGGCACCGGCCTGGGGGATTCCTCCGTGTCCACGACAGACCGGGGAGTTCAATGGCTCCGTGTTTACCCTGACCACCTCCAGTCTGGGAGGAGAGATAGTTCCACGGTTTACTTTGACCACTAACTGGATCTGAGGGACAAAAATCCTCAAACCTAGAAACCCGACAGACAATTAGTTATGTGACGGGCCATTGAAGTAGCAACTCGCAATGCCAAGTGTTACAACACACACACACACACACACACACACACACACACACACACACAAATGCTGTATGCTGTCTGCTTTATTATTATTATTATTATTATTATTATTATTCTTTGTTGTTATTACTAGTCTTACACGAAAACTCGCCCTGATATAACCGTACCGGTTGACTGGGCGTAAAACACCAACTTACTTACTTACATGAACACTGCTCAAGCACCTCACCATGGGATATAGCGCTATTCTCTGCTTCCGAGCTGACCCACTGCATTCTGATATGCGACTGAATAAGTGTGCTTTACACAGCGCGTTTGGTGTACTTCAGCGCTGTTTGGCTGTTACGGGGCTGGTGCCACGTGAAACTGCTGCCGTCTCGGCGCACGTTCTGTGTACGCTAAACAACGGTTTAAAGTGTCAAAGCCACATACGTTGGGTGTGTGTGTCTTTCGCTGTAACCTGCCATCAGCACTTTTGGCAGAATGACAGGGATCGTTTACACGCTACAGCAGTAACATGTGGGTGGAAGGCATCCTGAAATAAGACTTAGAGTCAGCACAGAAAGTTGACCCAGGAGAAGAAAATTCTCACGCCGCCCCTGCCGGGAATCGACCCCGCGACCTTCTGGTCACGAGTCTGGCGCTCTGCCACAAAGCTATTAGGTAAAAGGAGACCACTTGCTACTCAGCAGTGCACAGAGGTGGGAGAGGACCAACTGATAGTAACGAAGTAGAGGTGGCCCACCTAACAATTTTAGTTAGTTAGTTGGTGCTTTTAGCCCAGACAACCACAAAGGGTTATATCAGGGCTATAATAATTGCGCCTAATAACAATAATAACACAATAACAACACGGATGTAGGTAGTAGGCGTTATTCAAACACACACACACAAACACCGTCAAAATGAATGCGTTACACTATGATAAAGTGTCTGGCTTCACTGATGTCTGTTGCTTTGCCCAGGCGGTAGTGGATGGGGGGTGGGGTCAAATCGGGACCCCTCTTTATTAGCGACATATTTCTCGTACCATCACACGAAATGCAACACCATCTCACAAACCATAACCATTCATATTATACATATTATGAAGATTTCAAAAGACCCAAATTCCGTTCCAGTGGTTGGCTGTACAGTAAAAGCGACACCTATTGGAAGTCACCACCCGTGACCACAAAGCGCCTCGCTGATGGGGCCTCCAGCCAACCCGAACCGGTTTTGATCCGGCCGGGACATGCGGGACATGGAGCGAACAACACGTGCACAAGGCTCTGTCTTTGGAGCTGTTCGCGTTTCAAGTCTAATGGAATGTGGAGGCCGGGACTTCACAAAACACTGAGTCGCAAGCCGATCTCTTCTTCTGTGTATACGTGCCTTCTCTTTGCTTGTCGCTTATTAATCCAACAGCACTTGGTTGTAAGGCCTCTGTCCACACCGGACAACCACTCCACAAACTCCGGCACTTCGGCCAGACTGACATACTCGTGAGCAAACAGAGAAGGAAGGAGAAGGAAGGAAGAGAGCCTGCAATGAACGATCCAATGAAACCAACAAAGAACAACAGTAGGGGGTAGAAAAAAGGAGGAGGTAATCAGTAAAACACACACAGAGAAAAAAATCCGGATCGAAATACTGTCTCTCAGTCACACTCTCTCTCTCTCTCTCCGAGTCTGTCTGTCTGTCTGTCTCTGTCTCACACACACACACACCACACGTGAAGACTGAAGGAAAACGAAAAGGAAGGGTTATTTGATCTGCGTGCAAACAGAGACTAGGTCTGGCCCGAGTCTTTGGTGACTTCCCTGCTCCATGAAAGCCGCTACGAGCCGAGCTGTCAACAGAGTCCGCTTGAAAGACGGCTCTCCTCTCGGCCCACCCCCGCCCTCTCCAAGCCCCAACCAACTGGCGTGGGAGTGTCCCAAATCCACATGCACCTGACTGTCTGTTGATTTTGTTTTCATGACGTCTGGAACTGATGACAAAGAACTGTGGCTGGTTCGAAGTGTTGCCGGGGAAAATGCGATATCGCTTGAATACGAAACCGGGGAAAGCCTCTTCTTTCACACCCCTTCTTTCTTCTTTCGCTCACTTCGCCCTCACTGGTATCCAGTCTCATGCCAGTGCTGCTCTGTGTGGGGTCACGTTACAGTTTATATCAGTGATGGCATACCGGAAGAAACGGAAACTACTGCTGGAGACGGTAAGCCAAACCTGAACAACGAAACGAAAAAACAAAACGAACATCTTAAAATACGATTACAAGGACAGTTTTTCTGGGGTCAAGACAGACCCGGTTCCGCATACAAGTGGGATGCAAACCCCCGTTTTCCCGGTTGGATCGTGTTCCTATTGCAGCCATACTACCAACACAAGCAACCGCCGCCCGGTACCTGCGTGCAGTTGTAGTTCACGCATGGAACGAGTTACCTTCCACCGTCCTTTTTCTTTTCATGGCGCTTTACGTCCACAGAAACCGCGTGGATTATTAGGGGCGGAGGCGTTCCTCCCCGTTTCTCACGGTCACTATTTTTATCTACAATTATTTCTTTTCTTTTCTTTTGGACCATGTTTGTGAGGAAGGTACGAGTGAAGCGAGTCGTGTTTGTTTGGAAAACTATAAAGACATTTACCGTCTTGCAAGTATGTCGGTTTTTGTGAATGCGATTTATACAGTGTTTGTTAACACAGGCTGCCCGTTTCACTCGAGGCCTTTTAACGTACGTGTACGTGTGGTTGTGTGTGTGTGTGTGTGTGTGGACCCAATTTGTCACTATTTCAATTCTGTCTTCCTCCATTTTTGCCCCCTCCCCCCTCCTTCCCTCCCCGTTATAGTACGTGTGTGTGTGTGTGTGTGTGTGTGTGTGTTGTGTGGTGTGTGAGAGAGAGAGAGAGAGGGGGGGGGGGGATACAAAATGAGTATAATATATATAATATTCTTCAGGTTTTATTATACGTTTTTGTAGATCTCGTAAAACGCGGAGCACACCGACGTGAAGAACCAGCAAGACCATTCATCACATTGTAAGTTAGGCCAAGAGTGAGTATGACTCACTCACAAGTGAGTATGACTCACTGACACTGTTCACGACGAAGAAGACTCACGAGCCACAGAGTGAAAGAGCCAGTAAGACTGAAGCCGGGAAGACCTCATTCCCATTAGCACGTGAAACACCCAGAACTACACCCTGACCTACTCCAAACAGAAAAGAAAGGACATTTTACAAAACTACACCCTGACCTACTCCAAACAGAAAAGAAAGGACATTTTACAGCTGAGTGTTCTCATCCGACAAACTTAAAATACAAAAAAGGACTTCCACTTCTGCGTCCGACACCCCGCGGCAGAGGCAACGACTCAACGGTGGTTGTTTTGTTTGTTTTTGTTTCTTTTTTCTTTTTTTCTTACTTTGCGAAAATTCGCCCGACCTTCACAGTGTCAAAAGGGCCGGATACTTCCTCGGATATTTTTTCAAACTTCGTCATTTTTGTGGAAACGCCGAAGCGCTTCACTTTTATCCAGACGCTTAAGTAGTTCACATTCTGCCCAGTTTTCCGAGTCCTTCTGTTGGCCTTGTTTCCCTTATGGCAAAGGAACCGGAATGTTTCCTCCGCGAAAACACTTCAATGCACGAAAGCAAAAACGGTCTTCCCATTCTGGGCCTGAACAAACCCAACCCAAACTGTAATCATTCATATATACATCGGGACCCCCCCCCCCCCCCCCCCCCCCAATGCCAGGCCCACAATTTCAGTGTTCGGTCAAGGCCAGAGCCATTTCTCCGCTTTTGTTGCAGGGTGAAGGTTTCGTGGTGAGGTGCGGGGGGGAGGATGAGGGACGGTGAGGGTGAGACGTGGCGGGGGTGGCGGTGAAGGGGCGTGGGGTGGAGACTACCCGGTACTGTCAAGACATGTAAGAGAATATTAAGAGTGAGGCAGCGTAAAGACATGAAAGAGAACAAGAGTGACCTCTTTGACAATCTCTGTCCTAGTCACTTCGCCTGGCGCTCAACACGGACCGCAGGCCTGTCGAGGACACACAGTAGGCAGTCCTGTCGAGGACACACAGTAGCAGCTCTTGCTGTCAAAAACACCTTTGGAATCCTGCTCTGTCAATGGAGAAAGCGCGCGCGCACGCGCACGCGCATGTGTGTGTTGGGGGGGGGGGGGGGGTGTCTTCTTCTCTCTCTGCCGTCTGTTTTAGAGTTACAAAACACATGGTTGGGTTTCATTTTAAAGGCCCCGCTGAGAGATCTATAAAGAACTCAGTCTGCTTGAATCCACCACGGCTCCGATGTATAATAATTAATATCTCCATCAGTCAGTCTGACCCGGTGATTGACACTCAAGAAGCGTCTTTGGAGTTTCTCCTGGGGAGGTCTGTGCACAGAGAAGGGGCGGGGGAGGGGGCGAGAGAGAGAGAGAGAGAGAGAGAGAGAGAGAGAGAGAGAGAGAGAGAGAGAGAGAGAGAGAGAGAGAGCATTTCGAAATTCGGTATAAAATCAACGAGGCTTTTCAGACCACGCTCGGTGTGGCCAAGCGCTATGTTGGCAGGCAGACAAATGTCGGTTCCAGTCCGCTTCCGCTCTCCTTTCATCTCTTCCACCTAAATGCTGCTTTACGTCCACACAAACCGTAGGACCAGGACGGCCACCTCCACTTTTACACAGCTCCCGAGTTCTGATCCTCCGTTCGCTTCAGAAGTTGTGGTTTACGGACAGCCTTGTGACTTTGGCCATCACAGTAATGACACTTTAAAATGGCTCACACCGCTGCCCGCGTTAAGCACCATGTTTACTTTTTGCCCGTCGTAGTGTAGTCACTCTGGAGGTGCGAGTGTAGCGCTAGGTATACTCCCCCCTCTTGGTATCTCAGTCCTTGCCAGCACCCCCCTCCCCACCTCTTGGATCGTCTCGAGCACCCCCCCCCCCCTTGTATCTCAGTCCTTGCCAGATACCCCCCCCCCCCCCCCCTCCAGTACCCCCCTTACTCTAGTCTCGTCCTCCCCCCCACCTCTTGGGATTCAGTCCCAGTCACCCCCCCCCCCTCTTGTATCTCAGTCCTTTTACCACCCCCCCCCCCCCTATTCATCCGCCTAGTACCACCCACCTCTTGGTATCTCAGTCCTTGCCAGTACCCCCCCCTCTTGGTATCTCAGTCCTTGCATGCTACCCCCCCCTCTTGGTATCTCAGTCCTTGCCAGTACCCCCCCACCTCTTGTATCTCAGTCCTTGCCAGTACCCTCTCTTGGATTCAGTCCTTGCCAGTACCCGCCCCACCTCTTGGTGTCTCAGTCCTTGCCAGTACCTCTCGTCATTGGTGCGTGCAGCCAGTCCCGATCAAAGTAAGTCCTCGAGTGTGCCAGTTCTGTTCTGACCTCTTACCCTCTTGGTGCAACCACGTGTTGAGAAGGCCGACCAGTTCCTTTAATTCAGCAAGCTCCGACAGCCCGCCGACCGAGGCCGTTGCCAATACATTTAATGAGCTGGGCCGTGTACGTGGCGATAAAACAGTGACCAGTGTAAAACGGTCCGGACAAACGGGTCCTGTGGCAGCGGCAGAATGGAAGGAAGCCCCCGCTGTCCAGTTTATCGCCAACGGTCTGCCGCGTAACGACCCTACCCAGAGCTGACCACAAGCACGGAAACATTACACACAGAAAAAGGAGAAACAGGAAGCTGTTTTCTGTTGTGTTATGAGTGTAGGTGTGCGTATGTGCATCTGACGTATGTGTGTGTGTCCGTGGCGCGCGTCTGTGTGTGTGTGCGCGCGCGCGCACGCGCGTGAGTTTGTAAGAGTGCGCGGGCGCCAGTCTGTGTGTGTGTGTTCGCGCGCCTGTCTGCCTACTTACTTATGGATTTACTTACTATGGCACAGTATTGTGAGCCGGTTTGACCTAGCGGAAAGGCGTTAGGCTAGTAAGCAGAGGGACCTCGGTTCGAATCCGCTTCTGCTCTCCTTTCTCTTCAAAGATTGTGGTCTGTGGACACTGTCTTGTGACTTTGTCCCTCACAATTAATGAAACATTAAAAAATAAATTACAAAAATGGCTCCTATCGCTGCCCACCTCAACGCAGGAGTCATTCTGGTGGTGACAGTGTAGCGATAGGTATAACAGTCTCCCTCTCCCCCCACCTCGATATCCCCTTCCCCCCTTCCCTAATAAGCCTCACGGTTTCTGCGGACGTTAAGCACCATGTTTACTTTTGGCACAGTACTGTTCACATTTATTCTGGGGGAGCAATAATTTCCGGCACCCACGTCTTTGTAGCACTTTAGCAGGCCCGGAGTGACACGGCCACAGGCGACGGCCACTGACATAAACTGTAAAAACGGCCTGGGGCTCCGGCCGAGAAGTCAAGGAAGGAAGGCGATGCGGTAAGTAAGTCGGCGTGTTTGTGAGCTGACTCGGCACTGGACACAGTGGGCACGGCTACCTGCGACCGGACATTGGCAGCCGCTTCTACAAAGGTCAACAACCTACGACCAGGAGTCAGCACTCCCCAGTTAGCCCAGCCACTGGCGGGAAAGTGTGTGTGTGTGTGTGTGTGTGTGTGTGTGTGTGTGTGTGTGTGTGTGTGTGTGTGTGTGTGTGTGTGTGTGTTATTTTAAAGTAGACGGGCTTTGGCAGCATTAAGCCATGCGGTCAGCGGAGTTTGCAGCATTAAGCCATACGGTCAGTGGAGTCTGCAGCATCAAGCCATACGGTCAGTGGAGTCTGCAGCATCAAGCCATGCGGTCAGCGGAGTCTGCAGCATTAAGCCATACGGTCAGCGGAGTCTGCAGCATTAAGCCATGCGGTCAGCGGAGTCTGCAGCATCAAGCCATGCGGTCAGCGGAGTCTGCAGCATTAAGCCATACGGTCAGTGGAGTCTGCAGCATTAAGCCATACGGTCAGCGGAGTCTGCAGCATTAAGCCATGCGGTCAGCGGAGTTTGCAGCATTAAGCCATGCGGTCAGCGGAGTTTGCAGCATTAAGCATTCAGCCCATGAGTCATGGCCAGACCAAAAATGTATCCGCAAAACCCAAAATAGTTATAATACAGAAAACTAGTATGGCGCCCCATCTTCCACACTCAGTGGAAGCACACTGCGCTTTAAAATAACACTACCATTAATACACCCACACATGCACCTACCCGCACAGCAGAAGCAAACGAAGACCGTTGGTGTACAACAATAAAAAAAAGATTTAAAAAAAAGAGAAGCAAACAAAATATTCAACGAGCTGAAAACCAGTTATTGTCACGCTCCAGTTTTTGTGAAAGCTTATATATATATGTTAATGCATAGTAATAGGCAACGCGGTTCCGTTTGACTGCGGCCAGCCCGTGAAGTTGTTTGAAGTGGAAACAGAAAGGAGACAGAGAATCATCTTGGTGTCACATGTATAATAATCTGAAGGGGAAAAGTCGATACTAATGAGCTTACCCTGCTGAATAGAGCCATTTTTTCCTTTCTTCCTTTCATTGTGTACCACATACAGCCCACTACCATTGTGTACCACATACAGCCCACTACCACTGTGTACCACATACATCCCACTACCACTGTGTACCACATACAGCCCACTACCACTGTGTACCACATACATCCCACTACCATTGTGTACCACATACAACCCACTACCACTGTGTACCACATACATCCCACTACAGGGCACTACAGGGTACAGTACCACATACAGGGCACTACCATTGTGTACCACATACAGGCCACTACCATAGCATACCACATACAGCCCACTATGACTGTGTGCCACATACAGCCCACTACCATTGTGTACCACACACAGCCCACTACCAATGTGTACTACATACAGCCCATTGCCAGTGTCTACCACATACAGCCTACTACCACTGTGTACCACATACAGCCCACTACCATTGTGTACCATACACAGCCCACTACCATAGTGTACCGCATACAACCCACTACCATTGTGCACCACATACAGCCCAATACCATTGTGTACCACATACAGCCTACTACCACTGTGTACCACATACAACCTGCTACCATTGTGTATACAATGGTATACAACCCATCGCAACCACTGGAACTGGAAGTATCGTTTTTGTTTAATTTTTTTAGCCTGTGCATTAATTTGTTTTATTATTTTATTTTATTTTTTAATCAGGTCACCTCTCTGAACAGTTTTCACAGCCCCACAACTTGGACTGGGAAAGACAGGCTTGGACCCACATAGGCTTGGACCCCTGTAATATCATGGCAGTGCATGACACCTCTACTCCTTTAGCCTGCAGTCAGGCGTGAAGATCCTGGTACCGTCTACCGTGCCCGGATCATCCAGCAAGCCAGACTGACACAATGGATCATAATGTTGCCGTCTGCCTGTGGGGTCTGAAGTGAAGGTCACGTCACACCACATAGAGTCCCACTTTCTGAACGAGACGACTGATAGGAGAGGGAATACGTCATGCTGCCTTTTGCCTAAGCTGTCTGAGGCAGAGCTCAGGAGCTGTGTGAAAGTCGAGGTGGCCGTCCTGGGCTCCCGTCCCTAATAAGCCTACGGTTTCTGCGGACGTATAGCAACACTTCAACCAAAGCTGTCTGAGGTGAAAGGTCGTGGTGTCAAACACGTGCTTCAGCGCTTACACAAGAAAGGATTGACGTCATGGCCGGCTATACATGACGTTGCCTATTGCCTATTCTTATGGGGTCTCAACCACGGGAAGGCCTTGGTATCATTATAACGTGTCGCAATTCCTGAACAAGGCGGACTAAGTACAGAAGTACACCATGTGACAAAAGGTGTTTGAAGGTCTTAGTGTCGGATGACTTGTCCAAATGCCTACACAAGACAGACCCAGCCATACTGGAGTAAAAATTCAAGGTTGCTTTACAATGAATACTCTTTCTTAATATTTTCTGTGTGCCACGTTTACATATTTCACTCTGGCTTGTTTTTACTGAATTAACCTGAGCAAAACGAATTTCGTCCCTCATGTACATATTCGCGGTCACTTGCTTGGGTAGGTTTTTTTCATGTTCTTAACCTTTTCAAACAGAGGTTAAAAGTAAATGCGTGTTTTAAGAGAAAAACAGGCTGACGGATGCCCGTGCTGACAGGAATAAAAAACAAAAACAAAAAACAGGCTGAGGAGCTGACAGGAATGGAACAACAGGCTGACGGATGCCCGTGCTGACAGGAATAGAACAACAGGCTGACAGATGCCCGTGCTGACAGGAATGGAACAACAGGCTGACGGATGCCCGTGCTGACAGGAATAGAACAACAGGCTGACAGATGCCCGTGCTGACAGGAATGGAACAAGAGGCTGACGGACGCCCAAAGCCCATGCTGACAGGAATGGAACAACAGGCTGATGGACGCCCAAAGCCCATGCTGACAGGAATGGAACAACAGGCTGACGGACGCCCGTGCTGACAGGAATGAAAAACAGGCTGACGGACAGCCGTGCTGACAGGAATGAAAGAACGGCGCCGACGAAGGGACAGGAACGCCAGCGCGAAAGGCACGGCAACGGAGCCTGTCGGCGGAACACTTGTGGAGGGGTACAGGTAGATGACTACTGGAAAGCTCACCTGTCACTTTTATGGGCCCATCACCAGCAGATGCGTACAAAGCTACCGCGGTATGGGGGGGGGGGGGGGGGGGGGGGGGGCGGCCGTTGCGACAGCTCGCTTCCTTTACCACTAACCCCAAGACGCCCCTGGACTCCGCTAAACTTCGGGCTACTGGGGGGAGGAGGGGGGGGGGGGGGAGGTAGTGTAGCACAGGTTTTGAGTTTGAATCTTTGCGTGCTACAAGGAAGGCGTCAAGGGAAGGGGTGTGTGGTGGGGCGGTCCGACACTGAACCCACTGGGAGAGGTCGTTCCACCCCTGTACCGGACAATAACGCGTAATCGCCGAAGAAGGAGAAAATGGTGTTTTGCACCTAAGCATACAAGCGCCACAAAGCAGCAGCCAACGGGAGCCCAAACAAGCCATTCACACGCACGGGATGTAAACAAGCGTGAACAGAGTTCACCCCTTTCCAATCAGACTGCATTAAAGGAGACAAGCAGCTAAACAAACGAAAGCAACTGAAACTCCTGGCTTTCACCGAGACTATCGAAATCATTTGAAAGGGGCGAGAATCCGCGCCTAGGAAAAGGCAACGTTCGACCCCTGACCCTGATATTGCACGCACAGCTCGACCCCTGACCCTGATATAGCACGCACAGCTCGACCCCTAACCCTGATACTGCACGCGCAGCTCGACCCCTGACCCTGATATTGCACGCACAGCTCGACCCCTGACCCTGATATTGCACGCACAGCTCGACCCCTGACCCGTACCCTCATATTGCACGTACAGCCCTCACTCCAATCATCAAACCTCTGCGCCCCCCCCCCCCCCCCCCAATTATTCGTTAACGCTAAATGAACCCCTTAATTACCCTCATCATCTGTTGAGCGCCAACAGTTTAGCACCTAGATATCAGTTTATTTGACCTGCAGACCCTATGTCTGTCTGCCTGTTTCTCTGCGTGTGTGTGTTGGTGTGTGTGTGTGTGTGTGTGTGTGTGTGTGTGTGTGTGTGTGTGTGTGTGTGTGTGTGTGTGTCTGTGTGTCTGTGTGAGAGAGAGAGAGAGAGAGAGGGGGGGGGGGAGGGTGCTCTTTCTCTCTCCTTCTCTTCTGTTTCTCTACTGTTTATGAAGGGGTGTCCGACGGAACAAGCACAGTGAGTTTGTGTAGACCAGAGAACAGCGCTATATAAAAGTTACCTATTGTTATTATTATTCTGGCACAAACCTCTCACGTCTCAAAACAAGGCGGCATAGCTGTGGGTTGGAATTCCGGGTTAATCTCTCTTTCTCTCTATCGCTTTCAGGGTGGTGGACTCAGTGTCTAGTCCTTTGGAAATATGGAGGACACGTGTGCAGCAAGTAATCGCACGCACATTACACACCAACGGCAGCGTTGAAAGAAGAAGGGGGGAGGGGCGCGGGGGGTCATATATATATATATATATATATATATATATATATATATATATATATATATATAGGCTAGGTGGAGAGATTATGCGACGGCTGGCTTTCCTAGCGGGGAAATGATGCGGCTTTACCACAGAGACAATGTAAATAATTAAAGAAATACGAAACCAACACACAAACCCAAGGCCTTACGTATATATAATTTTATATAATATGTAGGTCCAAGCACAAACCCACAAGCCGAAGAGCCCGGGTTGCTATAGCGACCAGCCGTGTGTTCAAGAGAGCAGACGGCTCGAGTCTCATCACGGGTGGCTGCTCCTTACACTCCACGACCCCGTGTGTCACCAAAGAAAGCGGCAGCAAAGCCACAGGCAGCCGACGGCTGTTTAGCACTAACCGGGCTGTATTCATTTTCGGGTGAAAGACCCTCCTATTTACTAACCCCTCCCCCCCCCCTCCCTCATGGCACTATTCACCCTACGCCTTTCCCATAACGTGTACAATATACAGCATAGCCTGCATCCATAATATACCCCCCTCTCCCTTCAACCTCACCCACAAAGGATGGGGGTGGGGGGGTGGGGGTGGAATGCATACAGGAATTACTATTTTTTATATTTATATTTTATTTTATGTCCTCTAGAATTCATCTGTTGACTAAAAGCCGGTTGTGTGAAACGTGACCCCGTGGGTTAAGGTCAGAAGGATTGAAAAGTTTTCCGCTGTCCTGGGCTGGTGTTGGTAGCGTCAGGGGGACTGCGCCACGCTTGCTGACTCAGTAACCGACACCGTGAAACTGGAGATGGAGAGCAAAGCCAACGCTAGCAGTAGCAGTCAACTCCGTTGCTGATGTGTGTGGGGTTTTTTTCCGCGTGTGTGTGTGTTGACAGAGCTACATGGGGTGGGGGACTATCGTGTTCAACCACTCTCACTTCTCTCGCCCCGTATCCTTTACTTGTACCCCTGAAGAAGTAGCTTCTATCCCCCCCCCCCCCCCCCAGTTAAGTTTTACCTGCTGTCTGAAGCGAAACCGCCCTGATATAACCGTAATGGTTGACTGGGCGGAAAAACGCAGTTACTTACTTATTGTAGCGAAAATGTCGAGGCAAGAATGAATCACGACAGCCTTCAGACTGAAATCTCTCAGTCTGTGCACCACACACAGCCAACACCCCCCCCCCCCAAGTCTGTGCACCACATCCACACCAAAAAACCCCCCCCCCCAGTCTGTGCACCACATCACACCAAACAGCCCCCCCCCCCCAGTCTGTGCACCTCACACACCAAACAGCCCCCGGACAAGCGAAAGAGTTCAGCCTCAGCTCCAGACAGGGTGGATGCCAATACTGTGCATCAGCACCCATTTCGTCAGGTGACAGAAAGGGCACAACACGCACCCTGTGCGGCCTGGTCCTACCCGGTCCGCAATGTGAAAAGACTCCCCCCCCCTCCTCCACGCACCCCCCACCCCTCTGTCCGTCAGCTTATCCGGTGGACTTAACTAATTCATGAGCTGCTGGGTTTCTTTGATAAATGTTCAATTCCTTTGTTAAATATACTCGGGTTGGTTGCTTACACTGTTAAAGATTCCACAAAATGAAATGAGTTTTGCCTCAACAATGACTAGGTCTTCTATTTGGTATATTTAGCCACAATTAGGTAATTTTACCAGTATCTTCAGTCATAATGAGGTCATTTACTTCCTGAATATCTTTAGTCATAACTGGGTCATTTACTCTTATGCCACAATCAGGCCTTTTACTCTTTAGAGTTGCTGTAGCCACAACTTCATTTACACTGTAGCATGGGTCTTGTCTAACATTACTACTTCAGTCACATTGATTTTGCTATGACTAATGTGAGTGTCTTTTCTAGACCTACCAGTCTATCTTTAGCCACAACTGTAATCATACTATGAGTCATCAGACAGTCTCTCTTTGCCTACAGTTTGGTCCTTTACCCTTTCTTCACCAAAGACAATTTAAATAGGTTAAGTGTTATTATTATACATGTTGATAAACTTGATTGCATGTTTCATATCCTAACATCCTGAGTTTGTTTCTGTTTGACTCTGTAAAGTATATATATATATATATACATATACATATATATGTATATATATATATACCATGACAAGGACATGCCAAACTCAGGAGGCTGTTGGCAGGGAATTCCAACATAAACATGGCAATAACTGGCAGCTGTCTGGAAACAGCAAGCAGCAGGGACAACACAAACATGCTCCACCTTTGATAACAAAACAACTTCAAAGCACGCTCTGTCTTTGAGCAGCAGTAGCAATATCAAAACTATACCTTATCCTACAGTAGCAGTAGCAACAGTTTACCATACGATTACATTGCCACTTTTGTGTGTTCTTCAACGTGCACATCAGAAGAACAATGGATCTCATTTTTGTGTATGTTTTTTGTTGTGTGTTTTTTCATTGTTTTTTTTCTCTTACCAGATACTGAGTGCTACCACCTGCCCCCCTTCATTACCAGTGGGGACGATTTGCATGCTGCCAACACAATGCTGGAGCCCACAACCTCTTGCACCCCACCACCACAGCTACCTGAGAGTTTCAGTGTCATCATGTCCAACACAGCACACACTGTGTCCACACCCAAAGACCGAATGTTGGAGTCTCTCATTTTCACTGAGTCCAATACAGCACACAGTGTGTCCACACCCAAAGACCTTATTTTGGAGTCTCATTTCCACAGTGTCCAACACAGTACACAGTGTGTCCACACCCAAAGACATTACGTTGGAGACTTTAATTTTCATTGTGTCCAACAATGCACACAGTGTGTTAACACACAGAGATGTGTAACACTTAGGAATATTACTGTCACAATGTCCAACACAGCACACAGTGTGTCAACACCAAGAGATGTCTAAACGCTTGAAAATCTCACTATCACTGTCTACAGCACACAGACTACAGTGTCCACACCCAAAGATGTGATAACTGTTAAGCCCATTCTTAATTGGGCAAACTTTTCTTTGTGAACCTAGTTGGAAGTATTCGTCGAAGCTATATTCGGGGTCCAAAAAGCTTCGCTCAACATGTTCTTGGAACATTCACCCTATTCGACGATCACTGCCTCTGATTGGCTGAGAGCAGAGCTCTCCTGTGGATGAAGAAAAAATAAAAATAAAAATGGATGACGGTGTCGCTAGGTTCTCACACACTTGGAGGGAATTTGTTTATTTGTTGACTTGTGGGAGGCGCAGCCTTGTCTCAGAGACCCAGAATGAGATAGTAGTTAGTTGAATTACCCTGTGAGGGATGATTAAAGTATATTGACTTGACTTGACTTGACTTTAGCCTACATTTTCAATCATGCTGTCTGCTGCGTGTCTGCCCCAAGTTCGGGCCGAAGCTTGCACCTCATTACAAGCCAGTTGAGAACGAAGTAAAGTTTGGACTGTCCGAACCATGTTTGGCGAACTAAAAGTTCAATTAAGAAACGAAACATAGTTCGTCGAACTGTCTGAAGCATGTTCGGTGAACAAACATTCGCCCATTTCAGAATGGGCTTTAGGCTTGAGAATCTATTGTCATTGTGTGCTTGGGACACAGTACACAGTGTGTCAGTGTGTAATGTCTGAGTCTCTCATTGCCAAATGTTACTGTGTCCAGCACAGCACACAGTATGTCAAAACCCTGAGACGTGTTGTGTTTGTGACTATACATACATGTGTAAGTGTCACTGTGTCCAACACAGCACTGGGTGCATCAACACCAAAAGATGTGTTACTGTTTTTGTGTACACTCTCAGTCCACTGACTGTGAATGCATCCCCTAGACTTTTGCTCTCATCCTGGCGGACAGAGCGGAGGCTGGAGCAAAGCCAGTTGCAGTCAATGCCCTACACCATAGCAGTTGGTCTAATCTACAGGACTGCTCAGACACAGCAATAAGATCATTGTTCTGAAGCTAGACTACAGCACCTGCCTAAATAGTAAATCAATGCTGGGGGACACTACATCCAGTTTTTCATGAACCTTTCTGAGTTCTGGTCATAGAACCACAACAGCAACAGCAACACTATTATTAGTAAGGGGCAGAAGTGCCATTTCACTTGGTCCTTCCTGGACTGTGCAAGAACAGAATGGTAAAACATGTATTCCCCTTCCTTAATCAAAGGTTGGTGTGCTAACTTTTCCCGGATGGAATGGAATGTAAAATTAATTAACCATATTTTGACCCAACAGACAAAATGTCACTCGTCAACAGATACACATGTGTATACATGTACACAAAACACATGCACACACACTGAGCAACAGACACATAAAGTACACTCTGTCATTCCTTATCCCAATCTCTCAGTTCCCCCCATCTCCACCCCACCCCCCTGCCTACTTACCCATCAGCAGGAATATCCCTGAGCTGCAGTCCCAGCTTTTTCAGCTGAATGACGAAGCTGGGGAAGTTCTCGTCATCAGCCAGGTACGACTCAATCTTCTTCTCTTTCCTGTATGCCTCCCGGATGGCCCGCTCCTGCTGCTTGTTGAAGGTGGAGGGCTGTGGATGCCCCGCATGGGGCTCCAGCCGCTGGTTCCTCGTCATGGCTGGGTGATTTGGGGCCACGATCTGCCCTGCTCTGCGATACTGGTTCTGGCGGTGTGGCAGGTAGCCAGGTGGAACGTAGTGGCTGGCGGTTCCTGACATGCAGGCTGTGGTGAGTCTACCTCGCTTCCCTGCTAATTACACACTTGGCTGGTCTCAGACTCAGAGGCATCAAGTGTCACAGCCAAGCCCCTGCAATGTGTACACATCTACATGTCCATGGTACATATACATGTACTCACAACTGTGTCTTCCAGCACAAACTAGTGGTACACTATTTTTGATGTAAATTGTGTTCCCCGAAAAGATTTAACAGAAAATGTTCTTCAGTTGCTGCTCTCAAATCGACTGTAGTAGGGTACTGAAATCTGATATAATCTACAGCTGAAAATAGTGATAGTTTTCTCCAAAGTCCAACACAGCGCAATTCCTCTTTTAAGACCCCCTTAAAAATCCAGCAAAAGTGGTCTTGCATGGAAATTATTGAAGAAAGTGGTTTTAAAAGAGGAGGTGGTCTCATCTGGGTGTTCCTTCATGGGGTTGTAGACTTGTACAGCAGAGCCCCTACTTTAATCCCCCCCCCCCCCCCACCCTGCCCCCTCATGATCAAACAAGGCAGGGTGGCCCTTGGTGAGAGGTTCACTTACATAATTATACAGAAACTCTATAATTAGAAGGAAACAGTTTCAGAAAAGAAGAAGAAAAGCAGTCTTAAAAGATGAACAGTCTCTCATGTAGGCAATGAAGGTGGTCTTTCATGAGGGCTTGCACGGTGTTGCAATATCTAGACAAATTTACCTCACACTGACATAGTGACACAGCTCTGTTATTATCTTCTCCCATTACACACAATCACAGGTTGATGGAATACTTCCAAGCAATGGTCAATCTGACTTCAGAGAGTCAAAGAAACCCACTATGTATCCATGATTAACTCAAATTCAGATAGAAAAATCCATTCTGCATGGTTAACCTAACTTCAGACAAAGAAACCCACTCCACATGGCCTACAAATTCACAGTCAGTTTTTATATAATAAAAATACTATAAATGCTACACTATATAATTTTTGCAGCAATATTCTCTGATCAACACAAACTCACTGTGCTTTACCAACAACAACAGCAACAAAATCTCTTGACATCAGAAAATAAACATTAAGTTAAGAGTATAAAATGCAAATGAAAGTAGCAAAACACACACACACACACACACACACACACACACACACACAAAACCACACACACACATACACACAAAAAGATAATACAAATCTACTTAGTATTAAGTAATAAGAATCGCATCATGCATCTGGTGCTGGTGCTAACACATTTTACAATTTTTTCAATAAGCTCATTCAATTCCTAAAAGGTTTTTCGTTTTTTAGTTGTTGTTTTTTGTTTTGTTTTGTTTTTTAATAAACATGAAGTTCACGCTCACAGAATCATGCAAGTACAAAAAGTACTGCCACAAATGAATGAAAAGATGGAACATGGAACAGCTCTTATATAGTCTTAAATGAAATGAGAAGATTTAAAGGTTGCAGGGCCTACTGATTTGCATACATTTGACTCTTTAAGTGTGAAGCAAACATAACATTCATAAAAAGATATAAAAATGTTAATCATGAAGTAAAACTAAAACTGATTAAGTAAAAGATCAAATTATTGTTTGGAGCCCACTGACCTAGATAATCTATAAGTTAACAAACTGGGTTAACAATTTTTTTTAAATAACACAAAATAAATACTGAGAAACTAAAAAGTCTTGCACACTTACCAGCAGCTGAATAGCTGTGACAGTGAGAGTCAAAATCCACACGCTGCTGATTAAGAGGAGAGCGCTGTTTACAAGTCCGGCCCGTAGGCTTGTTACACCACTGTATGCCGTTGCCGTGACCTGATCGGGCGATTCACTGTAGATCACTCCCTACCCCTGGCTTACACACCGTCCATGACTGAAATATTCCTGCAGCCCATTCACCGTCCATTTAAATATCAACGCCAGCTTATCTCCTCTCAGCCGATGCCGTGGCCGGCGGGTAACCTGAAAGACAAGTTTCCCAGTGATCTCAGAAGCAATTTGGTTACACGGTTGGCTGCCCGTCTTTTGGCAACTTGCGACTCAATTGTGAAATGTTAGCTTTTCAAAGCTAAATCATTAACTACAGGTCCCAAATGAAAAAGAAATAAATATCCTAAACAACAACAAAACTTGGCAATGAACATTTGATCCAAAAGGGAAGAAGCTCACTGAAGTAAAAGGCTGTCATACAAGTTGTTTACCTGAATAATCGACCAAACTTGTCCCACCTGAATCGTTGTCGCTGAATCGCTGCCGGAAATTTGACTGGGGGGAAGTGCGCAGGCCGGAAGTAAATAGCAGACGAAATTTGTTTCTAAGAATAGCATAAATCTGCACTTAATGCACTGCTTTCGTACAATTTCTTATTGTCGCAGTAAAGAAAATGTTGAAAATAAGTTCTGTTTGCTTCAAAATTATTATAGAAGTTAGATCTTGTCACAGACATCAGAACTGTTTTCAGTTTTTGACATTTAAAAAACATTTGGGTAAATCTTAAATGGATTATTCTTGAAGATATAGTTTCGCATGTGGGAGAACGAGAGGCGCTAGCTTTGTTTCGATGGTTGAACGAGACGGAATGTTTCATCACTTTTGTTTACAGCCTTGAAGGTCCTTATAATTTCGTTTTACAGTCGATTAAAAAAAAAAAAAAATTATAGCGCTTATTATTACTGCTTAGTATCGGCATGATTTAGCATCATGGTCCACGTGAAATAATTCGTGCATGGCGTTATTGTGTCGTATGTGATCCAATTTTTATTGCTCACAACTCGGTTGCGGAAACAGAAGCTCGTAAAACTAAAAGTGCCGTGTGCGTGACTCACTGATCATGAGATGGAGCTACAACCACCATCTGAGTTCTCTTATTGTATTCAGTTCAAGGGCAAGCAGGGAGCATTAGGCTAAAAACAGACAGTATGAAAGACATCTACTAACGGAGTATCGACTGCATTGGCCAACAGAGAAGAAACAGCACTCAAGTGAGACAACACATACAACAATAATAGTTAGTTGTAATAACCGATGCAACACGGGCTTCCTTCGTTTGTCGGCCACGACGGCATATGGTACTTAAGTGAATGACAGCCTGAACGTGATCCTATCATCGCTTCACCCAACAACCACCAACATGTCCAAGAGCTCATCATCTGTGTCCGTCAGACTGAGGCCTGATTCCAATGTTGATACTGGTTCTACACACTCCGTCTGCCTGCTGGAAGTGGCACCAGTGAATTCCCATTTCTATGGTAACGGATAAGTTCATCTGCTATCAATCTTGACCAGTCCAGCTGCTGTGTTGATCCCAGTGCAGCAGCTGACCAGTACAACTTTTAGCCATCATCAACCCTATTGTAGTCAGTTAATGAGTTTATGATTTATGAAAGACCAGGTTTAGACAGAACATTTGTTATGCTTCCTTAAATGAGGGGAGCTTCTGCTACAGATGTAGAACTTATCAGTGCTAGATGGTAAATGTGGGGTCCTAGATGGTGGCAATAGGGTCCTAGATGGTGGCTATGGGGTCATGACCAGGTTTTATTAGGTCCTAGAGGGTGCTTATTCAGTCCTAGATGGTGGCTATAGGGTCCTACTCCTAAACAGTGGCAGTGGTGTCCTAGGTCATGACTGTAGGATCCTAGCCAGTGGCAGTAGTGTCCTAGGTCATGGCTGTAGGGTCCTAGCCAGTGGCAGTGGTGTCCTAGGTCATGGCTATAGGGCCCTAGCCAGTGGCAGTGGTGTCCTAGGTCATGGCTATAGGGCCCTGCCAGTGGCAGTGGTGTCCTAGGTCATGGCTATAGGACCCTGCCAGTGGCAGTGGTGTTCTAGGTCATGGCTATAGGGCCGTGGCAGTGGTGTCCTAGGTCATGGCTGTAGGGTCCTAGCCAGTGACAATGGTGTCCTAGGTCATGGCTATAGGGCCCTGCCAGTGGCAGTTGTGTCCTAGGTCATGGCTATAGGGTTCAAACACATAAAAGGTTCAAAAGAACGCTATTTATTAGGACAAGACAAAACCAGCAAATTTTCAGGGTAATCCCTTTTGTCAAGCTACAAAACGACACTTAACAGTTAAGCAGTCAAAAACAGTGAAAAATGAGCCACTTACCTGTTTTTGGTTGAGCTATGGACATTGCTTTCCTATCCAGTCTGTCCACCACTCACTAGACAGGAATCACTGGACAGGAAAACAGCATACATAGCACAGCCAAAAACAGATAAGTAGCTAATTTTTCACTGTTTTTGACTATTTAACTGTTGTTTAAGTGTTGTTTTGTAGTTTGACAAAGGGGATTACCCCGAAAATTTGCTGGTTTGTCTTGTCCTAATAAATAGCGTTCTTCTGAATCTGAACCATTTGTGTTTTGATCTTGTATTAGAACACTAGCAGTCCTTCTTGTTTCAGATTTAGTTTTTTAGTTTTTTTTTCATGGCTATAGGGGCCTAGCCAGTGGCAGTGGTGTCCTAGGTCATGGCTACTGGGCAGTTCAGTGAAGCTGGTTTGCATGAGTGAATGCTCGTTGTAATCTTTTGTGCAAGAAGTTGTAAGAGGTCGCAGCATCATTTCCAGGCTGATTTTTGAGTAGGCGTTGCCAGTGGAAGTTGAACCTAGAATTGTGAAGCAATACAAATGCCACCACTGTTGTAGTTCCAAAACATTCTGGGGAAAGGGGATGGAGGGTGGAAAAAAAGTGTCTTTGTGTCATTTATTGGCTGACCAGAAGATCATGAGTTCATGAAAAAAATGTTTTGGGGCATCCTATAGCACGAGCAAGAAGTTATTGCTTGTTGCCAGACACATTCTGACTACGGGCCTCCAAAAATGCCTTTAAAGTTGGCAGCATAAAATTCGCAAATTCACTGTCACCGCCTTCCATTGTGAAGAAAGTACACACCGGAAGTAAAAACAGCCAAGGGACTTAAGCAATGCCAGGTAAAAGTAAAGGGAGTTAACAACCCTGCCTGAACCGCCCCAATAGGGCAGTGGTGTCCTAGGTCATGTCTATAGGGGCCTTGCCAGTGGCAATGGGATCCTAGATGGTGGCTATAGCCAGGGTCTTGGCCAGTGGCACCTACATGGTGGAGCCCTAGACAATGGCAACGGGGTCCTAAACGGTGGCTGTGGAGTTTTGCTGTTACAGTGGCTATAGTATAGGGCCTTATATAGCACTTGGCTATACAGTGGCTGTAGGATCTCAGACACTGGCTATGGGGTCTTAAAATATTATATATATATATGGTCCTATTCAAGACAGTGGCTTTAGGGTCTTAGTGGCTGTAGGGTCTTAGACAGTGGCTACAGGGTCTTAGGCAGTGGCTGCAGGGTCTTATAGTTATACTGTGGCTACAGGGTTGTAGACAGTGGCTACAGGGTCTTATACCATGGCTACAGGGTCTTATACCATGGCTACAGGGTCTTAGGCAGTGGCTATAGGGTCTTAGTCTAAGACAGTGGTTATAGGGTCTTAGTCTTAGACAGTGGCTATAGGGTCTTAGTGGCTGCATGGTCTTAGACAGTGGCTACTGGGTCTTAGACAGTGACTACTGGGTCTTATACCATGGCTACAATGTCTTATACCGTGGCTACAAGGTCCTCCTAGATGGTTTTTGAACCTCACTTGTTATACCCATTTACAAATATTGAAATAGTGTTAAGTTCCACATCAATCATTCCACTAAGGCCATTACAATACTCCCAGCATGCTACTGGCTGCAGTAAGGGCAATTAGTTTTCACAGCTTTGTGTTTCACAGAATCTGTTGTCAAGTGTCAACAACACTGTAACAGTAACACAAACAGTATCACCGCCTTTCAGGGTCAGATTCTACATGGAAGGTGCCATTGTCCATCTTTACCAACAGAAAGCAGAGTGACAGCACAAGAGGAGGTGACTGCAAACAGGTCTCAAGGAGGGTGAGGTTCGTATAGTGTCCAGTTTCAACATTTGAAGACTGATAAGTGATATTCGAAATTTATGCAGTCTGGGTTATTTTTGGTGTTTGCATAATCCACCAAATTCTGACTTGGACTACAGAATCTTTGACATGGATTATATTATATTATATATATATATGTATATATGTTATATATATATATATATATATATATATATATATATATATATATATATATATATATATATATATATATATATATATGGCATTTTGCATGTGTGTACGCATGGGGGACCGGATACTAGTCTCCTCCAAAGGACTTTTGTGGAGTGTGCACAGAATTTGACTCCAGAGAAATCTTGGGATGGGCACAAAGCCTAGCATGTAATGCTCTCAGAAACATGCTTGGCTTGGCTTTGGAGAGCGAGCACTCTCACTCTATGCCTTAACTCTCCTTTGAAAGTTTTCAAGCACTTTCGGCATGCCCAAGATGGAGGAGTGCAGCTGAAACTGTTGATTGTTCTTATTACTGATGGAATGTGTCCTTGCAGGGAGTACTACATTGTCCTTATGACTGATGGAGTGTATCCTTGCAGGGAGTACTACCTTGTTCTTATGACTGATGGAGTGTATCCTTGCAGGGAGTACTGTATTGTTCTTATTACTGATGGAGTGTATCCTTGCAGGGAGTACTACATTGTTCTTATTACTGATGGAATGTGTTCTTGCAGGGAGTACTACATTGTTATGACTGATGGAGCATGTCCTTGCAGGGAATACTACATTGTCCTTATTACTGATGGAGTGTGTCCTTGCAGGAAGTACTACATTGTTATGACTGGTGGAGTGTATCCTTGCAGGGAGTACTACATTGTCCTTATGACTGATGTAGTGTGTCCTTGCAGGGAGTACTACATTGTCCTCATTACTGATGGAGTGTGTACTTGCCGGGAGTACTACATTGTTATGACTGGTGGAGTGTGTCCTTGCAGGGAGTACTACATTGTCCTTATGACTGATGGAGTATGTCCTTGCAGGGAGTACTACATTGTTCTTATTACTGATGGAGTGTGTACTTGCAGGGAGTACTACATTGTTATGACTGATGGAGTATGTTCTTGCAAGGAGTACTAGATTGTCCTTATGACTAATGGAGTGTGTCCTTGCAGGGAGTACTACATTGTTCTTATTACTGATGGAGTGTGTCCTTGCAGGGAGTACTACATTGTTCTTATTACTGATGGAGTGTGTTCTTGCAGGGAGTACTAGATTGTCCTTATGACTGGTGGAGTATGTCCTTGCAGGGAGTACTGCAATGTCCTTATGACTGGTGGAGTGTATCCTTGCAGGGAGTACTACATTGTTCTTATGACTGGTGGAGTGTGTCCTTGCAGGGAGAACTACAATGTCCTTATGACTGGTGGAGTATATTATCTTGCAGGGAGTACTACCTTGTCCTTATGACTGGTGGAGTGTGTCCTTGCAGGGAGTACTACATTGTCTTTATGACTGAGGGAGTGTGTCCTTGCAGGGAGTACTACAAGGCCCAGAACAAGCTGATTGAAGAGTATGAGTTGTTGGAGGAGAAGCTGTTCGGGGAGGTGGAGGAGGAGGAAGAGATGAAGGAGGAGAGTCGCATGAACCGCATCTCTCTGCGACTGTCCAAGATCTCCTTTGCTGCCAACTTTGTAAGTTGTCTTTGCTGCATTGGAGTTGGAGTCAGTTTCAGCTTGGGCTTTTCTTGTATTCTTTTTTTTTTAATGACTCATTAATCCCTTGCAGGAAATTTGGGTCACCTTACCTTCTACAGCAGCTGCAAGAGCAGCGCTACCCATTTTTACTAGTGTGTGCAGTATTTTTGTGTGTCCAAACAGTGGTGTGGATGCCAGTGTTTGGTTGCCCTGATGTAGCTGTTGTGGGTGATTGTGCAAAACAAACTGTTACATTTCAGGATTTTTAACATGCAATGATGCATGCAGATATTAAGGAGTATAAAAAAAGAAGAAAACAATTTAAACAAGAATAACTGCTAGCATTCTAAAACATTGATGCAAGCACATAAAAGGTTGAAAAGCTTATTAAGGTTAAAGCAAATGACTGTACAAGGGAGCTGTCAAAGCATGTTATGAGAGTGCACTGAAAGTTGACTTGGGGAAGAAAAATCCCTTGCCACATCAGGTAATGAAACCTGCATCAGTACTGCGCCTAGCTTTGTGGCCCAACACTTTACTAACTCTGTAACTGAACTATCCCACTACTAGGTTGCATAGCTGTTTGTTAGTTTCTTTTTCTTCTCACCCAGTCCTATTTGTCTTCTTATTGTTTTCTTTCTGGTTAGTCATTTCCTTTTTATCTTCCAAATAGTCTGCAGACAGATTGAGGTATTTATCTTAGATAGAGTGAGTGATAGTAATACTGGACAGATTGAGATATTTATTTTTAGATTGAGTGATAGTGATACTCAGTCTCTTTTCTTAACTCCCATCACAGTCACACATGTATGATACAATATGTAATGTATTTATATATGTGTACACCCACATGTACAATTCTTAATGATTGCAAGGTTTAGAAGATGTTTGTATTGTCAACCATCTCATTTTTATTTTGTAGTTTTTGGGGATCTGTTTGATTATTTTGTTACGAAATTGGTTACTTTTGTTGATACCATATCCTGAAAATATCTTTTTTTGCTGCAAACTGCTGTTGTTGGTAACCAAGGCAATGGCAGTGGCCTTGTTTGTCATCATATTAAATGAGCCATTGCTTTCCACTTTTAGCTTTTGCTTGTGGCCAAGGCAGTGGCGGTGGCCTTGTCTGGCTCCATCTCCATCATCTCCAGTCTGGTGGATTCCGGAGTGGACCTGCTGTCTGGAGTCGTTGTTTGGTTTACCTCCCGGGCTGTCAAAAATTCCAATCCCTACATCTACCCATCTGGTTTGTCAATACTGCATTCTGCTGCATGCTTGAGTCTGCTTGGGAAGGAATTTTGTTTTTCAAACTTTTATTGTCCACACTGGTAATACATGTATTCGCTTTTCATCCCATCCCACAGTGGGGTACTGCAGATGCAGAAATTAAATCCCCTCTGTTGAGAACCCGGAGCTGACAAATGTCCCTTTAAAGCCTGGAGTAAGTCAAAATATAGCCATGCATGCTTCTCCTGCATTTCTGGTCCATTCATCTTCATTTTTTCTAAATCCTCTCATTACTTTTTAACTGTGTGATAGCTAATGCAGTTTCCCATGTGAGACCACAGAATAAAAGTACACAAGATAATTTACATTACATAGCTCTGTCTGTCTATCCCTCACTCTTTTGCATTCCTCATGAACATGCTCACACACACGCGCGCACACACACATGCATGTGAGCACACGCATGCACACACGCACACACCACATGCATGCATGCACACACGTTACACACACACACACACACACACACACACACACACACACACACACACACACACACACACACACACAGAGTCACACACTCACACACACTCACACACACACACACACACACACACACACACACACACACACACACACACCACATGCATGCATGCACACACACCACACACACACACACACACACACACACACACACACACACACACACGTCACACACACACACACACTCACACACACACACACACACACACACACACACACACACACACACACACACACACACACACACACACACACACACACCACACACCACACACCACACACACACACACACACACACACACACACACACATCACACACACACACACACACACACACACACACCACACACACACACACACACACCACATCACACACACACACACACACACACACACACACACACACACACATGCATGCACACACACACACACACACACACACACACACACACACACACACACACACACACACACACACACACACACACACACACACACACACACACACACACACACACACACACACACACACACACACACACACACACACACACACACACACACACCACACACACACACACAACACCACACACACAACACACAACACACACACACACACACACACACACACACACACACACACACACACACACACACACACGATCTCTCCCCTTGCCACCCTCTCCTCCTTTGTCTTTCCAGATCTCCTCCCCTAAGTCACATCTGTGACCTGAACCAGACTTGACTCACCAGTTTTATGCCATTATTACTCCAAACACATCATCTGCCTGCTTTGCTTCTAATGGAATACAGGCTGCACTCAGCCCTACACTGGAGCCAAGTGGGGCGTGACTTAATCCATCCCAGGATAACCAAGTGTATATGCACCATGCAGCCTGTGCTCAGCCTAAACATTTTTGCTTGTGAAAATGGCTCCCAGGGAAAATGTGTCTTGTGGTGAGATGGCACACGATAGGCTTTTCTCTGTCTTTGCCAGGCTGCTGCTGCCTGGTGTCAGTGGTTTGTGGTGAGATGGCGCACAATAGGCTTTTCTCTGTCTTTGCCAGGCTGCTGTGTGGTGCCAGTGTCTTGAAGGTTAACCTGCCATACTTGTGTTGTTTCTCAGGCAGGCGAAGGCTGGAGCCCATGGCCATTGTCATTCTGTCAGTCATCATGTCTCTGGCATCGTTCCAAGTCATCATAGAGTCCGTGCAGAAAATAATAGCCTTCACGTCAGACAAAACTGGAGCTCCGAAGTTTGAAGTCCCCACCATCATTATCACTGCATGCACCGTGGGTGAGTAGCTTGATTTGCTTTAGTTTTGTTTTTGGGATGGAGGTGTTGCAGACAAAGGACTTTGGAAGGGAGGGGGGGAATTAGTTTTTGTAATAATAATATACTCTTTTATGCACTGTTTCTCCAAATTGGATCACATAGCCCATTACAAAGCAAAGAACAGAACACAGTCAAAACAAACTTCCGCGAGTACACACACGTATGCACGCACAGGGTCAGTGGTCAAGCTGTTTGTCATGTGCTACTTTCCAGTGGCCAAGCTGTTTGTCACATACTCCTTTCCAGTGGTGAAGCTGATTGTCATGTGCTACTTTAGGGTGGTCAAGCTTTTTGTCATGCACTACTTCCCAGTGTGCTACTTTCCAGTGGTCAAGCTGTTTGTCATGTACTGCTTTCCAGTGTGCTACTTTCAAGTGGTCAAGCTATTTGTCATGTGCTACTTTCTAATGGTCAAGCTGGGCCTGTTATGTGCTACTTTGCAGTGGTCAAGATGTTTGTCATGTGCTTCTTTGCAGTGGTCAAGCTGGGCCTGTTTGTCATGTGCTACTTGATGGGGCGCAAACACAAGGCCCTCTCCAGCTCAGTGTATGTCTTGATGCAGGACCATCGCAACGACATTCTCTCAAATTCTGTGGCACTCATCTGTGGATATTTAGGTAGGTGTGTGTATGCATGCATGTATGTGTGGGTGTGTGCATGCTCTTGTGCATGCGTGTGTGTTTTCATTGTGACTGTGAGCTATAGTGCTGATTCCTCTGTAAATATGTAGGTTTGCTGTGTGAGTGTGTGCATGAATGGTCATGGCTTTGTTAGTATTTATAATTACATGGATGTCCAGTAACATGTGACTGTGTGAGTATGGCTGTAATTTTGAATATAAAGGAAAAGAGGTCTGTCTTTTCAAGTCTGTGTATGTGTGAATACATACAAGAGATGGGATGAAAGACAACTACAACAAACAAACAAAACAGACAAAATAGTTTCTGTTTGGCTGAGTCTTCATTTGATGATGTTGGCTTCCATGCCAAAGAAGATGTTGTCCCTGTGTCCAAGCCTTTTTTCATTTTGATGTGCTGAATTTCCAAAGTCTTAAAGAGTCTGTGAAAAAGATGAGTAAACAAAATGTCTTTGATGTGGCTTCTTTTACCAGGGTCTCAAAACCTTCCTGGAAAAGATGGGCAAGAGGAGTGTCATGTTCATTCTGTGGTTGAATAGTGTCAGTTCTGTGGTTCTTTCTGAGGTCTTCAAACTTTTGTTCTTCAAGGGAAATGTCATTTTCATTTTGTCATGATGATTATGTGATTCTCTCCCAGGGTGTCAAGAGTTTGTGGACAAGGGCAACAACATGATGATTGCGTGGACAATATATGTCATTATGATTGTATGTGATTCTTTTCCAGTGTGTTAAAAGTCTGTGGACAAGGGAGATGTCATGTTCAGGGTCTCAAAAGTTTGTGGACAAGAAAAATCATGTTGATTATGTGATTCATTCTTTTCCAGGGTGTCAAGAGTTTGCAGACAAGAGAAATATCATGTCATGTACTTTTTACTCAGGGTCTCAGGAGTATGTGGACAGGAGAAATATCATGTCATGTACTTCTTACTCAGGGTCTCAGGAGTTTGTGGACAGGAGAAATATCATGTCATGTACATTTTACTCAGGGTCTCAGGAATATGTGGACAAGAGAAATGTCATGTACTTTTTACTCAGGGTCTCAGGAGTTTGTGGACAGGAGAAATGTCATGTACTTCTTACTCAGGGTATCAGGAGTTTGTGGGCAAGAGAAATGTGTTATGTACTTCTTACTCAGGGTCTCAGGAGTTTGTGGACAAGAGAAATGTGTTATGTACTTCTTACTCAGGGTCTCAGGAGTTTGTGGGCAAGAGAAATGTGTTATGTACTTCTTACTCAGGGTCTCAGGAGTTTGTGGACAGGAGAAATATCATGTCATGTACTTTTTACTCAGGGTCTCAGGAGTATGTGGACAGGAGAAATATCATGTCATGTACTTCTTACTCAGGGTCTCATGAGTTTGTGGACAGGAGAAATATCATGTCATGTACATTTTACTCAGGGTCTCAGGAATATGTGGACAAGAGAAATGTCATGTACTTTTTACTCAGGGTCTCAGGAGTTTGTGGACAGGAGAAATGTCATGTACTTCTTACTCAGGGTATCAGGAGTTTGTGGGCAAGAGAAATGTGTTATGTACTTCTTACTCAGGGTCTCAGGAGTTTGTGGACAAGAGAAATATGCCATATACTTCTTGCTCAGGATCTCAGGAGTTTGTGGGCAAGAGAAATGTGTTATGTACTTCTTACTCAGGGCCTCAGGAGTTTGTGGGCAAGAGAAATGTGTTATGTACTTCTTACTCAGGGTCTCAGGAGTTTGTGGACAAGACAGGGGAAGAGAACGTGGTGTACATTGATCCACTGGGGGCTGTGGTCATCGGCGCCTACATCCTGGTGTCCTGGTGGCAGACTGGCGTCGGTCAGTGACTGGCTGGTCAGCTTGTCTGTCTGCCTTTATCTCACCTGTACTGGTCAACAATGTCTTGGGTCCATTACATGCATACACACACACACACACACACACACACACACACACACACACACACACACACACACACACACACACACACACACACACACATGTATGTGCTCACACACACATACATGCAAACACCCACACAAACACAGATGCATGTGCACACCCACACAAACTCATATAAACACATACATTTGCACACACACACACACACACACACACACACACACACACACACACACACACACACACACACACACACACACACACACACTCTCTCATGACCTAGAGATACATACAAACATTTCTTGTTGTGGGAATGTAAGTTGTTGTTTTTTGTTGTTTTTTCTCTTCTTTTTTTCTTTTTCGTCCAAAGCTACATCTTTCACTGATGATTTTTCCTCTGAACATAAACAAGGACGTGTTCTGGTCTGGTGATGGAGTCTCTATCACATACTGATACAGCTTTGTTTCAATGTACTGTTTGTATCAAATAGTGTTTAGTCACAGGAAAGAAGACACATTTTGAACAGAAATAATTTTAACTTTGGGTGCACAAGAAAGAATAAATTTCATGCATTCTCTTTGCCTGTCAGATGAAATTGACTTGACCAAGTGGTGTGGTGTTTCTTGCTAAATATTGCACAGTGTCTGTTTTATGAGCAGTGGATTTAATTACTGATGATAGAGTAGATAATTGTTAGCAAATCTTAGATGTACAATTTTCAGTAAATAGAATGACTGTTACTGGTTTTCATCAGTATGATGTGGTAAATTTTATATGGCAATACTCTTATACAAATGTGAGATAAAAGCGTGCGCACACACGCACACACACAATTATATACCAGTGTAAAAACACACACAGTAATGCAGATATTACAGTGAAAAATCCAAGCTCCCACGACAGTTGCTTTTGGTCCAGGGCTCTTGGTGGGTAAGTGACACTGAGTTTGAACCTGTCGCAGAGCAAATCCGGATGCTGACGGGGGTGACGGCCAAACCGGAGTTCCTCAGCAAGATCACCTGGATCTGCCTGAACCACCACCAGCAGATCACCAAGATCGACACCGTGCGTGCCTTTCATTTTGGCAGTCGCTTTCTGGTGGAGGTGGACATTGTGCTGCCCAAGGACATGACGCTGGACGCCACGCATGAGATCGGGGAGAGTCTGCAGCAGAAGCTGGAGAGTCTGAAGGAGGTGGAGCGAGCCTTTGTTCACGTGGACTGGGAGACCGACCACCGGCCAGAGGTGGAACACAGAATCAACTAACTGTCGCTGCGGCCTTTGGAGCTGACTGTAATTACAGCTTTTTCTTTCGTTCCAACCACTTTAATGAGCAGAACACTGGGTCTGCATTGTATTGTGCAGGGTGCCCACAGTGTTTGAAAAAATGGAGGGGGGAGATTATTTGCCATTTTCAGAGCTTCATCAGATTTTGAAAAGTGAATAATTTAACTGAGGTTTTAAGGGCTTCAAATGTTTGTGAAAAGTGAATAATTTAACTGAGGTTTTGAGGGCTTCAAAAGTTTATAAAAACTGAATAATTTAACTGAGGTTTTGATGGCTTCAAAAGTTTATGAAAAGTGAATGATTTAACTGAGGTCTTCAAACATTTGTGATTTTGACTTCCATCAAACTGAAAAACCAATAAATCCATGACTTTAAGAAAAATAGCTAGATAGCGTCATACTTTGGCTGATGGATTATGATGATGAAAAAGCAAGTCTTTGTCATGTGGATTTCAAAGTGATGGCTGTGGATGTCAAAGTGATGGATGCACATACATCACCTGGGGTAAATGAAAGATGAGCAGGGCAGTAGGTACGTAATCCACTGACTTTGGCCTTTGAATTTAGAAAAAATAGGGCTTGGAAGTTATAAATTATGGAGTGAAACAGTTTATGGGGACGTTGCTTTGTTATCCTGGGTGACAGATAATGCAGTGTTATCCTGGGTGACAGTCCAATGCAGTGTTATCCTGGGTGACAGTCCAGTGCAGTGTTATCCTTAGCCCAGTGGAGTGTTATCCTGGGTGACAGTCCAATGCAGTGTTATTCTGGGTGACAGTCCAGTGCAGTGTTATCCTGAGTGACAGTCCAATGCAGTGTTATCCTGGGTGACAGTCCAGTGCAGTGTTATCCTGGGTGACAGTCCAGTGCAGTGTTATCCTGGCTGACAGTCCAGTGCAGTGTTATCCTGGCTGACTGTCCAGTGCAGTGTTATTCTGGCTGACAGTCCAGTGCAGTATTATCCTGGCTGACTGTCCAGTGCAGTGTTATCCTGGCTGACTGTCCAGTGCAATGTTATTCTGGCTGACAGTCCAGTGGAGTGTTATCCTGGCTGACAGTCCAGTGCAGTGTTATCCTTAGCCCAGTGGAGTGTTATTCTGGCTGACTGTCCAATGCAGTGTTATCCTGGGTGACAGTCCTATGCAGTGTTATCCTGGGTGACAGTCCAATGCAGTGTTATCCTGGGTGACAGTCCACTGCAGTGTTATCCTTAGTCCAGTAGTGTTATCCTTAGTCCAGTAGAGTGTTATCCTGGGTGAGTCCAATGCAGTGTTATCCTGGGTGACAATCCAGTGCAGTGTTATCCTGGGTGACAGTCCAGTGCAGTGTTATCCTGGGCGACAGTCCAGTGCAGTGTTATCCTGGGTGACAGTCCAATGCAGTGTTATCCTGGATGACAGTCCAGTACAGTGTTATCCTGGGTGACAGTCCAGTCCCATGGATGACAGACAGGGAAATGTGGTGGGGGGTTAGTGTAGACCCTGCACAGAAAGCTGACTTTTGTACCCCCTGTTGTGGAACATTTGCACTTCATTTCTTTAGCATGCCAGAGTGGATCTGATGTGTTCAAATGCTGCATGTTCATCAAACCATAGTTTCTTTATGCTTTGCTTTGTCCAAAATGACCTGCTGTTCTCCAACAGGCAGATGAGATCAAATCAAAAACTTTCAGTCAAGGGTTTTTGTTTTTAAATGCTTGCTTGATTTTATTTTCAATTTACAACTCTCCTGGATTAGTGACAGCTAACAGGAATCTACTGTGAAAAGCACCACCGAATGTCACAGCTGGCCCAGCAGCTTTCTACAGCTTCATTTAGTCTTCTTTCTCAGGCAACACAAGCACAGACCTCTCGCACTCAGTGTCTGAGGCAGTGCATGCAACATGGGCACACTCATGGTTGCTGTGTGCAGCTGCTTCTGCTGTTTGTCACTACTGAAACCAAGTTTAGAAAATGTCAAATGAGCATTATAGAACAAAATTAATGGTTTTAATTTGTTTCTGCCTGTTGGAGGAAACTCGTTTTGAGAAGGCTGTTTCCTTTCAACTCTGGAGACTGCAGTCATGATGGTAGCTGCGAATCTCTCTCACCCCACCATGAGTGTCTTCACTAAAGCACTCATAAAAAATGTTTTGTCCTGCTGTACAATGTCTGTGGCATTACTAGCACTTTTAGAAGCTGTAGGGCGCAGCAGTGGCATGCAACATTCAGTTGGTGGAGTAGTGGGCGACAGGCTCGTGTTGTAAGTAAACATATCAGTGCTCTCACTGAGGCACAGGGTACAGAATCAAAAGAGATTTACCTTTTGCGGTATTTGAGGTACTATTTTTATGGAGGAAATACTTGTTACTTAAATGTCACAAAAAACGACTTGAATGCAATGTGTGCAGAAAGGATTTTCCAATCTACAGATTTTTTTTTATTCACTCAGAAACAAGCAAACATTTGATTCACTTGCCTTGAATCGCAAAATTTTGCCGCTGAGTTGGTCTTTTGTCAGGCAGTAGGTCCAACATTGCTTGCTAACATTTACTAGCTCTCAAAGAAACCCTCATTTCCTGTTCCTATCCAGGTAACATTTTGCAGGCACTTGTACAAAAAAACTCACGGCTGCTCACGCAAAGTGTCATGCTCAGTCCATGTGGTAAAGTGAATCTGTTTTTCCACTCAAAGTGCCATTGCTTGGAATGTGAACACTGTTCTTTCTTCTTCCCATTAAAGGAAATGACAGTGTCACTTCGTCTTGTAAACAGGTCCGTGCAGGCAGGACACTATGCAGCCATATAGGTTGAAAGAAATTGCTCATCTTTCTATATTTGTGTTTTGTATGCATATATACTATATGAGATATTAATTATACATCATGTACGTAAATGTTCTTCATTTTGGAATCTCACTGTATTACAGTCCCAATGGGTCTGTCTGTTCTATGCTACAGTGTGAGTAGGTCTCTCCATTCTCAGTCCCAGTGGGTCGGTCCGCTCTGTGTTACAGTCCTAGTGGGTCTCTCTGTTCTGTGTTACAGTCTGAATAGGTCTCTCCGTTCTCAGTCCCAGTGGGTCTCTCTGCTGTGTTACAGTCCCAGTGGGTCTGTCTGTGCTGTGTTACAGTCCCAGTGTGTCTCTTGGTTCTGTGTTACAGCCCCAGTAGGACTGTCTGTTCTGTGTTACAGTCCCAGTGTGTCTCTTGGTTCTGTGTTACAGTCCCAGTGGGTCTCTGGGTTCTGTGTTACAGTGCGAGTAGGTCTCTCCGTTCTGTTACAGTCTGAGTAGTAGTAGTAGTACAGTCTGTGTTACAGCCCCAGTGGGACTCTACCGCCTGGTGTTGCTGTACCAAAGCTCTTTTGTGCCCTTTTGTATTTTGGAGGGGGGGGGGGGGGGGGGGGGGGAATGGTGCTTTAGACATGTTTCATTACTTTCATTAATTTTGTCTCAATGAATCTCAGTTATTATTTGTGTGGATATCAGATTTGTTTTGATAGAATATCTTTATGTTGCTGTTCACATGTTTCATAAATGGTTACTGAGTCGATCTGTTCACTTTGTGTGAATATTTGTCTCAACTGAATTTCGGTGAATATTTAATTTGTGCAGAAGTTTTTTGTGCCTAAATGATATTACTGTGTATCTCTTTTTGCATGTGTGCTTTTTTTTTTACATTAGTGAATCTCTTTCATGTGGGTGCTTTTTTTATGTCTACATGTTTGAGTGAATCTCTCCCCTTTAGTTGAACTTTTGTGTTCATAAACTATATGTTCTGTGTGTGCACAAGTACAGCATTCCTTGTGAAAAGTGTATGGGTGAAGAAACCCCCCCCCCACCCCCCCACCCCTCCCCACCTAGTCAGTGTCTGTGATTTAGTGTTGATATTACACTTCCTGTGGTACAGGCTCACTTACAGTAAACATCCAGATGTGTTCTTTGGTGTAAAAACCTTTGGGATCTAAAAAAACAAACTGGAATTCAGTCATTCTTTACTTGTAAATCTTGTTACAGTCTTTACTTATAGTAAATCTTGTTACAATCTTTACTTGTAGTAAATCTTGTTACAGTCTTTACTTGTAGTAAATATTGTTACAATCTTTACTTGTAGTAAATCTTGTTACTTTTGTAACAAATTGATCTTCACCACAGCATGCCTTCCTCAGTTCTGGTGAACACCACTAGGTCAGACAGAATCAGGCCTGCCATGTTTGGCCCATACACTTGTACACCTGAGTAAGTTACTTGGTGTTTTATGCCCAGTCAACGGTACATTTGAGAAGAAGGCATCAGTTGACTTGGAGGTGTACTGTTTGTAACTTGTGAGTGGTACTCAACATGGGAAGAAGCTGACATACATGTACACTTAACAAAAGGGCCCATTTCAATTGACTTGGAAGTGTATTCTTTGTAATTTGGCAGTGGTGCTAAATGTGGGAACAAGATGATGTACATGTAACAAGGAGGCCCATATCAGTTGGCTTGGAAGTGTATTCTTTGTAATTTGGCAGTGGTACTAAATGTGGGAACAAGATGATGTACATGTAACAAGGAGGCCCATATTAGTTGGCTTGGAAGTGTATTCTTTGTAATTTGGCAGTGGTACTAAATGTGGGAACAAGATGATGTACATGTAACAAGGAGGCCCATATTAGTTGGCTTGGAAGTGTATTCTTTGTAACTTGGCATTGGCGCTAAACGTGGAAACAAGCTGATGTGCATTTAAGAAGGAGGCCTGTATCAGTTGGAAGTGTGTCCTTTGTAACATGGGAGTGGTGCTAAGCATGGGTTTATTGGTGCTGCTGGTCAGCTGGCTGTAACAAGAGCGCCGCTTGGTGGCAGGGACACCGGCTAACATGCTGTGGGAGAATGTTCTTATAAGGCCAGTACATTTCTGGGCAGTGTGCATCTTTGCTGGACGACACGGGCAGAGCCCTGTACAGGCTGCCAAGGGAGCTGGCGCTTGCTGTTCTACATGATCATAACAAGGCCTATTCCAGACAGCCTCACAGCAACTTGCCAAGTAGAAGTAGGTGCCTGCCACTTTGTGAATATGTCCCCCATCTTGTGTCGGGATGAATCTGTCTCATGTTTACTTGCAGATACTGAGTAATAAATAAGATTCACAGAAAAATCATACAGCATTGTGCAGTGTTCCCAGAGGCTTTGTTAATGTTGAAAATTTCACCTCCATTGAGACCTCATTAGAAACACATGGGCATACATATACCAAAATATACTGGAGAGAGAAGGACTTATATACAGAAGGACTTATCTGTACTTACATACAGATTATTTACATCATGACCTATTGACATATTTTATTGTTGGAATGTGCTACTTGTTTTATTCATGAAACATTTGCCATAAATACATTTTATTACTGAACTATTGTTTACTGTTTGTATATGTCTGTGGACTGTGTGTGTTTCTCATGTGTGTGTTTGTCAGTGTATGCGTGTGTGTGTGCACATGAATCTGTTCACATTATCAACTGCAGTGAATTGTGTGGTAGCACAAGGACAGCAGCAGCAGGTCTTTGTAGCAGATACAGAAACAACCTCAACACCTTTTGCCCAACAGGTAGATGAGAATAAAAGAAAACAAACTCCAAGGGTTTTGTTAAAAAATGCCTGGTACATTTTATTTTGAATTTGTTACTGTTCCTCAGCTAAAACCCTGATGTTCACCCAAAGCTGGTCGAGAAGGTAGCATGTGCAACCGTTTGCCCCACACCTGTACTCACCTTCATACAGGTATACAAGTGTGGTGTGCCTTGTCAGTTTCACAACTAATGGGTGATGGTGGTGGTTGAGCTCACTGTCATGACTGTGCTACAGCTGAGGCCACTGAATCTTGTGCTGTCATCAATGCTATGCTCCAGATGAGGTGACAGAATTTTGCACTGTCATGATTTTACTACAGCTGAGGCAACTGAATCTTGTGCTGTGGGGGGTGATTGTGCTACAGATGAAGCGACCAAATCTTGTGCTGTGTGTGGTGATTCTGCTACAGTGGGGGTGAGGACATCTTGTGCTGTCTGTGATGATTGTGGTTCAGCCAGTGTGACTGGGTCTTGTGCTGATGATTGTGGTTCAGCCAGTGTGACTGGGTCTTGTGCTGCTTGTGTTGTAGTGGACGCTGGCTGTAGGGCGGAGGGCTGCAGCAGCAGGTCATGTTTGCGGAGATAGCAGGCCTGTTTGTAGGGTGGGTTGATGGGAGACTGGGTTGGCTGGTGGTAGGAGTACTCTGCCCCTGACTCAAGCTGACAACAAAAAGTGTGAACAACTGTTAATGGTTGAAATAATGCTGTGATCCTGATCAGAGGCAATGAAAGAAAAACAAAAAGCCTGTCCTAGTTTCACATTTAACAAATTTCACACACATATATGCTATGCACTCTCTTTCTCTCCCTCATGTGTGTGTGTGTGAGTGCATGCATATATGTGTGTGTGAATATGTTGTTATTAACTTGTTTTAGCTATAACTAATAGTTTTTAAACACTTTTTTTTCCTTCTTTTTTTCTTCCCCTGAACAGTTTTGTTCATTCACATGTTACATTGATGGTATGTTTCAAAGCAAATTATCTTTTAAGGACAATAAAGTATGGTCTTATATTTAGCACATTTTACACACAGGCATGCACACACACACACACACACACATTCACACACTGAAGATCAGCACATAGCCTGCACACATGCACTGAAGATCAGCACACATGCACTGAAAACAACCACATAGTACTTGCCTGCAACAGGTAGGTCTTGTAGGAATCAAAGCCACACACCCACACAGACACACACACACACACAAATGCTTCCCACACACATGCCCACACAAATGGTGCACACACAAATGGTGCACACACAAATGGTGCACACACACATGCACACACAAATGGTGCACATGCCCACACAAATGGTGCACACACACATGCCCACACAAATGGTGCACACACACATGCACACACAAATGGTGCACACACACATGCCCACACAAATGGTGCACACACACATGCCCACACAAATGGTGCACACACACATGCCACACAAATGGTGCACACACACACATGCCCACACAAATGGTGCACACATGCCCCACAGGTCACAATGCCCACACAAATGGTGCACACACACACATGCCCACACAAATGGTGCACACACACATGCCCACACAAATGGTGCACACACACACATGCCCACACAAATGGTGCACACACACACATGCCCACACAAATGGTGTGCACACACAGAGTGCACAGTGGAGACGAGCACACAGTACTTGCCTGCAGCGGGTAGGTCTTGTCCGAATCAAAGCCGCTCAGATCCCCACAGGCCAGGAAGGGAACAATCACTCTGTTGGGTCCCTCCAGGTTGTTGAAGTCCACATCTGGGAAAAGGAAAGGTAATTTAAAACTCCTCCAAACACCCCCAGTCGAACCTGCCCCCGTGCAAACTACAATGATCAAGAAGAATCATTGTAATTTAAAACCCCATACACTTCCAGTCGAACCTTCCCCATGTGCAAACCACAATGATCAAGAACCATTGTAATTTAAAACTCCTCCAAACACTTCCAGTTGAACCTGCCCCCTGTGCAAACCACAATGATCAAGAACCATTACAGTATCACACCTTGTCAACCGGTTTGGTCACCTCTGGGCAGGTAGTGATCAAGATGGAACTGTACAAACCATAGTGATCAAGGCCAAGTGTACATGCCACAGTGATCAAGAACCATTACAGTAGCATACCTTGTCAACCGGTTTGGTCACCTCTGGGCAGGTAGTGATCAAGATGGAACTGTACAAACCATAGTGATCAAGGCCAAGTGTACATGCCACAGTGATCAAGAACCATTACAGTAGCATACCTTGTCAACCGGTTTGGTCACCTCTGGGCAGGTAGTCATCAAGATGGAACTGTACAAACCATAGTGATCAAGGCCAAGTGTACATGCCACAGTGATCAAGAACCATTACAGTAGCATACCTTGTCAACCGGTTTGGTCACCTCTGGGCAGGTAGTCGTCAAGATGGAACTGTACAAACCATAGTGATCAAGGCCAAGTGTACAAACCACAATGATCAAGAACCATTACAGTATCACACCTTGTCAACCGGTTTGGTCACCTCTGGGCAGGTAGTGATCAAGATGGAACTGTACAAACCATAGTGATCAAGGACAAGTGTACAAACCACAATGATCAAGAAGGGACTGTAGACAGAGTAACCAAGAAGGAGCCATACAAACCATAGTGGTGATCCAGGAGAGGGTTTGACATGTTCGGCACGTAGTCCTTGGGAGGGCTGTAGTTCTGACACACCACAAAGGCCTCTGCAACAACACACATGGAGGTCAGTGTGGACGGTTTCAGGCACATCTTGGTTTTAGAAAAGCTGTAGTTTTGACACACCACAAAGGCCTCTGTAACAACACACACATTGGGTGTTAATGAGGAAAATCTCTGTGACCCCCCCCCCCCCCCCCCTTTGGGAGGCTGCAGTTCTGACACCTCATAAGTGCTTGACAATTTACCAATGTGAATGTAAACATTCCTGTAAGTAGACCTCACTGATGCAGCACCTGTAAAGTGACATCCACTCATAACTTAACTTGTCCTCACTAATGACTAAATCTTGTACTCACTAATGGCTAAACCTGTCCATATCAAAATCACAATCACCAGATGACATTATTCAAACGTTCCTCTACTTGCCATAATTATGAGGTAGTCACACGATGTGGGTGAAGAAAGGAACTGAGAGGAATGAAGAGGATGGTTTTGGATAAAATGCCCCGTGGGTGAAGAAAGGAATGAAGAGGATGATGTTGGGTAAAGTGCCCTGTGGGTGAAGAAAGGAACTGAGAGGAATGAAGAGGAAGATGCTGGGTAAAGTGCCCTGTGGGTGAAGAAGAGGATGGTGTTGGGTAAAGTGGTAAAGTGGCCCCCCGTACCGATGCTGGAGTTGCGGCTGCTGCGAGGTTTGTGCACAGTCACCATGGGGAAGAACACCTTCAGCTGTGAATACAGCAACGTCACATCTTTTCCACGGAAAATCTGAAATACAGTCCCTCACGTTAGCATCAGGAGCAACTCCAGTCATGTGTCCAATTAAAAATGGCAGCACTTCAAGATGGGCTTAAATAGTTTTTATCTATTTTCTGGAGACATAGTTTATACCCTTACAGTAACATGACATGGAAGACTCACATACAGCAGTTTTGCCATTATTATTTTTGTTTAAACTGTACATATGTTTACATTACCCATCAAGTGTGCTGCCTGCTGCTCAGGTATTTTTGGTTTTCAGAATAATAGTATAACTGCATTCTTAAAGCCACACTGCACCTGGATGAGATGTATGTCAGCTGACAGTCAAGTCAAAGTCAATACCTGTAGTCCACAATATCACACACTGCACCTGGATGAGATAATACCTGTAGTCCACAATATCACACACTGCACCTGGATGACATAAGTCAATACCTGTAGTCCACAATATCATACACTGCACCTGGATGAGAGGTCAATACCTGTATCACACACTGCACCAGTGTAATCATCTCAAATTGCTGTCCAGCAACCTTTATGTTCTTACCTTTGCAACAAAGGTTCCCCCATGCTTCAGAACGTGTGTGGTGATGTTCAATGCCTGGGGAGAAAAAGCAAAAGAGACAGAAGATCAAATCAAACACATGTATGCAAACAAAAGAGGATTGTTGCAATGTTAGTGTTGCTGCACTGACACAGGAAGGAGGTCTGCCTCAAATGTACACTCAAACAATGATTACAGCACAGTTTGAAATCAGTTTAACATGTTCACATCTAACCAAATTTAACACACACACACACACACACACACACACACACACACACACACACACACACACACACCTGCAAATATATATACAAGCATCCAGATATGCACACAAAGAAAACACCACTCAGGTACAAAATTGCTAATCATTAACCATGGCAAGTGCCTGTTATAACAATGAAAACAGCTGCATACACAAACCTCTCACCTTGTGGTTTGCTGGTTGAACCTCTTGTGGTTTTCTTTGAGCAGAGAAGTAAAAAAGGAAACAAACGAGAACTAGAAAGATGTGTGTAGACACCCTGATTTTTTGTTTGACTTCAAAGCACTGCAAGACACTAACTGATTAAGCTCTGAGTCTGACTGTCAATGTCAACCTTGCTACATTCCAGTCAATCAAAACATTGCCATTAGCAAATACAGATAAAAGATTCTTACCGCCAGCAAGAGTTGTGCTTGGATGTATTCATCAATATCATGCAGTCCTGTCACTGTAAATGACAACAGCAGGAAATGCATCAACTGAACAGCACTATCTGAGCACAGATGAAGTAGAAAGAACCAAAGTGCAAGTAACCTTAGTTTTCCTCTTCATGATCAAAAACCGTCGTTTTTCATTTTCAACAAACATTTTCTTTGTACCCAAACCATTTCAGGTTGCTGCTGCTGTATTCCACTCGCTTCAAAATGAATTCAGTATGAGACTTTGATGAACTATTATGACAAAAGAACTCTTATTCTGGGGTTTTCCCTTTCTTTTCTTCCTATTGTGTGTGTGTATGTGTGTGTGCGTGTGTGTGTGATTGAGAGAGAATGTGTTGTGTGTGTGTGTGTGTGCGTGTGTGTGTGCACATGTGTGTGTGATAGAGAATGTGTGTGTGTTTGTGAGTGTATGTGTGTGTGTGCGTGATTGAGAGAGAATGTGTGTGTGTGTGTGTGTGTGTGTGTGTGTGTCCACATGAGAGAGTGGAGTTGCTGAAGCATGACGGACCATCAGGTGCCCCATCACAAATGACCAGATCAGCATGCTCCCCCTCAAAGTGTTGAATGATCTCCTGGGCTGTGGATTTCTGCAATGTACACAATCCTTTTACGTTTTGTTTAAAGTTAGTCACTCAGAGAATTAAACAGAAGCAAAGTGAGAGAGATGCAAAGTGCTGACATTTAAGTTGAGCTTTTTTCAGCAACAAGAAATCTAAGGAAGAGAAAGCAGCTTTAGGGCAGCAGCAAAAGCAGTAGTGACAATAAAGTGAACATGCACAAGTGAAAGGCGCTCACCAATACACACAAAAAACAACACTAGCAATGAAATTCTAACATTTTAACCACTTTAATTAAGATCTTTATTATGCACAAAAAATAAAACTACAGAAGCTGGATACATGAAGCAGAACACAATACTGGTCAAGAATTTCTGTTCAGTCCATCTTCTGTAGCTTGTACTATTTCCCATCCTGATGAAGACCTAACCAGTAACACAAGGTTAAAGCTGTCACTCATCATCAAAGTGTTTGTCTTTGCCAGTCTGTGTGATGGTAAGTATACTGTCCTTGTTCTTATTAAGTTTGTCACCCTCACCTACACTAAGCTATAATCACACGTCTGCTGCTGTAAACAAAATATCTGCAAACATTAATACAACATACACATTTACATATTTACACACTTGCACACACATGCATATTTATACACACACACACACACACACACACACACACATATGCATGCACGCACACACTCACTCACTCACTCACTCACTCACTCACACACACACACACACACAGTGACACACACACACACACAAACACACACCTTGGTGATGTCCCCTTGCAGCTGAATGACGCCTGGAATGGGCGCCATGGCTTGTAGATCCACGGCAACAATTTTGGCGTCACTCTTTTCCCCCTCTGCTCCCCTGTGAACAATCACAAACAGCGGTGTGACCAAGGGCCTTTATAATGTACGCAATCTATCAATTTCCAAGGGCCTATGACAGTGCCACAGTAACTTAGGTAAGCTATGAGACTTTTTTTCAAGAGCTGCACACAAGGTTGCCATCAAACAGTGTGCAAACACAGAGTGCAGTATAAACCAACCTTAGAAGGTCAGTACAGCCAGACCTATCAAAAATAATACACAGAATTGAAACATGAGGCGTGCGGCTTTCCTAGGAAGGCTGATAATGAGGTGCTTTCAGAATGAGTCTTGCAACAAATTATATCACTTTTAACTTAGAGTCTGGATGACAAAGGGTTCTAGTATAACTTTATTAAAGGTACGGATAAATGTACATGATGTATGTATGTATACTGACCGCAGTTTTTTAGAAAGCACTTGGCTCCAGCTGCCTGGAGCAGCACAGAGGTCCACAACTCGCTTCACACCTGAAACAAATTGGTAAAGGTCTCAACATTTTTACCCATGTTGCTGCTCCATATGAACTTCATGACAGCATACCCCATGGGCCTTGTAAAATGACTGACTCACTGTTTAGTTTAACTTCATATCATATTTCAAATGCATGGTGAGACTGTGCAGAGGTACATATTGTAGTGTAAAACTGTAACCTATGTCTATGTCATTGAGATACGGCACTACATAGAAATGACTGTTATAATTATTATGTCAATTTTGCAACCTGGTACTCTACTCTAGGTCTCAGACAACACAACAGGCAACATAGACAGATGTAACAAGTATAATAATAATAATAATAAAAATGTACTTTGGTGCTATTTCTCCAAAACTGAAGCACATAGCCCAATAACAAAGCAAAGAACCAAAACACAGTCAAAGACAAACTGAAGTGAGTGCACACACACACACACACACACACACACACACACAACACAACACACACACACACACACACAGTCAGTGACACATACCACTTGCACTTTAAGCTCTCTTAATCTTATTGACTGTGTGTGTGTGTGTGTGTGTGTGTGTGTGTGTGTGTGTGTGTTACTATGTGTCTATATTCTCTCTCTTTTACGTTAGCATGTCCTGGTTTTGAACACCTTTGACTGATCAAAGCCATCACCCAAGTCCACTGGAAAATAAAGTTCTATCCTGCCAACTCACTATTGGCGTTCCGACCAAACATGAATACCTTGAAAAATGTTGAAGTCGTCATTGATCTGTAGCAGCTTAAAGGCGCTGCGTGCTCGCCAGCCCTCCTCCTTAGCCAGTCGGTAGTACACGTCCCGTTTGTCTTTGGACGAACGACCCATTGCAGCTGGCCTGCCGAAACTACAGTAGATCTTGTTGACTATTGCTTTAGGTCATTGACAGTGACTGGCAATAAATGTACAAGTCATGCACAGTCTCACTAACAACAGTTCCCAAGAAATGGTGATATGTACGTTACTTGTGGAATTAAGTATCCTTCATGTTGTAAACAAATCGGTTTCACACTTTGTGATTAAAATCACGCTAAAAGTAAAATCTGCCATGCTGTGGTAGGGGAGGCCACTAGCAAACCCTGCGTAAAGTTAACCAGACTTGAACTTCAGTATGTATCCATTTAAGAATAAGGTTCAAAAGAAGCAAAAGGACCTCGGTTCGATTCCACTTCGGCTCTCCTATCTCTTCAAAAAATTGTGGTCTGTGGACACTGTTTTGTGACTTTGTCCCTCACATTTAATGAAACATTGAAATGGCTCTCATCGCTGACCATCTTAATGCAGGAGTCATACTCATGCGGGTGGTGACAGTGTTGTTTTTTGCATCCGTATATGTAATTCCCCCCCCCCCCCCCCCCCCCCCCCCCCCCCCCAAGACGCAAATGTACTGTTCAATCTACTGAAATGAACACGCAGTTTAGAACACACTATGTGACTGTGTGCAGCTGTCTGGTTTTAGATGTTGGTGATTTCGAGTGATTTCAGAAAGTGGTGTAAGTGTGTTGACGCAGTGGGGTGATGGGAGTGGGATAGCTCTGTGGCAGAGTGCAGGACTCATGACTGAATGACTGCAGATCACCAGATGGATGGGTGACTGTTATGTGCCAGGCTTTGCGCCTGCTCTGAGATTTTTTCAGGGTAAAATTCTGTGCAGACTCTACAAAAGTCTTTCAGATGAGACTATAAACCGACACCACCAGTGTGCAAGTGCATAAAAAAAGATCACATACACACCTTATTTGTCTACGTCAGAGTTCAGTGGACTATGGAAACAACAAAATAACCCAGCATGCACTAAAAGTGTCAGAGTCTTCACCATGTTGAAGTTGAATACTATACAAAAGAAGAAGTCCCGCTAGGAAAAAATTCTCTAAGGCCAACTTTCTGTGCACTCTTATTTGGGTATCTATTTCACCCCCCGTGTTACCACAGTAGCATGTAAAAGATCCTGGTCATTCTGCAAAAGTGCAGGTGGGAGGTTACAGCTAAACATATATGCACCTACATCTGTGGCTTCAAATAAACTGACACTGTAAACTGAAGCATGATTGCATGATGTACACAGACTGTGTGCCAAGACAGCAGCAGCGTCACCTTGCACAGCCATCTAGCACCCAAAGAGCGCTGTAACCACTTTGGTGGATATTCACAACACACTGACTGCAGTCACTCATTCAGAGTCACGTGCAGCTAGAGTGCAATGGCTCTGCTGGGAAGTGGAGAACAATGCTGTGTAGTTGCCACTGTGAAGTGCTCCTGGCTCGTCTCAAGATGAGGCACTCAACAAGTGTTTATATAAAACAAGTAAGCTCATGACAGGACAGTTATGGGACAGCACGCAGAAACCATAAACCAACTGCAGCCACCCAGCTGGGACAGAAGACAGACAATGAAGACATTAAGGTTCAGTTTTATTTCTCTTTGTTCTTCCCTGCACCCTGCAAAGTGCTATATGCAGCTTGTGTCTTGAAATCACATACATGGTAATCATCTATAAACAACAACAAGAAAGCATCCAAACCAAGTGTCTGAAATTATTTTCAAAATATTCATGATGTAGGACACAAAACAACAGATGACCAGAAACTGTATATATATATCATGGCAAAGGATTTTTTTTTATAAAGTGCATTTTTTTCTTCAGAAACTGTGCCTGTGCCGAGATCATGAAGCAATGTGAAAGCAGAACCATATCAAGGTGACAGACTGCTTGCAACCAACACCCAGCCATCACAAAACACATCCATTTTACACATCAACAGGCACACACCAACAGGCACACACCAACAGGCACACATCAAAACTGACCTCTTCGTCTGCTGGTGTGCCTGGCAGGGTTAAGGCACTAACTTAGCACGGGGTTGTGGGTTCCAATCCCAGTTAAGAGAGAAATACCCCACCCCCACCCACCCTTTTAGTCTCAGCATGGTGAGCTTGGTGACTATTCCTCCACACGAGATTATGTATAAAGCAAGCACACCAAGTCTGCTTGAATTCACTGCCCTTACTTCTTTTTGTTTTTACTTCAAATAATACTTTAAATTGCATTAGTAAAACTTTGCTGTATATGTGTATAGAATGTTGTGTATCATGTGAATGCTCAAGGTGTATTTAAATTAGCACATGATAAATGCACATTATTACTAACATATCAAAGAAAACTAGACTGAGGGTCCATGGACCAGAGGCATGCACGCATTAAGGAATGCATGGCAGTGGAAAACGCCAATGCAAAATTGACAGTGACATTTCAGTCCAACACTTCACACAGCAAACTGACTTTGTATAGTCTCGCAGTCACCAATCAGTCCACCATTTCACACAGCGAACTAACTTATTTCTGACATCCACCATTTCACACAGCAAACTAACTTATTTCTGACACCCACCATTTCACACAGCAAACTGACTTATTTCTGACATCCACCATTTCACACAGAAAACTGACTTATTTCTGACATCCACCATTTCACACAGAAAACTGACTTATTTCTGACAGTCACAGATAAGTATCATGAAGGCAAGGACTGGTCACAGCTCTGAAACCCCAAACAGCCCATCTTGCATAAATAAGAGGAAAAAATGTGTTTAACAAGGAAGCGCAAGAAGCACATTTGCAAAGCATGACACATACATACAGATCGATCCACCAACTGTCTCAAACACTTTCTGGCAGATTATGTACAATGACATGCAACAAACAAATCAACAGATGTCCAAGAAAACTGTGATAGAATAAATGTTACTGCAATATCTAACACCAAGCTGACTTGTAGTGTTCACAAAAAAAAGAAGATCAGAAAGCACAAAAGATGATGGATTCCTTTCGGTGGATTAGAAGAAAACTAGAAAACAATTCTGATGAAACAAAAACAAAAAACAGTCTGTGATGTTAAGCAATTGACCTCTTACCACTGTTATAGTAACTGAACAACACACAAAACCCACTCAGTCATGACTTTTTCTTCACACACTGTTAGTTTTTCTCCATACACTGTGTCAGTTTTCAGTCAAATGAGTTTTACATGTAAATGACCTCCCTTGTCAGACTGCTGCCCTCTTTCCCAAGGACCATCACTCAGTCCAAAAACTGCAGTCACTCAGCACATCGAGTCTACTTCAATTCTCAAATTCTTATCACAGACTCATTGTTAGTGATAGCTTTTGATTTTTTACTTTACTTAAGTCACTTTTGCTCTGTGTCAGATAAATCAAAGATAACACCAAAAAAAGAAAGATATGAGAATAAACGCTAATGCCCACCCCCACCCCTTGATCCACGCAATGTAGGGGGCAGACCCTGCCTCTAGCATAACACTGGCAGACAAGTGGAAGCCATTAACTGGCCCTGTATCCAAAGGTTAGGGGTCAGGTACAGACTCTTCAACACCTGGCTGCTCTTCCTTTCCCTGCTGGGCAGAGGGGAATGGGTGGCAAGCTAAAGACAAGGGAACATGGCATCTCTGAGATCTTACTTGAACTAAAGCTAAAAGATATACTCATATAGATACATGGACAGAGTGACTGTGATCTTACTTGAACTAAGGCCAAAATAAAGACACATGGACATATTGACTGTGATCTAACTTGAACTAAGGCTAAAAGATAAGGGCACATGGACATAATGACTATGATCATACTTAAACTCAGGCTAAAAGATAAAGACACAGGGACAGGGTGACTGAGATCTTACCTGAACTAAGAAACATGGACAGGGTGAACTAATACTAGAGATAAAGACACATAAACAGAGTGGCTGAGATATTACTTAAGGCTAAAAGATAAAAACAAATACACACTATAAGGGCAGAACACTAAAATCATTGACAATACATGCACATACACTGCCAATAATTGTTCTAAAATTGACAAAATATCCATCACCAATACATCACTTCCATTCAAAAAAGAAGAAGAAAAAAAGGAAAAAAAAGATGCATTAAAATACAATAATTTTCAAGCAAGGTTACAAAGTTAAAACAAAGCCCCAGTAACACAGAAACATTTGCGCGTTTAAAAAAAATGTGCTGGCATTGTGCAAAACAAATGTATCACAAGTTCAGAAGACGTAGGCAGAGTGTGCAAGCTGCCTTCTAATAATTCCGGTGAATGCAGTAAGTTCAATATGCCTCAAGGTTGGTCAGCACAGACACACACCAGAGAGGCTTTTTCATGCCACTCACTGCAGAGAAAACACTTGAACACCTGCAGTCTGGGAGTGACAGAAAAGGTCTGCATGATGTACCAACTGTCATGAACCAGCTCGTCAATGGTGTGTGTGTGTGTGTTGGGGGGGGGGGGGGGGGGGGGATCATGGATGAACCGTGGCCTGAGGGTTCAGACGAGAGTGCAAGCAGGCACACATGAAGCAGAGACACAAGTATAAACTGAAGTCTCAATTTGGAGCCACCAGGTGTCACATCAATGTTAACCCTACTGCAGGATTATCCAAGTTCAAAACCACAGCTCCTGCCACAGGCCAACTCCAAGTTGCCCCCTGTCCCCCCCCCCCCCCCCCCCCCGCCCCCCTCAACTTACATACACAGTGCACTCTGACTTCCCAATCCGCAACTCAACCCTGGAACTCTGTTCCCACAGGTGCTCCATGGAGGAAGACCCTATCCGGACTCAGGACTGTGCTGAGCTGAAAGGGCAGATCGAACTGGAGGGACAAGCCTAATCACACTCAGTGATCTTTCAAACCAGTCTTCAGTCCAACACCAGCTGAAGACTTTTTAATGTAGACCAAAGCAGCTGTTTATTATGACACAAGGTTCAAAAGAACATTGATCAGACAATACAAAATATCACAAATATTTCATGGCAGACACACAACAGATAATCCACAAATGATGACAGGTATAAATTTAGATATATATATCTTTCAGTTAGTGATCAAATTGTTGCAGAGAAAGTTGTCCAGTATGGCCAGTATGATGACAAGGGAATACACAGCATGTTCACAACAGGCAGCAGGACATCTTTCAGTTAAGAGAAGAATTTAGGGAAAGACATTGAAGGGAACAAGAGTGCTGCTTCCCAAACTGTCCACGTTTTAACCAGAACATGTACCAACCTTGTGTGCAGTGCTCAAACACAATAGTGAGAAAATTGACTGTTTAAGTACAAACTTGGCATTGGCTATCCACAAGGCTAAGTGGGAGTCATGCGTATAAAATGAGGGCCTTTTTTTAGGCATCCCTCAGTGCCTGGGAACTGTGGAACTGTGCCACAGGTGGATGGATAAGTCCTGACCAGCGCTTGTGGCTGCTGACCTCAATGTGGGAGTGGCCATCTCCACAGCCCACCACACTGTGCCCACCACACTGTGCCCATCACACTGTGCCCACCACACTGTGCCCACCACACTGTGCCCACCACACTGTGCACACCACACTGTGCACACCACACTGTGCCCATCTCATTGTGCCCACCACACTGTGCACACCACACTGTGCACACCACACTGTGCACACCACACTGTGCACACCACACTGTGCACACAATACTGTCACAGCTGGCTTGTCTACCTGGGAAGGGGTCAGCGGTGTGGCGGTGGGGCAGCCGGATGGGGGGGATGGGGGGGGGGGTGGCAAGGCGAAGATGTGTTGCCAGCTCTTTATTCCTCTGCCTGTGGCATCAGGGTATCTTTATACACTGACAGACAGATGCCTCTGTACCTCCTGTCTGCAACCCTTTCTCCGCGCCTGTAAAGAGTGTCATACATACACGTGTTGTGCTACCAGCCACTCTGGCAGTTGCACTCTGACTTCAGCGTTTTCTAATCCTAACATGGAACTCTGATCACAACACTTTGCTCTGGCCCCAACGTTCAGGCTAGAGGCAGTAGCCTGCCAATAATGACAGCGTCAGTACGTTCAGGCTAGAGACAGTAGCCTGCCAATAATGACAGTGTCAGTACGTTCAGGCTAGAGACAGTAGCCTGCCAGTAATGACAGCATCAGTATGTTCAGGCTAGAGACAGTAGCCTGCTGATAATGATGTCAGTACATTCAGGCTAGAGACAGTAATCTGCCAATAATGACAATGTCAGTACATTCAGGCTAGAGACAGTAACCTGCCAATAATGACAATGTCAGTACATTCAGGCTAGAGACAGTAGCCCACTAATAATGACAGCATTGGTATGTTTGGGCTACAGACAGTAGCCTGCCAATAATGACATGCTCAGGCTAGAGCCAGTAACCTGCCAATGATATGTCAGTACATTCAGGCTTGAGCCAGAAACCTGCCAATGATGCGTCAGTACATTCAGGCTAGAGCCAGTAACCTGCCAATAATGACAACGTCAGTACGTTCAGGCTAGAGACAGAAGCCTGCAAATAATGACAATGTCAGTACGTTCAGGCTAGAGATAGAAGCCTGCCAATAATGACATCAGTACATTCAGGCTAGAGACAGTAGCCTGCCAATAATGACGTCAGTACATTCAAGCTAGAGACAGTAGCCTGCCAATAATGACAATGTCAGTATGTTCGGGCTAGAGACAGTAACCTGCCAATAATGACACATTCAGGTTAGTAGCCAGTAACCTGCCAATAATGACAATGTCAGTATGTTCAGGCTAGAGACAGTAGCCTGCCAATAATGACATCAGTACGTTCAGGCTAGAGCCAGTAACCTGCCAATAATGACAATGTCAGTATGTTCAGGCTAGAGACAGTAGCCTGCCAATAATGACATCAGCAAGTTCAGGCTAGAGCCAGTAACCTGCCAATAATGACGTCAGTATGTTCAGGCTAGAGACAGTAGCCTGCCAATAATGACATCAGCAAGTTCTGGCTAGAGACCTGAAAAATAATGACAACGTCAAGCTGCCTCTGATCTGGACTCCACATGCCTTGCTGGGTCTACACACTGCTAACACACTATACACACAACTCCAGAAAAAGACTGTGAAATGAGTCATTACTCAGCCATACAATGACTGTTTGATGGACCAAGCTTTGAAATAGTTACATTCTTCATATATCCCCAAACCAGTAATATCAGGTCATTTTAAAACAGTATACACTGATACACATTGTAAATTAAATGAAGGTACTGAGTGTGAAGACATGCATGACTGAACTCAGTGTCATGCTCACTCCTTGTGCGCCTTTTGAACATGATGAACACTGTGAAGCATATTACTCTGATGTAGATAAAATCCAATTACTAACTGCTCTGATGCATTTCCACAGCCATTATGCCATTCCAGTTCTTACATCAGCAACACAGTTCTGTTTACACAATACTGATCAAGCAGTCTATTATGATAAGGCCCCATCTTTAAAAGCCTTCAGAAAGAGTTTCCCAACAGTGTTGACCCCCAGGATTTAACTGCCCTTTGCACACAGAGCTCTCACAAGCTCATGTCATGCTCACACAAGCAGTCTTTTTCTCATGAAGAACACACAGAAACCTCAGCCTATCCAAATGAGTATCATTGTTGAAAATGAATATCTCAACAGAAATATATAGAGAGAATTACATGCATAAAAATCACAGCAATGGTTGCTCTTCTGAGTTCTGTCTGGGGGCTGTTGGAATGTTTTGTGCTCTGCTCCGTCTCAATGCCATCCTTCCTGTGGAACGGAAACGGGAGGCCAGTCTCTTGCGGGAACAGAACACTAGCACCTGAAACAAACAAACAGGGTCAGTGAGAGGTCAAGGCCACCTAAGTCATGGCAGCCAAGCCAGCACTCAGTCTGGATCATGGGCAACACTAGGGGCTTGCTACTTCTGTGCTCGTTTGTACTCATTCACATGCCTCAAGCTCATCTGGTGCACCTTACTCATTCACCCATTGTGCACCCTACTCATTCACCCATTGTGCACCCTATTTATTCACCCATTGTGCACCCTACTTATTCACCCATTGTGCACCCTACTCATTCACCCACTGTGCACCCTACTCATTCACCCACTGTTCACCCACCACTGTGCACTCTGGACATTATCAGAGCAAATCTGTGATGCTCATCATTTGAAGGTTGGAGCTCAACTGGTGGCGCCAAGTCCTGCACGCTGCATACAGTGTTGTTCACTCTGTAATCACCTGCTCACAATGCACTGTGAATGATGCTGAATGGCTGTGCACCTGGGAAATCAGAGTGACAGGCTGCACTACTGGGAAGACTTACCATGCTGAAGGCCAATGACGACACCGTGGTGCAGACAGGGCTGGTGGGAAGACTTACCATGCTGAAGGCCAATGACGACACCGTGGTGCAGACAGGGCTGGTGGGAAGACTTACCATGCTGAAGGCCAATGACGACACCGTGGTGCAGACAGGGCTGGTGGGAAGACTTACCATGCTGAAGGCCAATGATGACAACGTGGTGCAGACAGGGCTGGTGGGAAGACTTACCATGCTGAAGGCCAATGACGACACCGTGGTGCAGACAGGGCTGGTGGGAAGACTTACCATGCTGAAGGCCAATGATGACAACGTGGTGCAGACAGGGCTGGTGGGAAGACTTCCCATGCTGAAGGCCAGGAGGCCAATGATGACACCATGGTGCAGACAGGGCCGGTGGGAAAACTTACTATGCTAAAGGCCAGGAGGCCAATGATGACGCCATGGTGCAGACAGGGCAGGTGGGAAGACTTACCATGCTGAAGGCCAGGAGGCCAATGATGACACCGTGGTGCAGACTGGGCCGGTGGAGGGTCCCCTCTATCCACAGTGGAGCCAGCATTGCCGACAGGGACACAGCACTGTGATACACCCCCTGGCTTAACCCTGAAAGACAACGTGAAGATCAACAGAGGGTGTGAGTGGAGTGTACAGGTCCAGCAATGTGGGACATCTTTTCTCATGTGATATAATTTGTATTCTGGAATTTTATCCAGTATGTCTGTTCAGTAAGCTATTCTAAATTTTAATGCTTTTGACATTCTTTTTGTGTGTTTAACTTAATGAGCCTTTTTTAGTTAGCTGAACTGCCCTGTGAGGGATGATTAAAGTATACTGACTTGACTTGAGGGTCCTGCGCTGAAATCCACACCCCACATCTTGTATCACAAGCTTTCCATCCCACTTCCATGTGGTACTGTGTTCTGTGGTGTGTGTGGTGTGTGTGTGTGTGTGTGTGTGTGTATGTGCGTGCGTGCGTGCATGCATGCGTGCGTGCATGCATGCGTGCGTGCGTGCGTGCGTGCGTGTGTGTGCACCCCTAAGTCCATTACCATGGTGTTGTGGGCTCGGCAGAGTGGTGAAGATGGACGTAGCGCAGATGTTGAGAAGCAGCAGCCCCACCACATAGAGACCAAGGCTCATAGACACCAGCAGCACATTCTCCTTCTGGCTCTCTGTTCACACACACCACACATCATCACCAACCACACAGAGACCAGCTTTATCCTGACACGACACCACCCACCACACAGAGACCAGCTTTACCCTGACACAAACCACCCACCACACAGAGACCAGCTTTACCCTGACACAAACCACCCACCACACAGAGACCAGCTTTACCCTGACACAACATCACCTACCACACAGGGACCAGCTTTACCCTGACACAACAATCACCCACCACACAGAAACCAGCTTTACCCCGACACAACAATCACCCACCACACAGAGACCAGCTTTACCCTGATACAACATCACCTACCACACAGGGACCAGCTTTACCTGACACAACATTACCCACCACACGGAGACCAGCTTTACCCTGACACAACAATTACCCACCACACAGAAACCAGCTTTACCCCGACACAACAATCACCCCCCACACAGAGACCAGCTTCACCTCGACACAACATCTCCCATCACACAGGGACCAGCTTTACCCCAACACAACAATCACCCACCACAGAGAGACCAGCTGTACACCGTGAGAGCACATTCTCAAAAAATCCCCCCCCCCCCCCCCCCCCACCCCATGTCTGCCAACAAAGAGAAAGCTGAATACCCACCTTCAGCTGTCCCCATGCATGACAGGGCAATCATAAAGAGAACATTGCCCATAGCCAGGACATATGCTCCAGCTGCCATTACATGTAGTGCTCTCCGCTTTGGGTTGAACCACCAAATCAACACACACACTGCCACCAGCTGCACACACAGACATACACACCATCACAAACTGCACACAACAGACATACACACTGCCATCAGCTGCACACACAGACATATACACCATCACGAACTGCACACACAGACATACACACTGCCACCAGCTGCACACAGATATACACACCATCACAAACTGCACACACAGACATACACACTACCACCAGCTGCATGCACAGATATACACACCATCACAAACTGCACACACGGACATACACACCATCACATCTGCTGTCATGCTAACTACCATATGAGCAGCACAGAAGGATGTCTGCAGTTACTGCTAACTGCAAGATGTCTGCTGTGCTACAGTGCTAGCTGCAAGATGTCTGCAGTCATTGCTAACTACAAGATGTCTGCAGTTACTGCTAACTGCAAGATGTATGTTGTTACTGCTAGAAGCAAGATGTCTCCAGTCATTGCTAACTACAAGATGTCTACAGTCATTACTAACTACAAGATGTCTGTAGTCATTGCTGACTACTGCAAGTCCAAGGACATCAAAGAACACTAACACACAACACAAACAACAAAATGTCTGTATTCATTACTAACTACTACAGGGACATCACAGAACACTAGCATACAATACTAACTACAGGATGTCTCCGGTCAATACTAACCAAGACAATGGCAGTGCAGAAGAGAATGATGATGTAGATGGTGTTCCCTTTAAGAAACCACTGCGTTACGGGTGTTATCAAAATCTGCCACAAAAACACAGCAGTGACAAGATCACCTTCACCATACACAAGGAAAAAGAAAACGAAGGCTACACAACCTCAGGACAAAACAATCAAACATCTTAAAAGAAGCATTATGCTCATGGTCCTGCTTATGTACAATAACAATACACAGTTTCAACTCAATTCCATCTGCACTTCAAATAGTCAAACAAAACTTCAGTTTTAAATGTTGGACACCACTGTAACCTTGAAATGTGGCAAGAATGGGGAAAACTCGGTTGGTCATCAAAGTTACCATCAATCGAACTTTGGCATTTATGACATTCACGACGTCCAAGATGATCACAACACTAAGTCCTCTGTTCCCACTGGTGGCTACAACCAGTGAAAGTGCTCCCTACAGTAAACTGAGTAATGCACCACCAGCAGTCAGAACCACCCATGGCCGAGGAAACACCAGGGGGCACCCTTTGGCCTATTTCTAATCAAGGTTTCAAGATTTTATTGAGCTTTTTGCCCCTGGGGACTAGAAAGCGAAGTTACATTCACACAAGATATTCCTTATGAAAGAAGTACATGAGTACTACTAATAAATAACTACCACACTTTTTATATAAGACAAAAATAAATGCTCAAACACAAATCAAAGTTGTTATAAATATGTAAAGCTAAGGTGCAAAAATTAAATATTTCTTTTTTTCATTGTGTTTCGCTATTGGCTTTATCAAAATAACTCAAGGATACAACTAATAAATTTAGCAAGCTTAACATTCTTAGATTTTGAGTCATATTCATGAGGCTACAGAATTTGGGCACGTTGGGATGATGTGTATAATATTTATCAACGTACGGAATCTTTTGACATTTTCATTGGAACAGTTAAGCAAACAGTGAAATTTATCTCCTACCTCACCACTGTCACAAACAGCACATATTCTTTCATCCCTTGGAATACCAAACGATTGTCTTTGCTGGATTGGCAGTCTGTGGTTATTAAGACTAAATTTCAGTACTCTTTGTCTTAGGATAGATGGGAGATAGGTTAGATATCCTCAAAGCAAAATTTATTTTTAAATAAACGATAATTACTACAGACACTATTTTCTGCTACTCTTTTTTGTCATTCTTGTATAAATTGATCCCTTAGTCTTTGCTTCACTATATGCTTAAAACGTTTGATGGTATGAATTTGGTTAGACCAAATATAAAATAATCCTAAACTATCTAACAATGAATGCACTTTCATAAGCCACAGGCGTTTATAAGCGCATGCATCATACAACTTTGAACATAGCTGAAACATTAGGTTGAAATCTTAGGCGATTCAGAGTGAGAGGTACTGCACAAACCATACCAAAATCCTAACATCCTGCATTTTGCTTCAATTTCAGTAATCAACGGAGTGTATTTTCACATGCAGTTTTCATTCACAGTCTACATGCTTCCACCAGCATGTACTTGTGAAAAATTTCTTGAAGAAACAAGCAAAAGTTTGAGGTTGGTTTGCAATGGATGTAAACAAAGATTTCTGGCCTAAACTCCCCCAGGATGGGAAAGTGTGGATGAAAGATTCAAGCAATTTATGGTGGGAAAAGTAGTGTAACCTGAACTGAAGGCATTTGACACAGACTGGATGACCTCAAAACTGACCAAGTCATTTTTCACATCAGGCAAAAAGTGCCAGACATCAATGTGGCAATCTTATAATATATATATATGCAAAGCTCACCTGAAAACACAGATGTGAAAATACACCTGATATCTTCACATGCAATGCTTATCACTGAAATGCATATATATATGTATATTAAAAAATCCGTGACATCAACCAGGCAATCTTCACATTAAATGCTTACCTGAAAACACAGATGTGAAAAAGAGCCTGACATCAAAATGGCCAGAAGTGCAACAACATCGTGACGGATGATTTCTGAGAACAAAAAAGATGGAAACACATTTTCAGTTTAAACAGAGTTTAGAGCAGAGTGTGTTTTATGCAGCCCACCGAAACATCTGGTCTTAAATGTACAGTCACCTAGACCCCAAACATCATATTATACAGCTATTGCCACTAAGTCCCATAACATAAGAACATCAGCAGCAACCGCTTGTCCAGTTACATCCCCTACTACACACTTGAACTAGAGACTGATTTATTCATCTGGGGTGATCCTGTATCGTAAACATCAGATATTCTAATTTAATATCACAAACAGAAGTCGTGTAAAAAGAAAGCACTGAGTCTGACCACACCCTCAAAAAGCTTCTGAAGAAGAAAGAAAAGAAAAAACGGGTCAAAAGAAGAAAGGGGTAATCCATGAAACAGTGGTGTTTTATGCAACTCCAGATTTGTTGTTGGGATGTAGGACATGTGCCCCATTGATACAGGATGTGGGAGACAGACCTGCCTTGAGGAAGGATGTAGGAGACCGACCTACCTCGAGACAGGATGTAGGAGACCGACCCACCTCAATACAGGATGTAGGAGACAGGCCCATCTCAATACAGGATGTAGGAGACAGACCCACCTCAATACAGGATGTAGGAGACTGACCTACCTTGATACAGGATATAGGAGACCGACCCACCTCAATACAGGATGTAGGAGACTGACCTACCTTGATACAGGATGCAGGAGACCAACCTACTAATACAGGATGTAGGAGACAGACAGACTGATACAGGTGAGGATGTGGAAGACAGACCCACTGTTACTGGATGTGGAAGACAGACCCACTGTTACTGGATGAGGGAGACAGACCCACTGATACAGGCTGGGGGAGACAGACCCACTGGTACAAGATGGGGGAGACAGACCCATTTATACAGGATGTAGAAGACAGACCCACTGGTACAGGATGGGGGAGACAGACCCACTTACACAGGATGGGGGAGACATACCCACTTATACAGGATGTAGGAGACAGACCCACTGGTACAGGCTGGGGGAGACAGACCCACTTATACAGGATGGGGGAGACAGACCCACTTACACAGGATGTAGGAGGCAGACCCACTGGCACAGGATGGGGGAGACAGACCCACTGGTACAGGATAGAAGAGACAGACCCACTGATACAGGATGGGGGAGACAGACCCACTGGTACAGGACAGAGGAGACAGACCCACTGATACAGGACAGAGGAGACAGACCCACTGGTACAGGACAGAGGAGACAGACCCACTGATACAGGATGGGGGAGACAGACCCACTGATACCGGATGGGGGAGACAGACTGACTGATACTGGAGGGGGTGACAGACCCACCAATGCAGGATGTAGAAGACAGACCCACCAATGCAGGATCTAGAAGACAGGCCCATTGATACAGGATGTAGAAGACAGACCCACTGATACAGGATGAAGGAGACAGACCCACCTTGATACAAGATGTAGAAGACTGACTCCTGCCCCTGAAGATTGTAGGGCAGCGCACCGTATCGCTGGATGTAGCTGCCCTGGTCAGTCGTCCCTGACGACATCAGTGAAACATCACCAGCCACATCTGCTCCTCGTCCTGAAGCCAAAGCACTTCTCCACTCTGGGTTGTCGCAGAACGATTCTGACAGCCGTCCACTTGTTTCTTCACTCAGTTCACTTGACAACTGCTGTTCACTATTTTGACTGCTGCAATAATCAATCCCCAAAGGCTTTCTGGCACTGGCAGAAGTGTAGGACTGCTCCGCCATTTTCTGAATATACTTCTCTGCCTCCTCAATCATTTGTGATGATCGTGCCAGCTGCGGTTCAGGTGTCTGTTGTGAGCAATCGGACCTGGTTACGGACGCTGGAATGGAAACTGGCTGACTGGAGGAAAAGCTGTCGCCATGCTCGATGACTTCGTAGCTAGCACCAAGGCCAGACCTGACGGTACCTGCGAAGTGGGCGTTGGTTTGATGACTGGAATGTTTCTGGGGGCTTGACACTGTGTGACAGCTGGAATGCGGAGAGAAGGGCTTCAGGCGGCACAGCTCCGTGTAAAACACAATAATCAACAGCAGAATAAGGCCCCAAAGGATCACCAGAGAAACCTGGAAAATCATCAGAAAACCTGACAGTCACTTGGAAAATCATCAAAAAACCTGACAGTCACTTTAAAAATCATCAGAAAACCTGACAGTCACTTGGAAAATCATCAGAGAACATGACAGTCACTTGGAAAATCATCAAAAAACATGACAGTCACTTGAAAAATCATCAGAAAACATGACAATAATTGGAAAATCATCAGAAGACATCACAGACATTTCAAAAATCATCTGAACATGTGAGAGACACTTTGAAAATCATCAGAAGTCCCATGAGACACTTGGACAATTTATCAGAAGACATGAAATGATGAATGATCAATCTCATTTTGACAGTTTATGTGTTGAATTCAATTCTCCACTGAAAAAAAAACCAACAACAAAAAGCACAACAAAAATAAGGTTTTCACTGTGTGTAGCAAACTACCTCCTGTTAAGAGCCCAGATGCTACAAGTGACTATTACTGTCAGTATACAACATACATGCGCTCACTTTCTTTGTACCAGCTCAGGTTATCAGTAACTGTGCATGCACACACCTAGTTTGGTTGCAAAGAAGTCAGTCGTACAGAAACTATAGGACTGACAAACATTCAGTGAAGTTTTGAAACAACAATGTGACCTTAACCACAGTAAAAGCAAACTCTTTCCTGCTTACTCATCACAATCAACGACCCTCAGAACTGATCACCCAATTTTGATCACAGTTTTAACCAAGCTGATACAGCCGAAGCTAGGCTGTTGGACTCACCCCTGATGCTGCTGTTCTCCTTTCTGGTAGCTGTATTTGCTTCAGAACGGTGCTCCACAGCAAGGCATCCAGACCTGGCACTGTAGGGAAGCATGCAATTGTGTGTCATTTTTTTTAAAGGAACTGGCCTTTTCAAAAAGTTTTGTGCAAGAGGTAGAAGAGATTGAAGTAAAATCTTAAAACCAAGGATTTTGTTTTAAAATGCCCTCTTGATTTAAGATCAATGTCTAAACTTATTTTTGGTAGTGACAGACAATGGGACTGGGTGCACACTACATTGACAAGTGTCCCAGCTGACATGATTTCAGGCACCGCCTCCCTGATGTTAGGCATGTGCTTGTGTTGCCTGAGGACCACTTCAAACAAGGCCGTGGGAAGCTGTTAGGCCAGCTGTAACACTTGACAGCATTTTCTACAGTGACACAATGCTAGTCATCACTAACACGACAGGATTTTAAATTGAAAATAAAGTAACCAAGCATTTGTTATAAAAGAACCTGGAGTTTAAATTTATATTTTAGACCTGTACCACCCATCAGAAAAAAGCCATTGTTTTTTAGGACAAAGCCAAGTGTGGGACAGCTGGCTACTTTAATGCCATCCAGCTTGTGGGTCACAGTGGAGCAATACTGCTAGCACCCTGACCACAAACCATAGCTGTCCTTACCACGCTCCATCTTCTCTCATACATTTTACTGTCTTAGCTCAGACTGACACCCCCCCCCCCCCCCCCCCCCCCCCAAGAATACAGAAGGTTCCAGGCCATCCAATACCTGAGCAGCTTCAGCTAATCAGAACATCACGATTAATATTTCAAGCGGAATTCCTGAAGAATGACCACCATGTTTGCCCCACAAGCTAAAGCCCAGCAATGGCACACAAGACTGATGGAGTCCCAACAAAGCCTTTCAGGTAGTAACAGCTTACATTAACTGATGGTATCAGTTACAGATCATTGCCAACATTAAACACACACATCACACACACACGCATGCCTGTGCACACACACACACACTAACACTACAAACATGCATGTACACAATCACACATCACACACGCACGCAAAAACACACCACACACGCATTAACACCACCCACAGCCACACCCACCAATCATGTAGCCCAAGAGTCTGGAACCAACAAGCAGCGCCATGGCTGCCGTTCTGTGGTTGAGTGGTGTGTAGCGAGATGTTTCTGACAGAACCACAACATCAATGCCACCCCCCAGACCTGCCAGAAAATAGAAAGACAACACGCTATCAACTACAAAGAAGCACAGAAGAGGAATACAATGTGCTATCAACTACATACACAAAAACATGCCATATAAAAACACTGCAATATCAACTATGCACAGGAATCTGATGTGTCCTCAACTACTTTACACACAAAAATACAGGAATCCAATGTGACCTCAACTACTTTACACAAAAACATAGGAATCCAGTGTGCCCTCAACTACTTTACACAAAAACATACACAGGAATCCAATGTGACCTCAGCTACTGTACAAGAAAACATACACAGGAATCCAATGTGACCTCAACTACTTTACACAAAAATATACACAGAAATCCAATGTGTACACATGAAACAGGAGTACAACGTG